>CM072511.1:552257-567257 GCA_036898135.1 Oncomelania hupensis | reverse complement strand
AGAGAAAAAGACGGAAGCGAATAGAGGATGAGGGGGAAGAGAGAGAGAGAGAGAGAGAGAGAGAGAGAGAGAGAGAGAGAGAGAGAGAGAGATTTGATTTGATTGTTAATGTCTTTAGCACCACAGCCCTCAGACAGGGTTTAAAAACATTTTATCAAACATTTCGAGAACATTTGAACATTTAAAATGATTAGACAATGTTAATTTTAAAAATATCAATATAAATGTACAATCTATGCATGCGACCTATGACAAAAAAATTATCCCAAAAATATAATAAAAGCGTTATTACATTATTGTCAATATGGTTGAACAAAACAAACACTCTATTTATTCTTCTACAACACACAAACATACATTTGTTCACACGGGACAAAGTCACCATTCTCTCAATTTCTCAGCTACATCATACAATACTAAAATATTGATTTAGAAGGTGTATCTGCCTGTCCATATTTAGTATTATATATATTCACATTTAGTTTCACCCAGTAAAAAATACTAATAAATGCTTTTCTCTACATCTCTAATATCTGACGCTGTCTATACTAAATAAGGCTTCCGCCACAAATTTAGTTAAATTCTTTATTTTAAGTTCATCCTTACATTAAAGCAGTTTTGTTACCTGCTGCTGTGACGTATTACACTGTAATATATTTAATATCGGTATGCAATTTCTGCCTTTTATGTAGGGCAAACAAACAAAAAGTGTTATTCATCTTCTAATTCCTGACCACAAAGAGGACATCCAGTATCGACAGACTGATCTCTCGTCATGAGCCACAACTTGCACCATCTGAGGCCAGTTGCTCTGATTATGAATCTCACTAGAGAATCTCGGTGCCATTTGTTTGCAATAAAAATTAGGTACCTTTAAGCTTCACAAAAACTCTGAAAAGAATACAATTAACTGTACTGGCTGACTGACAGTTGGAGAGAGAGAGAGAGAGAGAGAGAGAGAGAGAGAGAGAATGTGTGTAAAGAGCTTGATTATCCCCCTTCACTTCAGGTATTTCATCCAATATAAACTTCTATACCACGCACAATTTTACATTTACCTGGTTGATTTCAGCAGGAAGAGGCAGGCTGGAAATAGAGCATTCTGGGAGATCGCTCCAGTGCAATGCCAACTGTGCGTTTCATTATTTTTTCTCTCCATCTTCTCCCCTTCCTCCTTCCACTTTCCCCCTCCCCCTTCTACTCCGCATCCACTCTCACCACCCACTAACATCCCATCCACTCTCACCACCCACTAACATCCCATCCACTCTCACTACCCACTAACATCCCACCCACTCTCACAACCCACTAACATCCCACCCACTCTCACAACCCACTAACATCCCATCCACTCTCACTACCCACTAACATCCCACCCACTCTCACAACCCACTAACATCCCATCCACTCTCACCACCCACTAACATCCCATCCACTCTCACTACCCACTAACATCCCACCCATTCGCACCACCCACTCTCACCACCCACTAACATCCCACCCACTCTCACCACCCACTAACACACCCACTCTCACAACCCACTAACATCCCACCCACTCGCTGTCCCACGCCCCGTGCTCCAACCCCACTGCTTCTCGCCAACATCCCTTCAAGTGGCTTTCACAGTTCTACAGAACTGCAAGAATTGTGGTCTGGCGTCTGTTGGTAGACACAATTGTCAATGACAGGGAGCTAGTTGTAGGGTGCATTTTGGTCATCAACAGTAAACTGCTGGTGATAAAAGTACGATTCTTTCTTGTTTCTGTGTTTGAGGTCGTGTAAAATCGTAGGAATGAAGGTTGTATTTTTGAAAAGTATATAGTCTTACTGTGGTTGTTTGTGGCGGTTAAAAAGGTGGTTTGTTTGGCGTTTTGATGGAACTCCGCGCTTAACATTTACTGTGTCCTCAATATTCCATACACATAGTTGTAAATAGTCTATTTCGGGCTTCTTTTTTTTTGTTGTAAATTATGTACATAGTTGTAAATAGTCTGTACCTTTACTGTTCCGTCTTTGGTGTATTGTAGCAAAAGTGATGTCTTATCGAGTGCATGTATTTATATGTAATGACTATGTAAAGCGTGGTGAGTCTGGTCATAGGCTGGAGTACCCGCTATATAAAAATCCGTTATTATTATTATTACAAAGGCGAATGGCGAGTGCAGAGAGAGAGACAGAGTGAGATAGACAGTGGCGATGCCTAGTGCTGTGGTTAGAGATAGTAGGACAAGGAAGGGCTTTAGGTGGAAGTATAGAAATATGAAAACTCTTACCTCACTGCACCAAAGCAGCAAATCCAATTGGCAGACATAGGAGATACTTGTCTGCCCTTGATGCTTAATTTTCAGTTCTCTCCCCTTGATGCTTAATTTTCAACGGTTCTCTCCCCTACATTTGCAGGGCCCGTAACTCTAAGCACCAGATGCGTTCAATTCAGGGGCCGCAACTTCACAGTCAATTGCTACACGTCCTCAAATGGTTTGTGCATGAAGACGGGCCTAGGAAAGCAAGCGCAGATCCTGGAAACATTAAAATCATGTCAAATTTACTGCCTAATGGGCAAAGGCTGTCTTGGAACAGGCATGCGCCTGTAACAGTCGAGCAGACAGAGGTGAGCTGTTATGCTGGTTCAATGTTGAAGCGGGTAAATGGAGTTAAGTAGGAGTTGTATTAACAGAAGTAGTAAAGGGAAGTAACTGTAGTGAAACAAGAGCCGCAGTAGAGCCGCCAAAATAGAAATATTTGCTCTGAAAATGTGTAAAATAATAATGTTATATTTGGAAACACGTCCCCAAAGAAAGTTAGAGACGTAATCAGTTGATGATTGTTTTGTGGTAAAGGTCCAATACTTCGGGGAAGTGGGTGAGGGAGGGGGTGCGGAGGAAGGTAGATGGGGGGATGCGACGAGGGAAAAGGGAGATAAAAGTATCAGTGTGAATTAATGGGAAAGAACTGCAAAGAGGCCACGCGTGCTGAGGAAGAAGACAGAGAGAGAGGAGGCACTTGACACCGGAATGATATGGAATGCAAGTTCGTGAAAAAAAAAACACATCTGCAGAAAAGATGAAGCAATGGCTATGACTACTCCACGTCTTACAATCTTACCTAAAGACTGAAGTAATGGCTATGACTACTCCACGTCTTACAATCTTACCTAAAGACTGAAGTAATGGCTATGACTACTCCACGTCTTACAATCTTACCTAAAGACTGAAGTAATGGCTATGACTACTCCACGTCTTACAATCTTACCTAAAGACTGAAGGAATGGCTATGACTACTCCACGTCTTACAATCTTACCTAAAGACTGAAGCAATGGCTATGACTACTCCACGTCTTACAATCTTACCTAAAGACTGAAGTAATGGCTATGACTACTCCACATCTTACAATCTTACCTAAAGACTGAAGTAATGGCTATGACTACTCCACGTCTTACAATCTTACCTAAAGACTGAAGCAATGGCTATGACTACTCCACGTCTTACAATCTTACCTAAAGACTGAAGTAATGGCTATGACTACTCCACATCTTACAATCTTACCTAAAGACTGAAGTAATGGCTATGACTACTCCACGTCTTACAATCTTACCTAAAGACTGAAGTAATGACTATGACTACTCCACGTCTTACAATCTTACCTAAAGACTGAAGTAATGGCTATGACTACTCCACATCTTACAATCTTACCTAAAGACTGAAGTAATGACTATGACTTCTCCACATCTTACAATCTTACTTAAAGACTGAAGTAATGGCTATGACTACTCCACATCTTACAATCTTACCTAAAGACTGAAGTAATGGCTATGACTACTCCACGTCTTACAATCTTACCTAAAGACTGTATGTTACGTTGAAACGCGAACGAAAGTATGTCGGAAGCGTGTACGATAGATCTAATCGTTTCGATTTGCAAAGTATTCAATAATGGAGTTTATTTACCTTGATTTGAGTTTGCATTGTTGTTAGGAGAGGCTTTGTATAACGTTGATAATTTTCGTTGGTCGATATTGTCGGAGAATACTCTGGATTTCCTTGTTTACCATCGATCAAAGGTTCGGGACGATTGTCGAAGTAAGAGAAGGTTCGGGGTATGTGTGGAGAGATGAATGACGTAAGTCAGTGATGACGATCTTTTATTCGATTGGTGGCAGTGCGTCATTTCTACGGTATTCGAAATCTTTCCGGAAAAGAGAGAGATTATAAAATTGTGTGCCGCACTGTTGTTGGGGGATAGTAAAGTTGTTGATAGTGATTTGGAAAGTTGCTGTGAAAGTTGTTGAGTTGAATTGAGAATTGTATGCAGTTGTTGATGTGTGCTGAATAAAAGTGGAAAACTTCATACGTCGACTTTGTGACTTGTATGCTGCTTGAGCGGGTTGCGTGAATAAACGAATCTGAGTTACACAACTATCAGGAATTCAAGCATCGGGGCTGAATCAGATACTGATAGAAAACTCCAACATCGAACTGAGTGTAACATTTTGGGGGCCAAGCCGGGATTCACGCCATAGCCAAGGGTTCAACTGCTACAACAAGCGAGTCAACGTTACGAGAGGCAGTCGTCGAGGGTAGCCGCCAACGAGTTGCGTCGAGAGGGGCCAACATACTGGGACTACATCACCGATAGGTTCGGGTTGACTGCAAGGGCGTGTGGTCGCTGAAGAGTTGCTTCGTGAGCGAACAACAGATCAGGACTACGTGGCTGCCGCAGGACTACGTCGAGGGACAGTCTCGGAGCTACATCGCCAGTGTTACAGAGAGCGGCGAGCGGACGTCGCGTCTACTTCAGCACAGGAGCGTATACATCAACACCAGCGTGGTGCAGCGTCGCATACGACGAGGACAGCGGGGCCTGCGTCAGCGAAAGCGACTAGTGACAAGCATCAGCGCTACTGCAGAAAGCGTGCTGTTCTAGAACAGTCTAGAAAGGTACAGCACAGTCAAGAACTTTCCAGAAAAAAAGAACTCTACAGTCAAGAACTTTCTAGAAGAAGAACCTTCCAGAAAAGAACTTTCTTGAAAAGAACTTTCCAGAATCATCAAGATGGCTGACTTCTGGCAGAAAGGGATTCAACTGAATCTAAAAGGGAAACAGTTGACGGAGTACGTCAAGTCCCAGGAGAGAATACAAGAACGAGAATTAGAAGAACAACGACGCCGAGAAGAAAGAGAATTAGAACAGCAGCGGCAAGAAAAAGAAGAGCAACGACGTCGTGAAGAAAGAGAAATAGAGGAGCAGCGACGTCGTGAAGACAGAGTTTGAACTGAAGCGTCTGGAAATTGAACAGCAGCAGCAAGAAAGAGATCGTCAGTACCAGCTAGAGTTGGCGCGTATCCAGAACAATCAGCATGCGCCACAAGTCACCAACGACCATACGGCTCCAAAATTGCCAGCTTTCGTCGACGGGAAGGACCAGATCGACAGCTATCTGGCGAGATTCGAAAGGTTCGCCGAAAGCTCCAATTGGCAACCTCGAGACTGGGCGATTCGACTGAGTGCACTTCTGACGGGGCAAGCTCTCGAAGTTTACACCAGACTGTCGAACGATGACGCCAAAAACTACGACGTCTTGAAAGAGGCCCTGTTGCAGTGCTACAACTTTACAGAGAAGGGCTACCGTAAACGCTTCCGTGAATGCCGGCCTAAGTCAGACGAGACGCCAAAGCAGTTTGTGGAGCGCCTGTCGTCATATCTACACAAGTGGGTGGAGTTATTAGGCGAAATGAAGTCTTACGACAGTCTCCATGACCTGATTGTGAAAGAACGATTTCTCAATGCCTGTCACAAGGACCTAGCGACCCACTTAGAAGAACAAAAGCTGCAGACGCTTAAAGATGTGACTGAGGCTGCTGAAAGATATCTCATCGCTCATGGGAAAACCCTGGGGCCACCCAGCGCGACGAAACATTTTCAGAAGACTGGAAACCATGTGAACCAGATCCAGGGGAGTCAGACGAGCCAGAGACAGACGGACTCCACGCCTCCTCCCAGAGAAGGGCATTCGAGAGGCTGTTTCACCTGCAACGCTACAGACCACAGAGCGGCTAACTGTCCTCAAAACAAAAGTAGCGGACAGCGGAGCAGTACGGACAATTCAGCGGCGGGCAACCGGCAGAGGCGGTTCTCCAATCCACGGCAAACCAGTAGATCTGACCATCAAGTGTGCGGCGGGACCGTCATTCTTCCGAGTGAGACCAAGCGCACAGCTACTCCTGCCGACGTGCAAGAGTGCATGACCGATGGCCAACTTCTCCTTGCCAACGGAAAATCCATCCCCGTCGTCGCCAGCGCAGCTATGACCGTCCAGAACATGCCTGTTTCAAAGGGACGCGTCGGAAATCATGAAGTGACTGTCTTAAGAGACTCTGGCTGTAGTGGGGTCATCGTCAGAGAAGACCTAATCGCTAAAGAACAGTTCACTGGCGATTCAAAATGGACACTTATGGCCGACAGCAAATGTGTGAGAGCGCCAGTTGCGAAGATTCATGTCAACACCCCTTTCTACATAGGCGAAGTCGAAGCGGTTTGCCTGAAGAAGCCGCTGTATGATTTGATGATCGGGAATATCGACGGCGCGAGACGACCCGATGACCCCGATCCAGAGTGGAGTCCTGCCTCAACCCAACGCGTCGAAGTTGTGGAGGAGGATCCATTGCCATTTCCCGATGGAGACCTTTCAGAGCTGCTACGGGACAATGTGGCTACTCCGGCTCAGCCCTGCCGACCAGAGATCGTCGGTGCTGTTACTACCAGGGCCCAGGCCAAGAGAGACAAGTCGTCTACGCCACTGAAGGTCGCCGACAACTCTAAAGCTGCCATCGTGGACAGAGATAAGCTGATCCAGCTCCAGGAAGCTGATAGCACTTTAAACAAGTACAGGAACCGCCAAGACCACGTGACCAAAGGCAGTGGTACGGTCTATTTTGAGGTGAAGGTCAAGATCCTGTACCGAATCTTCCAGCACCCGAGGGTCAACGGAGGGAAACCACTACGTCAAGTCTTGGTACCGTTACCCCTAAGGCGCCAGGTGATGGAAGTAGCGCATGACTCAATCATGGGAGGTCACCTAAGTATCAAGAAGACGTCGGATAGAATCCAGGCGGTATTCTACTGGCCAGGACTTCACGCGAACGTCAGCCGTTTCTGCCGATCGTGTGACATTTGCCAGAAGACCATACCTCGAGGAAGGGTCCCGAAAGTGCCTATGCAGAGGATGCCTCTGATCGACCGACCTTTCAAGAGGGTGGCCTTAGACTTAATCGGCGAAATAAGACCTCCGAGTGAAGAAGGTCATCGGTGGGTACTGACTTTAGTGGACTATGCGACTCGGTACCCAGAAGCAGTGCCTCTGAAGAAGATTGACACTGAAACTGTTGCAGAGGCGCTAGTGGACATGTTCAGTAGACTTGGAGTGCCTGAAGAGATCCTGACAGACCTCGGGACGCAGTTCGTCTCTGACTGCATGAAGGAGGTCAACAGACTGCTGAGCATCCGGCATTTGACTACGACACCCTACCATCCGATGTGCAACGGGCTTGTCGAGAAGTTCAATGCTACGCTGAAGTCTACCCTGAAGAAACTGTGCAGCGAGCAGCCCAGACAATGGCATCGCTACATTAACGCCTTACTTTTCGCCTACAGAGAAGTACCGCAGGAGTCCACCGGCTTTTCTCCGTTCGAGCTGCTGTACGGAAGAACCATCAGAGGGCCGATGCACATCCTGAAAGAACTGTGGACGAAAGAAGTAGACACCCCAGAGGTGAAGAACAGCTACCAGTACGTGTTTGAGCTACGGGAGAAGCTGGAGCAGACTCTCGAGATAGCCAGAGAAAACCTGAAGAAGTCCCAAGACTGTGGAAAGCACTACTACGATCGTAGGGCTGTGAACAGGAAGTTTAAACCTGGCAACAAAGTGCTGGTGCTGCTACCTACTGATCACAATAAGTTGCTGATGCAGTGGAAAGGCCCGTACGAAGTGGAGACCGTGGTGGGGATCAACGACTACAAGGTGAAGGTCGGCTAACATTCCAAGATATACCACGCCAACCTCCTTAAGCTGTACGTGGAAAGGCCATCAGAGACTGTGCACGCAGCCACAGCAGCTGTGACCGACGACAGCTTTGACAGCGAAGAACTGTTGGAACTGGGAGACTTCCACAGCAAAGAAGGCATCGATGAGGTTAAGCTAGGACCGAGCTTGACGGAAGGTCAAAAGTTGGAGCTCAAGGACCTTATGGGCGAGTTTCCCCACAACTTCAGCGATGTCCCTGGCTCTACAACTTTGGTCGAACACGAAGTCCACCTCACTTCGAATATCCCTGTTCGATCCAAGCCCTTCCCGATCCCTTTCAAGGCCCGTGAATCCTTGAAGAAAGACATCGATGAGATGCTGAAGATGGGCATCATCAAGGAGTCCAGTTCCCCCTACGCGTCCCCTGTCGTGGTCGTGAAGAAGAAGGACGGGAGCAACCGAGTATGCATCGACTACAGGAAGGTTAATAAGATCACCGTCTTCGACCCTGAGCCGATGCCTACCGCAGCAGACCTCTTCCGCCAATTATCGGGGAGTAGAATCTTCTCAAAGATTGACCTCAGCAAAGGTTATTGGCAAGTCCCCGTGCGTCAACAGGACATACCAAAGACTGCTTTTATAACCCCTGATGGGACGTACGAGTGCCTAAGGATGCCCTTTGGCATGGTCAACAGCGGAGCTACCCTGAAGAGAGGGATGAAGAAGATGCTCAAAGGGATGGACAATGTCGTGTGTTACTGGGACGACCTGCTAGTCCACACTCGCACCTGGGAAGAGCATCTGCAGACCTTGAAGGAGCTGTTTCACCGTCTCACAGAAGCCAACCTGACCGTGAGACCCAGTAAGTGCATTCTGGGGACTGACAACGTAGACTTTATCGGCCATTCGCTGAAAGAAGGACAAAAGGGGCTTCTACTAGAAAACGTCACCAAGATTCTGAACGCTCCACGTCCCCAAACCAAGAAGCAGGTGCGATCTTTCCTGGGGTTGGCTGGATACTACAGGGAGTTTGTACCAAACTACTCCGCCATCACAGCACCCTTGTCGGACCTGGTGCGGAAAGGCTGTCCAAACCAAGTGCAGTGGGGACCGTCTCAGGAGAGGGCATACCAGACTGTGCGCGACCTCCTTTCGAAGGATCCGGTGCTACGACTGCCTGACACTTCCAAAGAATTCGTCTTAAGAACAGACGCAGCGGACGAAGGCATCGGCGCCATACTGATGCAAGAACACGAAGGGAAACTATTTCCGGTCAGTTACGCCAGCAAGAAGCTGTCCAGGGCTGAGAAAAATTACTCGACCATGGAGAAAGAGTGCCTTGCCATCATATGGGGAATCCGGAAGTTCGAACTGTACCTTCAAGGAGTGAAGTTCGTGCTACAGACTGATCACAAGCCGCTAACTTACTTGAACTCTGCCAAGTTTGTGAACAGTCGGATCATGAGATGGGCTATGTACTTGCAGAACTTTAACATGCGAGTAGAATCTATCAAAGGATCGGACAATGTTGGTGCGGACTTCCTCAGCAGAGTGTGTGAGTAAAGAACATTGACTGTGTGGATGAACTGTGAACATTGACAATATCCAGATAGACTTGAAGATGAAAACCATTGACTCTGTGTAGATAAGCTGAGCGCAATTACAGTATTCAGAAAGTCTTAAATTAGTTTCAATTGTGGACTTTGTTTGTGCATTACGTTTCAACGTTGTTGAAAGAAATTGGGTAAATTTCTTCTTGAGTGGGGGGTTATGTTACGTTGAAACGCGAACGAAAGTATGTCGGAAGCGTGTACGATAGATCTAATCGTTTCGATTTGCAAAGTATTCAATAATGGAGTTTATTTACCTTGATTTGAGTTTGCATTGTTGTTAGGAGAGGCTTTGTATAACGTTGATAATTTTCGTTGGTCGATATTGTCGGAGAATACTCTGGATTTCCTTGTTTACCATCGATCGAAGGTTCGGGACGATTGTCGAAGTAAGAGAAGGTTCGGGGTATGTGTGGAGAGATGAATGACGTAAGTCAGTGATGACGATCTTTTATTCGATTGGTGGCAGTGCGTCATTTCTACGGTATTCGAAATCTTTCCGGAAAAGAGAGAGATTATAAAATTGTGTGCCGCACTGTTGTTGGGGGATAGTAAAGTTGTTGATAGTGATTTGGAAAGTTGCTGTGAAAGTTGTTGAGTTGAATTGAGAATTGTATGCAGTTGTTGATGTGTGCTGAATAAAAGTGGAAAACTTCATACGTCGACTTTGTGACTTGTATGCTGCTTGAGCGGGTTGCGTGAATAAACGAATCTGAGTTACACAACTATCAGGAATTCAAGCATCGGGGCTGAATCAGATACTGATAGAAAACTCCAACATCGAACTGAGTGTAACACTGAAGTAATGGCTATGACTACTCCACGTCTTACAATCTTACCTAAAGACTGAAGTAATGGCTATGACTACTCCACGTCTTACAATCTTACCTAAAGACTGAAGTAACGGCTATGACTACTCCACATCTTACAATCTTACCTAAAGACTGAAGTAATGGCTATGACTACTCCACGTCTTACAATCTTACCTAAAGACTGAAGTAATGGCTATGACTACTCCACATCTTACAATCTTACCTGAAGACTGAAGTAATGGCTATGACTACTCCACGTCTTACAATCTTACTTAAAGACTGAAGTAATGGCTATGATAAGTCTTAGTCACAGTCATAGCAAAAGACTGAAGTAATGGCTATGATAATCACAGTCATAGCAAAAGACTGAAGTAATGGCTATGATAAGTTTTAGTCACAGTCATAGCAAAAGACTGAAGTAATTGCTATGATAATCACAGTCATAGCAAAAAACTGAAGTAATGGCTATGATAATCACAGTCATAGCAAAAGACTGAAGTAATGGCTATGATAATCACAGTCATAGCAAAAGACTGAAGTAATGGCTATGATAAATCTTAGTCACAGTCATAGCAAAAGACTAAAGTAATGGCTATGATAATCACAGTCATAGCAAAAGACTGTAGTTAAGCTTAGAATAAGTCTTAGTCACAGCCACATTTGCAGAAAAGATGAAGTAATGGTTATGAATACACTAAGTCTTTCTCACAGTTTTAGCTACTGACTGAAGTAATGGTTATGTTAAGTCTTAGTCACATGAATAGCTACAGACTGAAGTAATGGTTATGTTAAGTCTTACTCACAGTTTTAGCTACTGACTGAAGTAATGGTCATGTTAAGTCTTAGTCACATTAATAGCTACAGACTGAAGTAATGGTTATGTTAAGTCTTAGTCACATTAATAGCTACAGACTGAAGTAATGGCTATGTTAAGCCTTAGTCACATTAATAGCTACAGACTGAAGTAATAGTTATGTTAAGCCTTAGTCACAGTAATAGCTACAGACTGATGTAATAGCCTTAGTCACAGTAAGAGCTACAGACTGATGTAATAGCCTTAGTCACAGTAAGAGCTACAGACTGACGTAATAGCTTTGAATACACACTAAATCTTAGTCACAGTCATAGCTAAAGACTGAAGCAATGGCAATGGACTACACTAAGTCTTAATCATAGTCTTATTAGCTACAGATTGAAGTGGTCCTGATTTGGCTCGGAAGAGTCCGCTGGACCTAAAGCAATAACCATGTAATGTACAGACTGAAGTAAGGGTTATCAATACACACGACGTCTCAGTCACAGTCATAGCCACAGACTTAACCAATGGCTATGACTACACTAAGTCTTAACCACAGTCATAACTACAGACTGAAGTAATGGTTATCAATACACACGACGTCTCAGTCACAGTCATAGCCACAGACTTAAACAATGGCTATGACTACACTAAGTCTTAACCACAGTCATAGCCACAGACTTAAACAATGGCTATGACTACACTAAGTCTTAACCACAGTCATAGCCACAGACTTAACCAATGGCTATGACTACACTAAGTCTTAACCACAGTCATAACTACAGACTGAAGTAGTTGGTTTGCTTGTGGCTGCATAGCTTGTTCTAAGAGCTAGTTGTTGGTGGCCATGACTGTTGGTCAATTATAGAATGTCGTGACGTAAAATTAAGATGACGTCAGGTCGTGTGTGACTATAGGCACAGAAATAGGTTACATGTTGTTAGGGAGACTCTGGAGAAGAAGTCATAAATCTGTGACAGTATGAACAGCTCTGTCTGTACAGCGCACATGAAACTGAAGAAGAAGAAGAAGATTGGTGAATGTGGAAGCAGATGCCAATCTGCCGTGTATAATCACTGACTTATCCTCCTACTGCATAAACACCATCTAGGGAGTCATGACGATGTTCAGCATACATGCACATTACCATAAACACTATGAAACGCTTACGCGGTGTGTGATAGCGTGGCGTAATGTAAATGGCTACATCGGTTCATACCTAACTCCATCATTTGCATGTCAAGTACCGACATCATCTGCACAGTTGTTATTACCAAACTTTTACATACTTCAGGCCACATTATTGTATTACTACTATTACTACTATTACTACTACTACTACTACTACTACTACTACTACTACTACTACTACTACTACTACTACTACTATCCCCCCATTCCTCCCTCAGGTGGATGCCACAGCTTTCATTATAAATAGTATCCCCACTTTCTGGAAATGTAGTGCTTTAAATTCCCACTGTCGTTGTCTTTCTCCTTTGTTCTTTCTCATTCCTACTCTGTTCTGTCAATCTGCTATAGGCCTACTATTTTCTTCTACGCTAGACCAGTCGCCTACCTTTTTCTTGAAAACTCTGCCGGGACAAAACTCTTCATTTGTGTGTGATGTCTTTTGGATCAGCTTGGGAATATTGGACGCTTTCTGCCAAATGGTCACTGGGGCTTCCTAGGACGTTATTATTTGGCAGTGTAGGAATTTTATGTGAATGTATTTTGTGGACATGGAGTACGCTGGTTAAACGATCATCTGTGGTGCCCCAACGACCTCTGAGTTACGGGATAGGATAGGATCGGTTGGCGTGCAGGCTTTACCCAGTTACGACACCAGTGCCCCTGCTGTAATGAGCCCCACTGAGACGGTTATTATATGAACATATCTCACTCACAGACCTTGTATTGTGTATTGTGAGTATCTGTAGCTCTAGAAAGAAATCAGCACATGGAGTGTATAGATGTGGCTTAACTATTTAAACTTCCAATATAATAGAAATTAATGTACGAACATCAAAAGCAGGTACTAGATACTCACAAGTATCATCAAGGCACGGTGCAAGGAGGCAGAAGAAGAGGGAGACAGAAAAAGAGGTGGGAGGACAATAGTCGAGAACGGACTGGCTTACACTGAGCGAAGCCATGAGGGTTGCTGAGGACATAGAAAGATGGAGTACGCTGGTTAAACGATCATCTGTGGTGCCGACTTACAGGATAGGATAGGATCATTATCATCATCATCATCATCATCATCATCATCATCATCATCATCATCATCATCATCATCATCATCATCATCATTCTGCTATACGTCTTCTTCTCCACTGCCCTTCATCGAAGTTGACGCGAAGTGTTGAGCCAAAGTGGAAGTTTTGATGTTAAGCCTACTTCAGTATCAATATCAAATGGCCAGGGCTGTGAGGAACTTTCATTTTCCTACCACTTCAGCTGACCTCTTATGACTGGGGCGATCAGATGCATTTAGCACACACACACACAAACGCACACACACACATACACACACACACACACGTACACAGACACACAAAACAGCTTAAAATCTGACGATGAAGACGTAGATAAAGAGATTTAGCAAGATATTGTCCTGTAGGCACAAGTGGCTTAAAATCCATCTTTGCCTGTCAGGTTTCATTTGCAGATATTCTGTTAACCAGTGGATAATATTTGTTTCACTCCATCATACGTCAATAGCGGAAATGTTCTACCCCGCACCCTCAATGTTCTACCACGCACCCTTAATGTTCTACCCCGCACCCTCAATGGACGCCTTATAATGGGGGACATAAATATTTTATTTACGCTTCTTCTTCTTCTTCTTCTTCTTCTTCTTCTTCTTCTTCTTCTTCTTCTTCTTCTTCTTCTTCTTCTTCTTCTTCTGCTGTTAATGATGTTGACTTGTCACGCGCACCACTCCTTGCTACTCTTGACGTGATTCTTAATATTAACGTTTTCGAAAAAAAGAGTTTTTAAAGAGACGATGAACACACATGTGTGGGAATGCAAGTAACTGGAAAACAACAATACAGTCCCCCTTTGCTTTCCAAAGTCTACAAAATAATGTAGCAATAACAGATTTGTGCAGTTTACAAATGTAGCACTAACACATTTTCTACAGTTTACAAATGTAGCACTAACACATTTTCTACAGTTTACAAATGTAGCACTAACACATTTTCTACAGTCTACAAATGTAGCACTAACACATTTTCTACAGTTTACAAATGTAGCACTAACACATTTTCTACAGTCTACAAATGTAGCACTAACACATTTTCTACAGTGTACAAATGTAGCACTAACACATTTTCTACAGTCTACAAATGTAGCACTAACACATTTTCTACAGTTTACAAATGTAGCACTAACACATTTTCTACAGTTTACAAATGTAGCACTAACACATTTTCTACAGTCTACAAATGTAGCACTAACACATTTTCTACAGTCTACAAATGTAGCACTAACAGATTTTTCACAATCTACACATGTAGGATTAACAGATCTCTCCAGTAGCATTAAATAGATTTCTCCACAACAGATTTCTTCAGTCTACAAATGTAGAATTAACAGATTTATACAGTCTACAAATGTAGCATCTACGGAATGTTTCCAGTCTAGAAATGTAGCTTCAACAGATTTCTCCTGTCAGGAAATGTAGCATCAACTAATATATAAGTTATCAACAAAAGATGGACAGAAAAGCGGTCGTGGATGTATGAATGAATGAGAC
>CM072511.1:539757-549757 GCA_036898135.1 Oncomelania hupensis | reverse complement strand
TTATTTTACATGTATGTTTATTTTTATTTATTTTCGTTGTATCCACGTGCCCCAAGGGGTTTTATGGAATAAAGCGCTTTTGACTTGACTTGACTTGCTCCACACCACTCCATAGGTCAACGGAAGAGGATGAAGGAGGCGTAGGTGGAGGGAATAGAGATGAGGAGGAGTAGGAGGAAGAGAGCTATAGCCAGTATTTTCCCGTGGTAACAATCCACCAATCCTGGGATGATGATGCTGGCTTCTCCATCTGCATTGAACCAATGGTGGTCGTGCTCTGATCTTACACGCTTACTGCCCCAGGAGATCCCCAGTGATTTAGCGAGTTGCTCCAGCCTCCAGTCTTTTCCTACGCACGACCCGAATGAATATAAATAGTGTCCATTACGGCATCGGAGGGCAAAACATCCAGAAAGAGAGGGGAAAATACTTGAACTTGAATGGAGAATAAGCATTCCGATTACCTCCCCTCTCTCCAAGTCCAATCGTGCAAATGGCCGCCTTGTGCAAGCTCTTCGCCTTCCCGTCGTCCCTTGTCGCGCATTGCATGACGGGACTCTTTCCCGAGGACCAGGCTGGCGAGGGTAGTATAGTTTCAGCCAGAGTGATAAGAAAAGAGCAGAACCACTCACCCTGTAGCAAGGCGTGTGCATCGTGTAATGGCGTCCAACTGAGCAGGATATGGCTCCATCTTGTAGTGGGCATTGATGATGTTGCGGGTGATCGGAGAGTTGTTGGGCGGATGCAGAAACAATCCCACCAAACGACTTGTCCATTAGCCACGCAGTCCCACAACGATGACAACATTAAACCTGATCCTTCCGCCTCTGAAACAGCAGACGCCATCGTCTGCGCCGTGAATTATCTAATACCATAAAGCGGTCCAATGGAACAATGTCGTTATGGGTTTTGCCGGAATGCAGCGAGAGTTCAATTCCGTTATTGCTGGCCAAAAAGCGGTCTAGTAGCGGCAAAAGGGTTCAATGTCGTTTTTGGTTTTACTGTATTGAATGTCTCAAGCGGGCCGCTGTAGGACGAGTTTCAATTTCATTGTCGTAATCATCGTGTTTGACTACTAACACTCCCCCGGGGTGGGGTGCGGAGAGGGAGTGACGGGGTGGGGGATAGAAGAGGGAGGAGCACGACAACGTTGGTAGTTAATCTTTTGGGCGAAGTTAAGGGGATTGGAAAAAGGGAAAGAAAGAAAAACGAGGATAGATAGATAACGATACGATACGTTATAATGAATTGGCTCCGGGCTCATTTCATGCAACGAGGGGAGAGAGAGGGAGACTGAGACAGAAAGACAGAGGGCGGGAGAGAGAGAGAGAGAGAGAGAGAGAGAGAGAGAGAGAGAGAGAAAGACAGAGGATGGGAGAGAGAGACAGACAGACAGAGAGACAGAGAGACAAAGACAGAGGATGGGAGAGAGAGACAGAAAGACAGAGGATGGGAAAGAGAGAAAGAGAGAGAGAGACAGAAAGACAGAGGGTGGGAGAGAGAGACAGAGACAGAGAGAGACAGAGACAGAAAGACAGAGGGTGGGAGAGAGGGGGAGTGGAAGGAAGAAATCAGCATCTAAAATGTTGTTCTTTATTTCAAGCAGTCACGCTACGATTCAGCGCAAGTGTCAGGAACGGGTGTTAAAAGTGGAAAGTCTTGAAGACGGCGAGGCAAGGGGAGAAGGCAATGTTGACGCCGCATGAAATTACAATTCATCCTAAACTGGGGTGGAGGTGGGTGTAGGGGGAGAACCCACTATGGTAGATTGCTGAGTCTCTGATACTCGGTGTGAATGGGCGTGACTGGTATTTTCGTTTTGCGTGACGTTGAAATGAGCGTTAAATCCGGAACAAAGCTGGGAGAGTGTGAGTGTGAACACTTGATAGCGGCATGCAGTGAGGGTTTTAATTATCTGTACTTTTACCTCACACAGATAATATTGTTGTTGTTGTTGTTGTTGTTGTTGTTGTTGTTGTTGTTGTTGTTCTTCTTCTTCTTCTTCTTCTTCTTCTTCTTCTTCTTCTTCTTCTTCTCCTCCTCCTCCTACTCCTCCTCCTCTTCCTCCTCCTAAATTAAATGTTTCTACATTGCCAATGTCTTTCTAGTTCGTTCTAGGGTGACCGATTCTTCATCTTCTGCTTTTCCCATCTTTTTTTTTCTTGTCCATTTTCCCATCTGCTTTGTCTTCCTGTTGTTATGGTTGCCTTTGTCTTCCTGTTGTAATGGTTGTCTTTGTTTTCCTGTTGTTATGGTTGTCTTTGTCTTCCTGTTGTCATGGTTGTCTTTGTCTTCCTGTTGTCATGGTTGTCTTTGTCTTCCTGTTGTCATGGTTGTCTTATTCTTCCTGTTGTTATGGTTGCCTTTGTCTTCCTGTTGTAATGGTTGTCTTTGTTTTCCTGTTGTCATGGTTGTCTTTGTCTTCCTGTTGTCATGGTTGTCTTTGTCTTCCTGTTGTCATGGTTGTCTTTGTCTTCCTGTTGTCATGGTTGTCTTATTCTTCCTGTTGTTATGGTTGCCTTTGTCTTCCTGTTGTAATGGTTGTCTTTGTTTTCCTGTTGTCATGGTTGTCTTTGTCTTCCTGTTGTCATGGTCGTCTTATTCTTCCTGTTGTTATGGTTGTCTTTGTCTTCATATTGTCATGGTTGTCTTTGTCTTCATGTTGTAATGGCTGCCTTTGACTTCCTGTTGTCATGGTTGTCTTTGTCTTCATGTTGTAATGGCTGCCTTTGTCTTCCTGTTGTCATGGTTGTCTTTGTCTTCATGTTGTCATGGTTGTCTTTGTCTTCATGTTGTAATGGCTGCCTTTGTCTTCCTGTTGTCATGGTTGCCTTTGTCTTCATGTTGTAATGGCTGCCTTTGTCTTCCTGTTGTCATGGTTGTCTTTGTCTTCATGTTGTAATGGCTGCCTTTGTCTTCCTGTTGTCATGGCTGTCTTTGTCTTCATGTTGTAATGGCTGCCTTTGTCTTCCTGTTGTCATGGTTGTCTTTGTCTTCCTGTTGTCATGGTTGTCTTTGTCTTCATGTTGTAATGGCTGCCTTTGTCTTCCTGTTGTCATGTTTGCCTTTGTCTTCCTGTTGTCATGGTTGTCTTTGTCTTCCTGTTGTCATGGTTGCCTTTGTCTTCCTGTTGTCATGGTTGCCTTTGTCTTCCTGTTGTCATGGATGCCTTTGTCTTCCTGTTGTCATGGTTGTCTTTTGTCTTCCTGTTGTCATGGTTGTCTTTGTCTTCATGTTGTAATGGCTGCCTTTGTCTTCCTGTTGTCATGGCTGTCTTTGTCTTCATGTTGTAATGGCTGCCTTTGTCTTCCTGTTGTCATGGTTGTCTTTGTCTTCCTGTTGTCATGGTTGTCTTTGTCTTCCTGTTGTCATTGTTGTCTTTGCCTTCCTGTTTTCATGGTTGTTTTTGTCTTCCTGTGGTCATGGTTGTAATGCCAATCTCCACACAACTGAACAACTTGAAGACAAAGACAACCATGACAACAGGAAGGCAAAAACAATCATGACAACAGGATGACAAAAACAAGGCAAAACAATCATGACAACAGAAAGGCAAAAACAATCATGACAACAGCAAGACATAGACAACCATGACAACAGGAAGGCAAAGACAACCATAACAGGAAGGGCAACGACAACCATGATAACAAGAAGACAAAGACAACCATGACAACAGGAAGGCAAAACAATCATGACAACAGGAAAGCAAAAACAATTATGACAACAGGAAGTCAAAGACAACCATGACAACAGGAAGACAAAGACAACCATGACAACAGGAAAACAAAGACAACCATAACAACAGGAAGACAAAGACAGTCATGACAACAGGAAGACAAGGACAACAATAAAAACAGGAAGACAAAGACAACCATAACAACAGGAAGACAAAGACAGTCATGACAACAGGAAGACAAGGACAACAATAAAAACAGGAAGACAAAGAATACCCTAGCAAAAGGAAGACAAAGACAACCATGAAAACAGGAAGACAAAGACAACCATGAAAACAGGAAGACAAAGACAACCATGACAACAAGAAGACAAAGACAACCATAACAACAGGAAGACAAAGACAACCATGAAAACAGGAAGACAAAGACAACCATGAAAACAGGAAGACAAAGACAAAAATGACAACAAGAAGACAAAGACAACCATAACAACAGGAAGACAAAGACAATTATGACAACAGGAAGACAACCATGACACTATAAAGACAAAGACACCAATGACAACAGGCAGACAAAGACAACCATGACCACAGGAAGACAAAGACAACCAAGACAACAGGAAGACAAAGACTTCCATGACAACAGGAAGACAAAGACAACCATAACAACAGGGAAGACAAAGACAACCAAGACAACAGGAAGACAAAGACTACCATAACAACAGGAAGACATCCATGACAATAGAAAGACAAAGACACCCATGACAACAGGCAGGCAAAGACAACCATGACAACAGGAAGACAAAGACAACCATGACAACAGGAAGGCAAAGGCAAACATGACAACAGGAAGACAAAGACAACCATGACAACAGGAAGACAAAGGCAAACATGACAACAGGAAGACAAAGGCAGCCATTACAACATGAAGACAAAGACAACCATGACATGTTATGGTTGCCTTTGTCTTCCTGTTGTTATGGTTGCCTTTGTCTTCCTGTTGTAATGGTTGTCTTTGTTTTCCTGTTGTCATGGTTGTCTTTGTCTTCCTGTTGTCATGGTCGTCTTATTCTTCCTGTTGTTATGGTTGTCTTTGTCTTCATATTGTCATGGTTGTCTTTGTCTTCATGTTGTAATGGCTGCCTTTGACTTCCTGTTGTCATGGTTGTCTTTGTCTTCATGTTGTAATGGCTGCCTTTGTCTTCCTGTTGTCATGGTTGTCTTTGTCTTCATGTTGTCATGGTTGTCTTTGTCTTCATGTTGTAATGGCTGCCTTTGTCTTCCTGTTGTCATGGTTGTCTTTGTCTTCATGGTGTAATGGCTGCCTTTGTCTTCCTGTTGTCATGGTTGTCTTTGTCTTCATGTTGTAATGGCTGCCTTTGTCTTCCTGTTGTCATGGCTGTCTTTGTCTTCATGTTGTAATGGCTGCCTTTGACTTCCTGTTGTCATGGTTGTCTTTGTCTTCCTGTTGTCATGGTTGTCTTTGTCTTCATGTTGTAATGGCTGCCTTTGTCTTCCTGTTGTCATGTTTGCCTTTGTCTTCCTGTTGTCATGGTTGTCTTTGTCTTCCTGTTGTCATGTTTGCCTTTGTCTTCCTGTTGTCATGGTTGCCTTTGTCTTCCTGTTGTCATGGATGCCTTTGTCTTCCTGTTGTCATGGTTGTCTTTTGTCTTCCTGTTGTCATGGTTGTCTTTGTCTTCATGTTGTAATGGCTGCCTTTGTCTTCCTGTTGTCATGGCTGTCTTTGTCTTCCTGTTGTAATGGCTGCCTTTGTCTTCCTGTTGTCATGGTTGTCTTTGTCTTCCTGTTGTCATGGTTGTCTTTGTCTTCCTGTTGTCATTGTTGTCTTTACCTTCCTGTTTTCATGGTTGTTTTTGTCTTCCTGTGGTCATGGTTGTCTTTGTCTTCCTGTGGTCATGGTTGTCTTTGCCTGCCTGTTGTCATGGGTGTCTTTGTCTTTCTATTGTCATGGATGTCTTCCTGTTGTTATGGTAGTCTTTGTCTTCCTGTTGTCTTGGTTGTCTTTGTCTTCCCTGTTGTTATGGTTGTCTTTGTCTTCCTGTTGTCATGGAAGTCTTTGTCTTCCTGTTGTCTTGGTTGTCTTTGTCTTCCTGTGGTCATGGTTGTCTTTGTCTGCCTGTTGTCATTGGTGTCTTTGTCTTTATAGTGTCATGGTTGTCTTCCTGTTGTCATAATTGTCTTTGTCTTCCTGTTGTTATGGTTGTCTTTGTCTTCTTGTTGTCATTTTTGTCTTTGTCTTCCTGTTTTCATGGTTGTCTTTGTCTTTTTGTTTTCATGGTTGTCTTTGTCTTCCTGTTGTTATGGTTGTCTTTGTCTTCTTGTTGTCATGGTTGTCTTTGTCTTCCTGTTTTCATGGTTGTCTTTGTCTTCCTGTTTTCATGGTTGTCTTTGTCTTCCTTTTGCTAGGGTATTCTTTGTCTTCCTGTTTTTATTGTTGTCCTTGTCTTCCTGTTGTCATGACTGTCTTTGTCTTCCTGTTGTTATGGTTGTCTTTGTCTTCCTGTTTTTATTGTTGTCCTTGTCTTCCTGTTGTCATGACTGTCTTTGTCTTCCTGTTGTTATGGTTGTCTTTGTTTTCCTGTTGTCATGGTTGTCTTTGTCTTCCTGTTGTCATGGTTGTCTTTGACTTCCTGTTGTCATAATTGTTTTTGCTTTCCTGTTGTCATGATTGTTTTTGCCTTCCTGTTGTCATGGTTGTCTTTGTCTTCTTGTTATCATGGTTGTCGTTGCCCTTCCTGTTATGGTTGTCTTTGCCTTCCTGTTGTCATGGTTGTCTATGTCTTGCTGTTGTCATGATTGTTTTTGCCTTTCTGTTGTCATGATTGTTTTGCCTTGTTTTTGTCATCCTGTTGTCATGATTGTTTTTGCCTTCCTGTTGTCATGGTTGTCTTTGTCTTCAAGTTGTTCAGTTGTGTGGAGATTGGCATTTGTGTGCACACCTTGTTGGCAGATTCATCAAGTCTTGCGCAATTACCCTCGCCTCCCAGTTTTGGTATTTTTACCTTTGCTTAGTGTGAGGTGTTTGTATTTCCTTTGTTTCCACTTGTACGCTTTTCCTTTGTTTCTCCTTTCTACACTGTTCAATCTTCACTGTCTCACTCCAAATTTTCCAATTGTTCCCCCATTTTAGCGATTGATTAAATTATCGTTAACTGAGACTTGTTTTGTGTTGTTTATGTTGTGATGTTAACTTGTCCTGACCGTTAGTTCATTGTGTGTCTACATCAGCTCTCAGTACTGCTGGTGCATTGTGATGTTAACTTGTTCTGACCGTATGTAGTGATCAATCCAAACAACTTTATACCAAAACTAAGCCTTCTCAATTGTTTTTTCTTCCAAAGTTGGCCTCTGCATGAAAATCATTTTCAAGTGTAGCATATATATGAAGAATATTTTTATTTGTATTACTTAATAGTTTGGTTGCTGGGGTATCTGAGATTGTGTTTTTTTTATTCAAAGAATGTTGATGTTATATCTGATGTTTTATCATTGACTGTGATATTGTCCTTGTTATGTTTGGTACTTGTGTTGCGTTGCCCTTGTATACAAATGGGGACAATAACTCATCTTGTATAAGAGGAGAAGGACTTTCAATGAACTGGAATTGTCCTTACAAGGAAGGGAAAAAGTGTAACAAACGGTAAGGACGGAGAGAATTGTCAATTAAAGTGTACACAAAAAGAACAGAATAAAATTTCTATCCAAAAAATAGGAAGGACGGAATCAGCGGACCCAGCTGTGTGTGCCGGATGAAGGTGTGAAGCAATCTAAAGTCTGCTGCAGCCCTGGGACCTGTCCCGTAGCCCAGTCCTCTGTGATCCCTATCATCCATTGTCACACACACACACACACACACACACACACACACACGAACACACACGCATACAACACACATATAAAATACACACACAACGCTACGCACACAAACATATCACAACATATTCACTTAGTGCAACGCGCGCGCAAATATCCGCACGCAACCACCCACACGCACACCTACACACAAACACTCACACACACACACGCACACACACGCACACACCCTCACACACACACGCACACACACACACACACATTTTCTGTTTCACAAAGAAAGAGACGAATATGGACTAAAGTACGAATTTAATCTCGTACTTCATTCCATCTAATATCGCCCATTCTTCTTCGCCCCCTACGTGCCTACATATGTCCTCCCCCACCAGTGTATGACAAAGAAAGAAAGAAAGAGAGAGAGAGAGAGAGAGAGAGAGAGAGAGAGAGAGAGAGAGATTGTATATCCCATCCACCAATCTAAGCATCACACATTATCCTAATTTGCTGCGAGGTCTGAGCCTGCCAGGGTATAGATATTCAATGTGCTCTGTTCTTCCCACATTTCTTCAACTCTTCTCTCTCCCGCTACCTCCAACCCCACTTCCTTTCACTCTCTCTCTCTCTCTCACACACACACACATAAACACACAAAATACAACCTCCATTTTTAAAATAGGGAAAGTTAGTGAATTTTGTTGCACCGCAAAGTGTTGGCAGTTACTCCAGTTCAGGATTCAGTCTCCCCAGCGGCCATGAAGAAACTGAGCAACCTTTACTGGATCCATCCACGCCTTCCCCGTCGCTGGATTGAAATCTTATAATTATTTGCCGGAGTAATTAAGTTTTATGGGGCTAATTGTGCCCCCAGAATTTGGCTGGCGACTTGCGGAGCGATTAGAGTGTGGCGCAGGGGAACAAGCTTCAGCACGTCAGCTTCGTCTACAGGGAGTCGCCCTGCACGGAAACCTCGCATCTCACAGTATTAAACTGGGGGCTCGGTAAATGGGAGGGAACACTGTGCACGTGGGAACAGATTGTCAGCATTGGTAGAGGAGACAAAAGAGGAGATGAGAGGGATGAGAGAGAGAGAGAGAGAGAGAGAGAGAGAGAGATTGTTTTACATTAATAATATAATATGATCCATAATGGAAGAGAGGAGCGGAATAATAATTTTTTAATATGATAATTTTTAAAAGGTGAAAGGGCTTATGGAAAAGAGAGACACTGAGTAAGAGACACGCACACACACATACACACACACACAAGAGATCGTAAGCAAAGTTACGAGAAGAGGTTAGCGGAATGGAAGTAGAAGAAGATAGCGGAAGGGAAGTAGAAGATAACGGAAGGGAAGTACAAGAAGATAACGGAAGGGAAGACGAAGATAATGGAAGGGAAGAAGAAGATAACGGAAGGGAAGTATAAGAAGATGACGGAAGGGAAGAAGAAGATAAAGGAAGGGAAGAAGAAGATAACGGAAGGGAAGAAGAAGATAACGGAAGGGAAGTAGAAGAAGATAACGGAAGGGAAGAAGAAGATAACGGAAGGGAAGTAGAAGAAGATAACGGAAGGGAAGAAGAAGATAACGGAAGGGAAGTAGAAGATAACGGAAGGGAAGTAGAAGATAACGGAAGGGAAGAAGAAGATAACATAAGGGAAGTAGAAGAAGATAACGGAAGGGAAGAAGAAGATAACGGAAGGGAAGAAGAAGATAACGGAAGGGAAGAAGAAGATAACATAAGGGAAGTAGAAGAAGATAACGGAAGGGAAGAAGAAGATAACGGAAGGGAAGAAGAAGATAACGGAAGGGAAGTATAAGAAGATAACGGAAGGGAAGAAGAAGATCACGGAAGGGAAGTAGAAGAAGATAACGGAAGGGAAGAAGAAGATCACGGAAGGGAAGGAGAAGGGAAGACTGAATTTGGAAAAAGGAATAGGCCTATGCCGCAAAAGTGATCGTGCACTGTAGCTTTGGGTTGATGACGAAACGCATAATTATGTTATATTTTTAATGTGCTTTTGGCGCCGTCTAGTAAGCCTTGCCGGGAATTAAAAATGCGCCCTCATCAATGGTTTCATCGGGCTAATAGTCAAGATCTATAAGCTCGTCTCCAACATATGATCAACATTTTTTTTTTATTGTATAAAGGTAACACTTGTAATCAGTCCGTGTAAGTATTCTTACGACTTTTAGATTGCACGCTTTGCTAAAGTCATTGCCATCTGAGAATGGTCAATTTCCATGCGATATCAGTTTTAGCCACACTATATTCGGCCAATGAAAATGTAAGACAGGTGGAAATAACCATAGGTATGTACATAAGATATCAGTTTTAGCCACACTATATTCGGCCAATGAAAATGTAAGACAGGTGGAAATAACCATAGGTATGTACATAAGATATCAGTTTTAGCCACACTATACTCGGCCAATGAAAATGTAAGACAGGTGGAAATAATCATAGGTATGTACATAATAGGCGGATAAAGAGA
>CM072511.1:524757-537257 GCA_036898135.1 Oncomelania hupensis | reverse complement strand
GTTTTTATCAACCTCTACTGTCATTCGCTCTATCTGTCTGTCTGTCTGTCTGACTCTCTCTCTCTCTCTCTCTCTCTCTCTCTCTCTCTCACCTCCGCCTATACCTGCCTCTCTCCCATACTCCCCACGTCAGCTTGGCAGGGAGGTAAATAACCGGAATTTTATCGTGTCTTGACACATTGAGCAGATTTGTCAGTGATGCTGAGTGTTTATTTTTCACCTTAAATTGGTTTCTCTAAACCTTAATGGTTTGTTGTCGTAAGGTGCATTGCATTCCCCACTCTTCCCCACCCTACACACACCCGGCACCACGCTCTCCCTCACTCCTATGGGATATGTTAAGCATTCATTACCCCATATGTTGCCTAACCCACCCGCAAGACGTCCGTTTGTCTGTTTACTGTTGTAATGTAGGGAACGTTAATAAATGTTGTTTCTTACTCCAACGTTGTTCTTCTACCCTCATTGAAAGTCTGATTTTGTGTGATGTATAAGTGGTTTGTCTATTCCACGTCACACGGAGTGGACAGGGCTAAAAGGTTATATGATGGCCATATATTATTATATCATCGTTGTTTGATAATAATTGCTTGCCAAAAATGGTCTAAAGCATTAAGACCGATGTCATAAGCGTTGCAGAAGCTAAGGATCTAATCCAAGCTGCCCGACGCGCCTACTTGCATGCTGCTTTTGGGCGCATTGTCCGACGCCCAGACAACTGATCACAGTCCTTGGCGACTAGGTTTGGGGGAGAAAGTACCTAGTGATTTCTGGGTGCACTCACCCGTCTAGAACATGAGCGTCAGGACCTTTAAAGTCGGTGCTATGGAATGCGTGCGTGCACGGACTAGGCCTTGGTTTATACTCTAATCCCAAGAAGTGTTGTTATCAAATCTGTTGTTGTTGTTGTTGTTGTTGTTGTTGTTGTTGTTTTGATGTTTTATGAGAAAGACGATTAAAAGGTTTGAAGGAGATAGAACAGCAGATTAACAGATGTTGCATACATGCATTACGCTAAAACCCTTGGTCAGGAGTTACAACAAACCAACTGAGGTATCAAATCCATTTTACAAATACTGTATACAGCACTGAGAACAAGTCGTGTCCATTATGAAACAATCATAACACAAAAACAACTGTCAATACTGCTGACAATGTTTACAAGTCTTACTTAATCTGCTATCATCAGGGATCAACTGTCAATACTGCTGACAATGTTTACACGTCTTACTTAATCTGCTATCATCAGGGATCAACTGTCAATACTGCTGACAATGTTTACAGGTCTTACTTAATCTGCTATCATCAGGGATCAACTGTCAATACTGCTGACAATGTTTACAAGTCTTACTTAATCTGCTATCATCAGGGATCAACTGTCAATACTGCTGACAATGTTTACAAGTCTTACTTAATCTGCTATCATCAGGGATCAACTGTCAATTCTGCTGACAATGTTTACAGGTCTTACTTAATCTGCTATCATCAGGGATCAACTGTCAATACTGCTGACAATGTTTACAAGTCTTACTTAATCTGCTATCATCAGGGATCAACTGTCAATTCTGCTGACAATGTTTACAGGTCTTACTTAATCTGCTATCATCAGGGATCAACTGTCAATACTGCTGACAATGTTTACAAGTCTTACTTAATCTGCTATCATCAGGGATCAACTGTCAATACTGCTGACAATGTTTACAGGTCTTACTTGCCCTGTTTGTGACGTTGTGGTCTTTGTCCTGTGTGTGACGTTGTGGTCTTTGTCGTGTGTGTGACGTTGTGGTCCTTGTCCTGTGTGTGACGTTGTGGTCTTTGTCGTGTGTGTGACGTTGTGGTCTTTTGGTACACCCCTTCCTTGTCTTGTGTGTGACGTTGTGGTATTTGTCCTGTGTGTGACGTTGTGGTCTTTGTCCTGTGTGTGACGTTGTGGTATTTGTCCTGTGTGTGACGTTGTGGTTTTTTGGTACACAGTGTTAAGGGCGGGCTTGATCGCATTTATTTTCTTCTCTCGATCCATCTTGTCTTTCTATTCCTCTTCCTGTCTTTCACTGCGCACCCCTTCTCACTCCCTCTCCCCTTCATCTGCCGGTGTTTTCCGTTCTCTCCATTGTTGCTGTGACAACAGAGCGGCTTGATCTTAATGCCATCATGTTTTGTGTTTCTTTGGTTTTTTTTTTTTTAATTTTGAAACGCGCATTGAGCTCATTTTAGGAAATGCGCTTTATAAAGTTATTATTATAATAAATTTTTTATTATTATTATTAATATTATAATAATAATAATAATAATAATAATAATAATAATAATAATAATAATAATAATAATAATAATAATAATTATTATTATTATTATTATTATTATTATTATTATTATTATTATTATTATTATTATTATTATTGTTGTTGTTGTTGTTGTTGTTATTATGGTTATAAGATTAGCGCAATGAGTAAGAAGACAAATAAGCAACATCAGCTTGGAAGGTTTCATTGCCACCACCGCCACCACACGGCTTGTTCTTCTAACTCGTACACTTTAACACAGAGAGAGAAAGAGAGAGATAGAGAGAAAGAGAGAGAGATGGAGAGAGAGAGAGAGAGAGAGAGAGAGAGAGAGAGAGAGAGAGAGAAAGAGAGAGAGAGAAAGAGAGAGAGAGAGAGAAAGAGAGAGAGAAAGAGAGAGAGAGACGATGGGAGTGGAGTGGAGGTGGTGGAGGAGTATGCCTTGCTCTTTTATGTGAATAAATCTTTAAAAGTAAGAAGTAGAATGAATAAAAGGATCAGGGGATGAAGGAAAGAGGAACAAGCAAGCACATTGAGGGTCATGAGGATGATTTCATCATTGCTAAGGAGAGAGGGATGAGGGTGACTAAATGATTAGTATGGAGAGTGGATGGTTGGCAAGAGAAAAGCAGATATAACTTACAAGTAAAAGAGGGCTGATATTGTGTGGTGTATTCTATTGTTATTGTTTGAAACAAAATCCCTCTTAAATTTCAAAGAATATACTTGAAAATGGAAGAAAAGTGGAATTTAATAATATGTGCTTCTTTTTCCTTTTATTAGGAGTTATTTGAGTCAGACATTGATTTTTTTCTGTTTTGTGAACCGCCATTTTTTGTCCAATAACCTGGGACAAATTGCTCTCTTTCTCTCTCTCTTTGCAGCAAGCTTACACTCTTCCAACAAGCTTACACTCTTCCAGCTAGATTATTATTATTATTATTATTATTATTATTATTATTATTATTATTATTATTATTATTATTATTATTATTATTATTATTATTATATAATGCGTTCAAGCCAATGGTAGACGGGAATGACAAAAGGCACCCTACACTATTTTCTATGCCGCTGGCGTCAAGGTCGGCACAGTTCGTAGATAAGTTGGCACAGTTGTTTTAAACAAATGTTTTATTTTTTTTAAACCACATCATTACAAACAAACAATGATTTACATGATAGGCAACAAGCGAGCTTATATAAGCCCACTCTTATCAGTGACAGGCAACTAATAATGACATGTAAATGAAGAAGAATTATTTTTTTATGTAATGTATAGTGAATAATTATATGGAATATGCAAAAATAACAAGTAAAATGTAATTTCAAACGACTGAGAGAGAAGAAAAAAAAGAAAAAGAAAAAATAGGAATCAAGAATTTAGCTGGAAAAAAAATGTGTAGATACATAAGTAATGGAAATTTTAAAACAAATAATTGGAGGAGATGTGAGAGAGAGAGAGAGAGAGAGAGAGTAGGGGGGGGGGTGAGCTGATCACCGGAACGCTTATGTGATGAAGTGGAGAATTTCACTTAACGAAAACGCTTTGACTGTTTGATTAACTGTTGAGTGGTGGTGAAGAGGAGTTGATTATCCGGTAGAGGAAAGGTTTGGTTTCCGTACAGTAAGTTAGTCAGCGTTATTTGTTCTTGCTTGAGGGTAGCCTTAGTAGTTATTCTGAAGTTACTCGGCATAGTTCATTGATAAGTCGGTACATAGATAAGTCGGCACAATTTATAGATAAGTCGACACAGTTCATAGATAAGTCGGCGCAGTGCATAGATAAGTCGGCACATACATAAGTCGATATAGTTCATAGATCAGTCGGCACAGTTCATGGATCAGTCGGCACAGTTCACAGATAAGTCGGCGCAGTGCATAGATAAGTCGGCACAGTTCATAGATCAGGCGGCACAGTTCATAGATCAGGCGGCACAGTTCATAGATAAGTGGGCACAGTTCATAGATAAGTCGGCGCAGTGCATAGATAATTCGGCACAGTTCCTAGATAAGTCGGCGCAGTGCATAGATAAGTCGGCACAGTGCACAGATAAGTCGGCACATACATAAGTCGACATAGTTCATAGATAAGTCGGCGTAGTGCATAGATAAGTGGGCACAGTTCATAGGTAAAGAACGCAAACCGCCAGAATGTCCAACAATGCAGCGTACATGGGTGCACGATGTAGATCAGTGTTGGATACACCAAGATCAGTGTTGGATACACCAAGATCAACAGATGCCATCATTAAAAAAGAAGCGCAAGAACAAGAAAGAGAAAACTCACCCACTGCCAAGCACAATAAGAGAGAACCCATACAACCCTCTATCCCCCCCCCCCACTCCCCTGCTCCACTCCCTTCTGACAAAAACTGGGAAGAAATGTGGTGGCAGGAAAATGGAGTGCCAAAGAAGAAGACAGGCGAAATTCTTCAAGTCAGTGTGTTGCGGTGCTCACGCAAAGTTTACTCTTCAGCCAGGGTAGCTGGTGGTAGCAAAACAACTATCAGGACATTGGTTTCAACGTTTTTAAACAATAGAAGAGAGTTTTGTAGAGATTCCCAGAGAGTAAGCCAGTCTTCTTACGTCCGCCTGCAGTTTGTGTTGTCTGGGAGAAGCTCCACGTACAAAGACGCCGCTTGCTCCCCTAAAGCTAACGTCAGTGAAGAAGTGAAGGGAGATTTAGATCGTGCCCGATAATTCAGTCCTCTCGTCCCGCTTTCCATGTCTGCTGCTCATCTGATCTCGGCACAGAAATGTAAACTACATTTGCCAAACATTTGATTTTTGCCGCTGATAGGACTGCAATCAAAACTGGGAGGCCTGGCAGTCACTGGATACAATATGCTTGCAACAACAGCAGACGGCTTTCGCGGAAAGACGAGCGTAAAAAATGTGGATCGGAAGAAAAACAGAAGAGGCAAAAAGTGGGATGGCAAAAGGGGCAATAATGTAAACAGGCCTGTGTGTGCGCGTCACGTGCGGGCTTTTAGCTCCTGCTATGCGGAAAGCAAACTATAAAAGGAAGGGGGAATCACGTCAGAAATGTTGAAATTGAAACAGAATTCGGGGCCGGGCATAAATAAACCGTCGCTGCCAAACGTTCATTACCAATGTGGCGAATGAGCAAAGGGCGAGAAGCGATCGCTACGTCTGTGAAATTGAAACACCTTTTCTTCCACCACACACTACTACTTGTGTTAAAAGCTGGGCTCTAATTACAAACAACAACATTGTCTATCTAGACGTTCTGTTACCATGGCTCATCCTCCTCCTTATCCCCCTACTTCTCCACGTCATCCTCTTTTTTTTCTTTTTTTTTCTTCTTCTTCGACTACAGCTGTTTTTAAACTAAGAGGTTTTTTCCTACTTAGACTATTGATCTAAAGAGAGAGAGAGAGAGAGAGAGAGAGAGAGAGAGAGAGAGAGAGAGAGAGAGAGAGAGAGAGAGAGAGAGAGAGAGAGAGAGAGAGAGAGAGAGAGAGAGAGAGAGACAAGCAAAACGAAAAAAAAAACGATAAAAAAAGAAAGAAATTCCTACACATCCTGTTTTATTAACAACTGGAACACTTGCTTAGATTGTTTTTACAGTATACTGTGACTGTTGCCACCAAACTAAAAACTTCTCTTTTTTACGTTAAACTCAAATGCTTTTTAACTGTGACTGTTGACCTGAAGGATAAAAACTAAAGTTGGTTTCGTTGTTTTGAGCTGGATGGGCGACCATCACAGTATCCTATTTTAAAATAAGGAATGTTTGGGTTACCATATGAAAAGTGACCATCACAGTATCCTATTTTAAAATAAGGAATGTTTGGGTTACCATATGAAAAGTGACCATCACAGTATCCTATTTTAAAATAAGGAATGTTTGGGTTACCATATGAAAAGTGACCATCACAGTATCCTATTTTGAAATAAGGAATGTTTGGGTTACCATATGAAAAGTGACCATCACAGTATCCTATTTTAAAATAAGGAATGTTTGGGCTACCATATGAAAAGTGACCATCACAGTATCCTATTTTGAAATAAGGAATGTTTGGGCTACCATATGAAAAGTGACCATCACAGTATCCTATTTTGAAATAAGGAATGTTTGGGGTACCATATGAAAAGTGACCATCACAGTATCCTAGTTTGAAATAAGGAATGTTTGGGGTACCATATCAAAAGTGACCATCACAGTATCCTAGTTTGAAATAAGGAATGTTTGGGGTACCATATGAAAAGTGACCATCACAGTATCCTATTTTGAAATAAGGAATGTTTGGGGTACCATATGAAAAGTGACCATCACAGTATCCTAGTTTGAAATAAGGAATGTTTGGGGTACCATATGAACAGTGACCATCACAGTATCCTATTTTGAAATAAGGAATGTTTGGGGTACCATATGAACAGTGACCATCACAGTATCCTATTTTGAAATAAGGAATGTTTGGGGTACCATATGAACAGTGACCATTTTACACCTCGCAATTACACGCTACATTGACTGCCGCGTGTCTGACTTTGGCACCCAAATTATGTATCATCATCATCGTGTATCATCATCATCGTCGTGTATCATCATCATCGTGTATCATCATCATCGTGTATCATCATCATCGTGTTTTCTTTCTCTCCCCTGCCCACCCTCCTTCATTCCCCTCCTTCTTGTTGTCTTCCTTATTGACAACCTTGTTTTGTTGTCTTCCTTATTGTCAACCTCGTTTTGTTGTCTTCCTTATTGTCAACCTTATTTTGTTGTCTTCCTTATTGACCAACCTTGTTTTGTTGTCTTCCTTATTGTCAACCTTGTTTTGTTGTCTTCCTTATTGTCAACCTTGTTTTGTTATCTTCCTTATTGACAACCTTGTTTTGTTGTCTTCTTTATAGACAACCTTGTTTTGTTGTCTTCCTTATTGTCAACCTTGTTTTGTTGTCTTCCTTATTGTCAACCTTGTTTTGTTGTCTTTCTTATTGACAACCTTGTTTTGTTGTCTTCCTTATTGTCAACCTTGTTTTGCTGTCTTCCTTATTGTCAACCTTGTTTTGCTGTCTTCCTTATTGTCAACCTTGTTTTGTTGTCTTCCTTATTGTCAACCTTGTTTTGTTGTCTTCCTTATTGTCAACCTTGTTTTGTTGTCTTCCTTATTGTCAACCTTGTTTTGTTGTCTTCCTTATTGTCAACCTTGTTTTGTTGTCTTCCTTATTGTCAACCTTGTTTTGTTGTCTTCCTTATTGTCAACCTTGTTTTGCTGTCTTCCTTATTGTCAACCTTGTTTTGCTGTCTTCCTTATTGTCAACCTTGTTTTGCTGTCCTCCTATGCCGCAACCGTCTTCTTCCTTGGTGCATTCATCCTAATTGATGCTTCCTCCGTTATGTTCCCCTGGACACACTGAAGACTGCAAGCTTCGTGTTATCGTCAGGTTCTTTCAAGATACGTATTATCGTTAGATTTTTCTTTCTTATCTGTTTCAATTTGTATGAACTGCGCAATTTTCTCGCATATTTATCCTTGTTCTCTTCTTAAACCACCTCATCTCTCTCTCTCTGTCTCTCTCTCTCTGTCTCTCTCTCTGTCTCTTTCTCTCTCTCTGTCTCTCTCTCTGTCTCTCTCTCTCTCTCTCTCTCTCTCTCTTTCTCTCTCTCTCTTTCTCTCTCTCTCTCTGTCTCGCTCTCTCTGTCTCTCTCTCTCTCTGACGTTTGATTCCTTGTTGAGCTTTGTGAGTAAGGAGAACCACCACAGGCATGGAGTATTAACGGCATTAGATTTAATTACCTCCCTTGCCTTCTCTGACACCGGCAGTACCCACACCAAGAGGCGCTTGCAGATGTGCAATATTTGTTTTATTTTATCTTAGTCAGCTTCATCAAGCCATTGATGTGATTATATGCCGTGTCGTTTTGACGCATGGGAGAGAGGCGCCTGCAGACTACAATTTTATTTTTCTGTTTGGATACGCACGCTCAATATTTTGCACTTCCAAATGAACTAAATGTTAGCGCCTATGCAAGTTGCTGTCGGCAAGCGAGGCTTGCAGGCTGATTTGTGTCTTCTTCTGTTTTAACACACTAACAGGATAAACGATTCGCATTTCAAATTATTTAAACTTAAATGAAATCTAGAGAAGAGACATTTGCAAGCTGCACTTAGTTTATGTTTATCACTTTGTTTATTGTTAACACTAGACCAACTTGTTCGCATTCCAAAGTAACTAAATGCAAGCGCCTTTAGATATCACTTTTCCTAATGTTCCTCAGTTTGGTAAAAGTCGTCCCAAAAGGATTTGCGGGTCTGGCAGGAAGTGGGGGTCACATGATAATGTTCCTCAGTGTGGTAAAAGTTATCCCAAAAGGCTTTGCGGGTCTGGCAGGAAGTGGGGGTCACATGGGAGGGGAAGCGGGTTGCTGGGATGAAAAATAAACAAGGTTGAAGGTTGATTTGTCAGGGAAGGGTGGAGCCATTATTGTTATTGACATGCTTACAACCTGATGACATTTCACTTCTCCTCTTCCCCACTCTCACTCGGCGGAAGCGGAAGTGCGCTTTTATCGTTTTTATGCGCATGCGTTGTTATGCTCTTCTCGTTATGCAGCCACCCTCTCTCTCACTCACTCTCTCTCTCTCTCTCACTCTCTCTCTCTCTCTCTCTCTCTCTCTCTCTCTCTCTCTCTCTCTCTCTCTCTGTTTCTTTGGTATTTTTTGTTCTTTATTACGTTTTTTTCTTTGTTTCTTTTTTATTCTTTGTTTCTTTATTTACCACCACCATCATCATTATCTTCATCATCATCATCATCATCATCATCATCATCATCATCATCATCTTATTATTATTATTATTATTATTATTATTATTATTATTATTATTATTATTATTATTATTATTATTATTATTATTATTATTATTATTATTATTAAATACACATGCAGCATTATGTCAAGTTTCGTATAAAATAGATTTAGAATTAAATGATAATTAAAATTAGTTATAATTATTACCTCTCTCCCGCACACCAAATCCCACGCTTGTGCTAAATATTTTAAAAAATAATGAAAAAAGAAAGAAAGCAAGACAATTATTGTTTGAGTTATGAGACAACAGCAGAAATATCTCTGAAGCTCAATTGAAGTGCATTTAATAATAGCACAGAGCCACAGAGGCAGTTGAAATATCTGTAATGAATCCTAAGAGATACATTGCATTTTTCTATGTTGCTGTTTTTAACGTTCTACGTTGTGCAATGGTTCCCAGAAGAAACATGAAATTTGTGTAATTCTCTTTTAATGGTATTATGTCTTTCGCAATTCCAGCCAGCATATGTCTTCTCCCTTAAGAGATGGTTCTTGCATTTTAAAACTCTCTTAAATTATCCTGAATAGTGAGAAGCAGCGAGAGCCGAGCATGATGGGGAGGGTAATTAGGAAGAAGTAATAAAACGTTTCCACCAATCAGAGGCGGAATTAGTGCCACCATATCTTCCCTGGAACAGGCCTATATATTTGGGGGAGGGGGGGAGAGAGAGATGAGTGGGTGGGACTCTAAAGCAAGTATCTGGAAGATGGTTAACATTGTTATTTATAAATACACAAACTCTTTCTTGCGATTTCTTTTGTACACAGCACAGAAAAAGAAACAGCAAATCATTTTTTGTAAACTTTATAAAACTAACTAAAACGGGAGCTACACGCTTGCGAAACATGGACCCTTACAGCAGATCTACCATGAAGAATACAAAGCATGGAGATGAGGTGCTGCAGAAGACTTCTGGGCATTTCCTATACCCAGCACATCACCAACAACGAAAAGTCCGACAGACCATCATACAAGCCATTGGACAACACGATGACCTGCATACAGTGGGAAGAAATGGAAACTTCCATGGTATGGCCACGTCACCAGAGCATCAGGCCTTGCAAAAACCATTCTGCAAGGCACGGTGCAAGGAGGCAGACGAAGAGGGAGACAGAAAAAGGGGTGAGAGGACAACATTCGAGAATGGACTGGCTTGACACTGAGCGAAGCCATGAGGGTTGCTGAGGACAGAGAAAGATGGAGTACGCTGGTTAAACGATCATCTGTAGTGGCCAGGCCCTACGACCTTCGAGTTACGAGATAGAGTAGGATAGGAAACATGAGCTTTATTTTATTGCAACGGTATTAAGTAATTCAGCTAGTTGAGTTTTCTCCACTTTGTACAACCAAACTTCTTCGTAGATTATTTTTAAAGGTATTATTTCTGTATTATTTTTTAACATTATTGTTATTGCGATATCACCTTAAAAATTGCACTTATAACTATTCTTACACACCTTTTGCACGACTATTGATAGATAAGTGTTGTCCAGCACTTATGTATTGATAATTCACTGGACAACACTTAAATATCGATAGTCCCCGTGCACCAACCACAGGACTATTGATATATAAGTATTGTCCAGAAGACTATTCATATGTTAGTTTTGTCCAGAAGACTATTGATATATAAGTGTTGTTTACAGGACTATTGATATATAAGTGTTGTTCACAGGACTGTTGATCTATAAGTGTTGTTCACAAGACTATTGATATAAGCCTACAAGTGTCGTCCACAAGACTATTGATATATAGGTATTGTCCACAAGGCTATTGATATGTAAGTGTTGTCCACAAGAATATATATATTTATAATTGTTGTCCACAAGACTATTTATATATTAGTGTTGTCCACAAAACAATTTATATATGTTACACTCGATGCTGTTTTTTCTCTATCAGTAGTTGATTCAGCCCCGATGCTTGAAATCCTGATAGGTGTAACTCAGATTCGTTTATCCACGCAACCCGTTCAATCATCAACAAGGCAGGAGTCGTCGTTTGAAGTTTTCCACTTTTATTCAGCATTCATCAACAAACTGCATACAATGGCTTTTTCCACTTTCAACTTTTCACAACTTTCCACTTTACAATACTCGACTATCAACTTTCCACTTTTTACAACGTTCTCAACTCTAACACAACAGCTCTCTCTACTCAAACAGTGCGGCACTATATATAGTCTACTCCAGAACAGGTGAGAATACCCCCGCATAACACACCACAAGCAATCAGAACTAATTTCATCATCACTGTCTCACGTCATACAACCTTATTTGGGATGGAAGCTTCTATAGTTACCACTAGAATTATCCATACGCTTCGATCGATAGTAAACAACCAACTCTAGAAAATTCTCAAATAATATCGACCAACTAAAATTGCCAACGTTATACAAAGCTTCTAACAACAACGCAAAATCAAATCAAAAGTAAATACACTCTCTTATTGCATGCTTTGCAAAATAAAACGAACAGATCTATCGTGCGCGTCACACACGAACTATCGTGCGCGTTTCAACGTAAGTGTTATTCAAAAGACTATTGATATATAAGTGTTGTCCAAAGGACTTCATAAATAAAGTGTTGCCCACAAGACTATGAATATATAAGTGTTATTCACAAGACTATTGATATATACGTGTTTTCCAAAGAACTATAGATATATATGACTTGAATGACTATCATTGGATTCTTTCCTTGGAATGACAAGTAAACACTGCACAATGGAGTGCCCTTTATCTTAACTATCGTCTGTCTGTATTCAACCTTAACTATCGTTTTTCTTTATTCAACTTTAACTATCGTCTGTCTTTATTCAACCTTAACTATCGTTTTTCTTTATTCAACTTTAACTATCGTCTGTTTTTATTCAACCTTAGCTATCGTTTTTCTTTATTCAACTTTAACTATCGTCTGTTTTTATTCAACCTTAACTAGCGTCTGTCTTTATTCAGTCTTAACTAACGTCTGCCTTTCTTACTACTGCTAACCTTAACTTTCGTCTGTCTTTATTCAGTCTTAACTATCGTCTGTCTTTGTTACTACTATTAATCTTAACTATCGTCCGTCTTTGTTACTACTATTAACCTTAACTATCGTCCGTCTTTGTTACTACTATGAACCTTAACTATCGTCCGTCTTTGTTACTACTATTAACCTTAACTATCGTCCGTCTTTGTTACTACTGTAAATATTCAATCTTTTCTCTTTTCATCTTTTTTAGGGACTCCAGTGAACAGAATTCCCATCATGGCCAAACAGACGCTAGACCTGTACGAGTTGTTTCGCCTGGTGGTGTCCAAGGGCGGGTTGGTGGAGGTCATCAACAAGAAACTGTGGCGAGAAATCACCAAGGGACTTAATCTACCCT
>CM072511.1:507500-524257 GCA_036898135.1 Oncomelania hupensis | reverse complement strand
GAGTGGGTTGGTCAAAGGAATGAGTGGATGGGCTAATTAGCAGCAATAACTACACACTGGTATCGAATAAATACACACACTGGTATCGAATAACTACACACACTGGTATCGAAAAACTATACACACTGGTATCGAATAACTACACATACTGGTATCAAAACGATACATTTTTCATGTTAATAATAATTAACATTAATATTGAATATGTCGCACTACGAAATTGCTTTTTTTCATGACGTAATTATGACGCAAATTTGTTAAAACAAAGTATTACTAAAGACGTCTTTTCCCAAGCAGCTAATTGTATTTTGCAGCCAGACGTCAAACCTGGGCTCGTCATTTCCGCTGTGATGACCTAATGAAAATGAGCGCGGGCACAAGCTCCTGCATGCAAATTATCGCGTGCCAAAACACCGAGACGTCACTTTCTCTTTTCAACTGCTTGCCCTGTTCCTGCCTGTTTACATAACTTTCTTTTCTTTGTTTCGCTGACTGGAGACAGACAAGTTATTTTCGTTATCAGATTTTGATCACAACACAGAGTCTGTGCAGCAAGCAGACTCTCCGGTGTAATTTATTTTTAATATTTTATTTATTTTATTTTTTTTTATTATTATTATTCGGAAGGCCGACTGCAACGGATTGAGAAAAAGAGAGGCGAAGGTGGAAGAATGCCAGTAGTTTGGCTGCAATCAATGGTTAAGTGGCTTGAATTGGACTGTCACCACCCGACAGCTGTAAAGCCATGCATACACATCACAATCGGGTGCATTCTTGTTGAAACTCGGGTGCATTCTTCGTCAAATCTGGGGTGCATTGTAAGGGTGTCGGTTTAACAGGCATTTTGCGGAGGCTGGCATAGTTCGGGGACTCTTGCACAGCACATGATACGTTGTTAACGTTCCACAATGTAGATACCGTTGGCCTGGCTTCTTTGGTGGGAGTAGGACATAATCACAACACTGTGCACACACAATGACATATTCCACCACAAGGACATATCACAACACTGTGCACACACAATGACATATTCCACCACAACACATATCACAACACTGTGCACACACAATGACATATTCCACCACAACACATATCACAACACTGTGCACACACAATGACATATTCCACCACAACACATATCACAACACTGTGCACACACAATGACATATTCCACCACAACACATATCACAACACTGTGCACACACAATGACATATTCCACCACAACACATATCACAACACTGTGCACACACAATGACATATTCCACCACAACACATATCACAACACTGTGCACACACAATGACATATTCCACCACAACACATATCACAACACTGTGCACACACAATGACATATTCCACCACAACACATATCACAACACTGTGCACACACAGTGACGTATTCTACCACAAGGACATATCACAACACTGTGCACACACAATGACGTATTCTACCACAAGGACATATCACAACACTGTGCACACACAATGACATATTCCACCAGTAGGACATATCACAACACTGTGCACACACAATGACATATTCCACCACAAGGACATATCACAACACTGTGCACACACAATGACGTATTCTACCACAAGGACATATCACAACACTGTGCACACACAATGACATCATTTTTATCCAGTGTAGGTCACGTTATCACCCGTGTAGTTTACAATATCACCCGTGTAGGTCACAATATCACCCGTATAGGTCACAATATCACCATGAGATCCCAATGTCACATTCTCTGTGTGTATTATTATCGCCTTCATCGTTATCGTCGTCATGATGTGAATATCTATGTTCTGTCAGCCATTGGTATCTTATATTTTGGGAGTTGAAGGCAAAGTGTCCAGTGTTTTGTTTCAAGACTTCAGCCACATAGGGACTTTCAATCAAAAAGATAAAAAAATTAGAGGGAAAAAAATACATTAAAAAAATATTAACAAAATGCGCAGTATATAAGTTGCGTTCACATCATTCCATGTAACGGTGTAAATAATTTAGAAAAAAACAAGACATTTACATACCCGCATGCATCTTAAAGACAATTTTGTAATGAAATGGAGGAACGGGATAAATGAATGTAAAAGTGATGATGTTGACAGAGAGCGGAATGAATGTACAGTGATGATGTTGACAGAGGAACAGGATGAATGTAAAAGTGATGATGTTGACAGAGAGACAGGATGAATGTACAAGTGATGATGTAGACAGAAGAATAGGATGAATGTACAAGTGATGATGTTGACAGAGTGACCGGATGAATGTACAAGTGTTGATGTTGACAGAGTGACCGGATGAATGTACAAGTGTTGATGTTGACAGAGTGACCGGATGAATGTACAAGTGTTGATGTTGACAGAGTGACCGGATGAATGTACAAGTGATGATGTTGACAGAGTGACCGGATGAATGTACAAGTGTTGATGTTGATAGAGGGACAGGATGAATGTACAAGTGTTGATGTTGACAGAGGGACAGGATGAATGTACAAGTGTTGATGTTGACAGAGGGACAAGATGAATGTACAAGTGTTGATGTTGACAGAGGGACAGGATGAATGTACAAGTGATGATGTTGACAGAGGGACAAGATGAATGTCCAAGTGATGGTGTTGACAGAGGGACAAGATGAATGTACAAGTGTTGATGTGACAGGATGAATGTACAAGTGATGGTGTTGACAGAGGGACAGGATGAATGTACAAGTGTTGATGTTGACAGAAGGCAGTGTTTTACAAAGGAGACAAAAGATTACAGTGTACTCCATCATCAGTGTTATCTTCTTTTCCTTCTCCATGACATTTGACACGTTTTTCTTGACCTTTACAATTTTTCTTTCTTAGCCATATCTCAAACCATGTTGTGTTAAAAAATGGTTTTGGCCGTTCGTGATCTTTTGTTTTATTGCTTTTAAAAAAAATCTGATAAATTTCTTGCTATGTTATACAATAGAAGTGCTACGGAATGTAAAACTGGAAATGAACACACAGAAGGGAGGGCAGGGTGATGTCTTTGCCTGTGTAATACCATTATAGCAACGGAAACCCAACGTTATACGCCACTTTTTTTTTACTTCACTTTTTTTATGTCCTTGTTTTCTGTAGCAATGACAAGTCAAGAAAAACATGGCAGTTATTGATAATGGAGAACAAAGGGCAAACGGCATTTAACAGACCGTGGACAGACTGTGAAATCGTTCAAAAGGACGGATCCCATTTTGTTGGCCACTTACCATCGTGTGATCTCGGGTGATTCCAGAGAGACGTAAACCTTCCATAAAACGGTAGCGATAGAGCTGTTCTGTTTGAAGAAGAAAAAATGGCCACCAAGGGAGAAAAAAGTTGTAAGTCACACAAATTGTTATTAAGTTTTAGAAAGGGGTGGTCTATTTGCTTTCCCACTCATATAAAAAGGTGGTCAAATTGGTTTTCCAGTCATATGAAGGGGCAAATCATCAGGGGTTATTAAAAAAATGTTGGACGTAAAGCGCCATATGCAAAGTTCATAGAAAATCTAGTCTGCATATATAGTGTTTGATGCATTGGGAGCCATGGAACGAACCCATGCCCAGGACATACAGATTGATGGAGTGCCACTGGTCCATCTCTCTCTCTCTCTCTCTCTCTCTCTCTCTCTCTCTCTCTCTCTCTCTCTCTCTCTGGTTCTCCCCATCCCCCGTACCTTTAACCCAGTACCTCCGTGGCTGTGTAAAAGATGACGCCATGTGTAATGATGCGTTCTTGTCTAGCGTCACGCTTACAGAGTCAGCGGCGTGGAACTAGTTAATATTTCAACCGTGTCACTGCCTTTGATAATAGCCTTGCATTCTGTGCTGCATTCTGCTGGAAGGATTCACATGATGCTGTTTTGTGATGCCAGATATAATAAAAACCAGTCCACTATTCCACCGTCTGGTGTTCGAAGGAATGGAGCCTAGCTCCGAAGCGAGGCTAATTTAATAGGACAGCTCATTGATTAGGTTACACGGAAATCCACTGGAACGTATTCTCCATAGAAGGATTTGTTGTTCAATTGATGACTGAAATATGAGTGCTAGTTTGAAATATGGGTGTTAGATTAAAATATGAGTGTTAGATTAAGATTGAATTATGAGTGTTAGATTGAAATATGAGTGTTAGATTGAAATATGAGTGTTGGATTTCGAGTTACGCTAAATGTGAAATAAAATGTCAACTCCGCTGGAGGTTAACATTGAAAGACTTCTATTATTATTATTATTATTATTATTATTATTATTATTATTATTATTATTATTATTATTATTATTATTATTATTATTATTACTATTACTATTATTATTATTATTATTGACGCTGAACATTGGTATAGCGCGGTTTCTTCATACTATTTTGCATGCTCATTGATACTCTCCTATGGACATGAGCATGGTGTTGATTGTCTCTCTTTAAACCCAAACTATAGGCTAATCAAAAAAACACGATCCCCCTAGGATGTTAACATTTGACAAGAAAAATGTTTTGTTTTTCAATTGGAGATGGAGGAATGAAGCATAAATTCTCATTCTAAGTATCGATAATTCATTATGAAAATTCATTGCCCAGGTCATAGTGAACTCCGCTGGAAGTTAGCCCTTGAGAGAGTTGTTGTTTTACCTCGATAATCTCCTGGACAAAAGAGTATCGTTGAATGTGTTGCTTTTTACAAAAGAGTAGCGTTAGTTGCATCTCTTTTACAAAAGATATAATTGATGGAGTTTTTGTTGAAGTGTTTTGAATAGCAGGGGGTGAAGTTGGCATTTTGCCATCAATAATTGATGGAGAGGACCCATATCATGTTGTTGTTTTTTTGCTGCTCGCAATTTCAGGACTGATTTGGAATGGGAAATTATCAAGATGGAAACAATGGTGACCTAAGGCTAATTTGGCGGGACCCGGGCTTTTCAAACGGACGCCACAGTGTTTTTGGTATTGATAGATTGATAGAATATTCATTACAAACTTTAAAGCATTTTTCACATGATTATGGGTATATTCTATTACAAAGGTTAAAGCATTTGTCTCATGATTATGAGTACATTATTCTGTTACAAAGGTTAAAGCAGTTGTCACATGATTATGAGGATGTTCCATTACAAAGGTTAAAGCATTTGTCACATGTTTATGAGGATGTTCCATTACAAAGGTTAAAGCATTTGTCACATGATTATGAGGATGTTCTGTTACAAAGGTTAAAGCATTTGTCACATGAATATGAGGATGTTCCATTACAAAGGTTAAAGCATTTGTCACATGTTTATGAGGATGTTCCATTACAAAGGTTAAAGCATTTGTCACATGTTTATGAGGATGTTCCATTACAAAGGTTAAAGCATTTGTCACATGTTTATGAGGATGTTCCATTACAAAGGTTAAAGCATTTGTCACATGATTATGAGGATGTTCTGTTACAAAGGTTAAAGCATTTGTCACATGTTTATGAGGATGTTCCATTACAAAGGTTAAAGCATTTGTCACATGTTTATGAGGATGTTCCATTACAAAGGTTAAAGCATTTGTCACATGTTTATGAGGGTGTTCCATTACAAAGGTTAAAGCATTTGTCACATGTTTTTGAGAAGGGTGAGTTGGGTGGAATGGATAGTGAGGAACGAACAAATCGTTCACGCCAGTTGTGCAACCGTTGGCGCGGATTGGAGAAAGAAAAGTTAAGTGAATAATAAAGCACCAATAAAATTAAGTTATATAAATAGAAGTATAACCTATGGTAGGTTTTTAATCCAGGAGAAGACATTATTTCTCTTCTTTTGTACTTCATCCTCTCTTCCTCATCCGCGCATCCCCTTTGCTCCTCATTTTCATTACCATTACTTATATTGTTATAATATTTGATATCAATAACTTTTCATCTTTGTTTTGTTTTTTCTATTAAGCCTTTCTTTCTTTCATAGTTTCTGTTGTTGTTCTTGGTGATGCGTGTAATACCGATGACGGCCTTGAATTGGCGGCAGTAACCATGGATACCAGCAATCAATATTGAATGAATCAACGAAAACGACTACGACAATGACGGTGGCGACATACTGATGATCGTGGATGACTGTTGCGACATACTGATGATCGTGGATGGCTTTGACGAAATACTGATGATCGTGGATGACTGTGGCGACATACTGATGATCGTGGATGACTGTGGCGACATACTGATGATCGTGCCTGAGATAGTAAAAAACTAAGTTGGTCTTTTCATTTTTATGTTACAGCTGTACGAGATCGACAACACCCCAGAGAGAAAGAACTTCTTGGACGACCTCTTTGCCTTCATGCAAAGGAGAGGTCAGTAATCAGTTGCATTTCATTTGCATATTCAAAACATCGCACGCACATTAATTTTATTTATAAGATCGTCCGTGATGTTTGTGATTGTTTTCTTCTTTTTTTTAATGACACAGACTGTACCTTGTGCGTGCGTATCCGTGATACAAGTGATTCAGACGATACAAGTACTTGCTTGATTCAGACGATACAAGTACTTGCTTGATTCAGACGATACAAGTACTTGCTTGATTGGTCAGAAAAGTAAAACTGACACTACATTGCGCTGTTGGTGCAGAAACTTAGGAACTTGTCCCTGCGCTCCTTTGTTCCTGTACTACAGGTCTTATGGAGAACAAACAAACCACCTTATTGCCATAAAAAATAATTTTACTAATTTAATCACTCTGTCTGTCTGTCTGTCTGTCTGTCTGTCTGTCTCTCTCTCTCTCTCTCTCGTTTGGCCACCCTTTGTGTTTGCGATGTGTGATGTTGCGTTATACTCTGTCATTACTAACACACAACAGAGAAAGAACAAAACACAGTTCATTTAGTAGTGGCGCCTTAATGATGATATCACCATGTTCTTCTAACACACATCTCACCTCTTAATGATGATATCACTATGTATTACTAACACACAACAGAGAAAGAACAAAACACAGTTCATTTAGTAGTGGCGCCTTAATGATGATATCACCATGTACTTCTAACACACGTCTCACCTCTTAATGATGATATCATCATGTATTAATAACACACATCTCACCTCTTAATGATGATATCACCATGTACTTCTAACACACATCTCACCTCTTAATGATGATATCATCATGTATTAATAACACACATCTCACCTCTTAATGATGATATCACCATGTACTTCTGACACACATCTTACCTTTTAATGATGATATCACCATGTGCTTCTAACACACATCTCACCTCTTAATGATGATATCACCATGTACTTCTGACACACATCTTATCTCTTAATGATGATACCACCATGTACTTCTAACACACATCTCACCTCTTAATGATGATATCACCATGTACTTCTGACACAAACCTCACCTAAATGATGATATCACCATGTACTTCTGACACACATCTTATCTCTTAATGATGAAATTAAAATTGTTATCCAATTATTCTTTATTCATTACGGTTGTCTATCGTTATGTTTATGTGCATTGTGTTTTTTTTTATGCGCTTTGAGCAGAAATTTTGTCTGATATGTGCGCTTTATAAATAAAATTATTATTATTATTATTATTAATCACCATGTACTTCTAACACACATCTCACCTCTTAATGATGATATCACCATGTACTTCTGACACACATCTCAACTCTTAATGATGAAATCACCATGTACTTCTAACACACATCTCACCTCTTAATGATGATATCACCATGTACTTCTGACACACACCTTACCTAAATGATGATATCACCATGTACTTCTAACACACATCTCAACTCTTAATGATGAAATCACCATGTACTTCTGACACACATCTCACCTCTTAATGATGATATCACCATGTACTTCTGACACACACCTTACCTAAATGATGATATCACCATGTACTTCTAACACACATCTCACCTCTTAATCATGGCGTCTTGGTCCCAAAACCCAACTCCTACTCACGAGGTCTGGATCTCGATCTGGATATTAGGCCCGACACACTCCGAGTTTTGGCTTATGTTTCTCATAGTGATAAGGAAGGTAGACTCGGCATCCCTCTTATAATAATAATAATAATAATAATAATAATAATAATAATAATAATAATAATAATAATAATAAAAATAATAATAATACTAATACTAATACTAATAATAATAATAATAATAATAATAATAATAATAATAATAATATTAATAATAATAATAATAATAACAATAATAATAATAATAATTTTATTTATAAAGCGCATTATCAAACAATAGTCTGCTCAAGGCGCATCAAACACAGTCACACGCACAGTACAATAGATAGAATACAATCAATCACTAAAATTAAAAACAAAATTAATTAAAATTTGAAGTAAAAAATTGGAAGCAAACCTCACGCACACAATAGACGCAATAAAGCAATGTACTAATAGCTTAATAAGACTCACAATATAATAAAAGTTATTTATATTCTGTTCACACATTTAGTGATATTAGTTTTTAGAATAATGAAAGAAAATAAAGAAAGGATAATAATAATAATAATAATAATAATAATAATAATAATAATAATAATAATAATAATAATAATAATAATAATAATAATAATAATAATAATTGTATTAGTTTAAAAATATAACCATTACTAATTCAACTCTTTAAATTGAAATGCCAACATCATAATATCAAATGTACATCGTGTATAATGATTAAAATGATAACAAGTGTCCTATCCGATTATACGATATATATAATAGATGCAATTGTCAGCATCAGTTCATTATCAGCTAGTATCATGTCAGTATTATTTTCTGTAAACCATTTGTTAAAAAATGGACAGTGTAATAACAGTGTAATAACAGTGTAATAACAGTGTAATAACAGTGTAATAACAGTGTAATAACAAATTTCTACGTTCAAGGCGTTTGGACACACACAGTGGGAAACAAAATTATAAAATTTTATTTTGGGCGAATATAATTGTATATATTGTTTGTTCAATATTTAGGCTACTCAAAATAGTACTGTGTAATTTTTTGAAAACAAATCGTTTTCTATTATTGATATACATTCATAGTAAGAGAGGCTAATGTTATGATTCACCTCATTAGGCTTACTTGCACCAACGTTTGCTAGTTTATACCCCGTATTCCAGTGTGAAGGCAAAAAAGAAAGATAAGTTGAATATTGAGGTTTAACGTCTACACCCACCATTGGCGATATGGCAGACGGGGATAACCATCCCAGGGAAAGAGGGGTAGGGACCTGAATCAACACTGAACCACCAGAGCAATCATACTGCTAAAATGGACAGTAAATATGGCCACATTTTATATCGCCCACCACGGGATTCGAACCTGGGTCATCGGTGTGCCAGGCGAACGCTCTACCACTTGAGCCACGGCGGTGGGCTGACTGATAAGTTGGGCAGAGTGGGTCGTTTTGAGGGGCACCTGCAATAAAGTTGTGCTTGTGTGTCACGCCCTTTACCGTTAAGCCCTCCCATGATTGTAGCTGCATGATTGTGGGGGCTTGGGAAATAGATTATAGTGAGGATAACATGACGTTGGGGGTGGTTGTTTGCTGTTTGCAGGCGACGCTCAGACTCACACACTGACACTCTTTCCTATCAAAATAAGGACTCTCCTTCTTCTTCACAAAACTAAATCGCGGCAATTCTTGTTCAAGAAACTGCAGGTCAATGGTTTCAGGGGTGGCGCTGTGCATAAACTTCTTTGCCAATGAACAACTTGCCGATTCGATCGTGAATGTTTATTTGTGCGTGTGAATTTTAGAAGGAAAAATAAACCAATCTACTTTTATAAAATAGCATTTTCCGGCGTGATAAACAACATGATCAACCTATTAGATTTGCCAAGGAACTGTGGGCCTGAGTTACATTTCGCGGTATTCACTGTGTTAGTGATAATGGAGCCTAGTTATTACGGAGTTTGCTTCTCGTTTACCAACCAGGATATTGAAGCTAAAATGTGTATTTCCCTAACAAAACAGCCTCGGATTTGTTGTGGGTCCTTTCATTATTAACCCCTTTCTTTCCCATTTGCTCAGACTGACGTCACTTTGCTCCTCCCTTACCCTTAGTTCTATGTTGTATTTGTTGTAACGTTCCTCACCACTACCTCCACTATCTCCACCTCCTCCACTACTTCCACTACCTCCACTATCTCCACTACCTCCACTACCTCCACTACCTCCACTACCTCCACTACTTCCACTACCTCCACTATCTCCACTATCTCCACTACCTCCACTATCTCCACTACCTCCACTATCTCCACTACCTCCACTATCTCCACCTCCTCCACTACCTCCACTATCTCCACTACCTCCACTATCTCCACCTCCTCCACTATCTCCACCTCCTCCACTATCTCCACTACCTCCACTATCTCCACTATCTCCACCTCCTCCACTATCTCCACTACCTCCACTATCTCCACCTCCTCCACTACCTCCACTATCTCCACTATCTCCACTACCTCCACTATCTCCACTACCTCCACTATCTCCACTACCTCCACTATCTCCACTACCTCCACTATCTCCCGTTCTTCTGCTCCAACTCCACTTTGGCGTGTTATGATCTTACACCTCCTTTTTCTTGATATTTCTCTATATATTTTATTTTCTTCATCTTACTCTTCTTTTTCCTCCTTCTCTCTCTTTTTTCTTCTTCTTATCATATGATATCCATCCCCTTCCTTCTTCCTATCATGATATTCCTCCCCTTCCTTATTCCTGTCACATGATATCCTCCCCTTCCTTCTTCCTATCATATTATATCCCCCTTCCTTCTTCCTATCATATGATATCCCCCTTGCTTCTTCCTATCATATCCCCCTTCCTTCCTCCTATCATATGATATTCCCCCTCCCTTCTTCCTATCATATGATATCTCCTTCTTCCTATCATATCATATCCTCCTTCCTTCTTCCTATATATCATATCCCCCCTTCCTTCCTCCTATCATATGATATCCCCCTCCCTTCTTCCTATTATATCATATCCCCTTTTATTCTTCCTATCATATCATATCCCCTTCCTTCTTCCTATCATATATCCCCCCTCTCTTCTTCCTATCATATCCCCCTTCCTTCTTCCTATCATATCACATCCCCCTTCCTTCTTCCTATCATATCATATCCCCTCCCTTCTTCCTATCATATCACATCCCCCTCCCTTCTTCCTATCATATCATATCCCCCTTCCTTCTTCCTATCATATCATATCTCCTTTTCCTTCTTCCTACCATATCAAATCCCCCTCCCTTCTTACTATCATATCATATCCCCCTTCCTTCTTCCTATCATATGATATCCCCCCTCCTTATTCCTATCCTATGATATCCCCCTCCTTCTTCCTATCATATCATATCTACCCTCCCTTCTTCTTGACCGTCTTTGACGTTGATCGGCAGCAAATGGAGTATTAGCATTTCTTCCAAGTCCCCACCTCCAACCTTGTCCTTATTGTTCCACGGTAAGATGAAGATAATTTAATGTTAGGGTTGCTTGAATTGCCCTCTTCCATTATTCTCTATTTTCTTCAAGGTTAAAGACGAACAGAGCAAATTTGATAGTAGCATTTAGCTGGAGGGTAGGTTTGCCTTGGAATTGCAGCTGAGTCCCACTGCTTTTGTTCGCTGCTGTTCGGCATAAACAATGCCTACACGCAACCCAAATCTAATAGTATGTGATGATTTTTTTTTTAAGTTAAAAAGAAAAAAAGATGAGATTTTTCTTGTATTATTCGTGGATCTTCAGATAACCACGGTCATCGTATTCGTTGCTTGAATTTCTGTTTGACCTCGAATCCATTCCTTGAGTCTCCTGCGTTCCCCTCACTACTCCGTAAAAAGACAATCTGCTGTTTCTGATATTATGCCAGTCATACACGTTTGGAAAGGACGCTGTTTCCCTCTGTTCAGCACTTTTCAACATTTGTTGTTGTTTCTGATATTATGCCAGTCATACACGTTTGGAAAGGACGCTGTTTCCCTCTGTTCAGCACTTTTCAACATTTGTTGTTGTTTCTGATATTATGCCAGTCATACACGTTTGGAAAGGACGGTGTTTCCCTGTGTGTTCAGCACTTTTCAACATTTGTTGTTGTTAGGAGTGCACATATTTCATTTGACATATAATAACGTGTATGTATGTATGTATGTATGTATGTATGTATGTATGTATGTATGTATGTATGTATGTATAAGAAGAATGACAATCTGTATTGAATATAAAATTTATAAATAAATAAAAGAAAACATACTTAGGATAAATTATACCAAAGGAGACTAATTCAGGTAATTAATTTGTATCTGTCTGACCTTAGCAAAGAACTGTAAGAAGGTTCCGGCATGTGTATGCTCTAGAACAGGGGTGCCCAATACGTCGATCGCGATCGACCGGTCCATCGGGAAGGTACTGTGAGAAGATCGCGAAGCATTAAAAAAAATTGACGTCAGCCTTTTATCTATCTATCTATCTATCTATCTATCTATCTATCTATCTATCTATCTATCTATCTATCTATCTATCTATCTATCTATCTATCTATCTATCTATCTATCTATCTATCTATCTATCTATCTATCTATCTATCTATCTATCTATCTATCTATCTATCTATCTATCTATCTATCTATCTATATATATCTATCTATCTATCTATCTATCTATCTATATATATATATATATATATATATATATATATATATATATATATATATATATATATATATATATATATATATATATATATATATATATATATATATATATATATATATAGATGTTTTGTATTTTTATGGTATGTAGATCATTTTGGCTTGGTCATTTTATAAGTAGATCGCATGCTGAAAAAGTGTGGGTACCCCTGTTCTAGAACCAATATCAGTCTTCTTTTCGAAGTTTTTTTTTCCCCTCATCGTCTTATATGATAATATTACGTAATGGTGGTGTAATTTAATATCAACTGAATACATATATGCATGTGACTGTTTCACTTTTTATATGTATACGTATAATAATGTCTTGGTGTTATAGTTTTTAGCAAAAAGTAAGATGTGTTTTGGGCTAGGTCTGCACCTTTCCGTAATAATACAAGATCAGTCCTATATAGGTCTGACACATCGAAGGACTTTAAACAACAGTCATCATCATCATATTGCAGCATGCTTTTTTTTTTTAAATCCCACAGACTGGCACAGACACTCCATGATTGAAGTGAAGATGTTGCAGATGACTTTAATAATAATAATAATAATAATAATAATAATAATAATAATAATAATAGGTAAAAAAAAGGTAAAGGTAAAGGTAGTCCCATAGCCTTGTGGCCGTAGGGGAGCGTGATGTTGGAGATCACACTTATCTTGGGCCAGCGTAATGAGGGTGATGCCCAACTCTCTCCCTCGCTGCTTTACCTTCCCCACCCTCAAGAGAGTAGGTACTCAATCACAGTTGAGTCAACTGGGGGCGTTGTTGTTTGTCGCTTCACACCTTAGCGGTCACCCATCCAAGTGCTAACCGCACCGGACGGTGCTTCACTTTCGACACAATAATAATAATAATAATAATAATATATCCACCAATATGTCAGTGGCAACTGTTAGCGCGCGTTACCGTCGAAAGCAGCAGCGTATTTTACAGACAAGTTCATTTAAAGAGCTTTAAAGTCATTATTGCATGTCTGCTTGGTGGATAATAGCATCAAATCGCCTCAACTCTATTGGTTCGAATCAATTACATTACAGAACATTAGCATTTGAGCGCCATTTCCCAGTTGTTTATTATATAGGTATAATATTACATACATATACATACATACATACATACATACATACATACATACATACATACATACATACATACATACATACATACATACATACATACATAGGGATAATATTACATACAAACAACGATTTATATTTGGGGCGTCCAGTTAGGCAGGGGGCGTCCAAGTAGGCTTCTATGTCAGACCCAATTGGACGCCGGCGTCTAAATAGGCAGGGGCGTCCAATTAGTCCTGCACAAGCCTTTTAAACTGCCGGTGGAACACTGAGGTAGTGTTTTGTTTGTTCTGCTGCACAGCGTTATTATAACAAGTGGTTCCTTAAGAGAGCTGTGACTATCATCTCCCAGTAGAGGCCAATACAGAGAGATGACTCAACGCAACGTTAGACCACAACGTATAATTGCTGTTGTATTTCATAACCATTAGCACACACCTTAGGGCACTATTAAGGACCTGCTTATATCACACATTGTAAAGAATGTCATTAACTTCTGTAATAGTCTCCTTTCAATCAGACTTCGTAAAGTGCTTAATAATAGACTCAAGGCTCTTCTCTCACTCTCTTACAAAAATGATGTCTAATATCCTCTCCCAAATCTATCCCCACCTTCGTTACCCACCCACCCCTCACCCCTTCCTCTTTCTGTATTCTATTCCTCCTTGTATTGTTATGATTCAAAGTTGTTATCCCCAATCAAGTTCTTTTTTCTTCTTTTCCCCACTCAATACCTCCCCCTGCCACCCCCACCCCTCCCACGCTATCCCGCTGTATAAATAAATAGTTTTAATTTTTTAAAAATCTAAAATGTTATATAATTAATTATTTTGCATGTTTGTGTATATTATTTTAACCATGTCCATGTGCCCTTAGTGGGGTTTTTCTGGAATAAATTTGCCTTGCCTTGCCTTACGACGTTTTCCCTCTCTCTCTCTCTCTCTCTCTCTCTCTCTCTCTCTCTCTCTCTCTCTCTCTCTCTCTCTCTCTCTCTCTCTCTCTCTCTCTCTCTCTCTCTGCCAATTTCCTTTTTTTAAGTGAACGCACTCTTGTTTAGCACATATTTATACGCCTTGTACTCCTTTTTTATTTTACTTAGAATCGCGTTATTATTATGATTATTATTATGATTATTATGATTATTATTATTATTATTATTATTATTATTATTATTATTATTATTATTATTATTATTATTGTTGTTGTTGTTGTTGTTCTTCTTCTTCTTCTTCTTCTTCTTCTTCTTCTTCTTCTTCTTCTTCTTCTTCAACGGCTTGTTTTGTCTCCGTCCTGTCCCATCTTCCTGATTGTTGCTTTTTCATTGAAGATGGCTTTCCACACAAAATGCCTTCACTTTAATCCTGAACAATTGGCATTATCCTGAACCACGGCGACCCTCCCTCGCACTGTCTTGTGACTGCTGATGACAGGTATCAGTGGACGCGGCCACTCCATATCTGCCTTGACTCATTGTTGCTGTTTAGTATGGCGGTCTTATCAGATTGGACGCTATTAGCGATCTCCACTCATATTTTCATATTTTTTATGCCGAATGGAAAGAATGGCTCCTGTGACTGATTTGACCTCGCTGTTCACCGGAGGGTATGAGTTCTTTTTATTGTTCTGTTTTACTTCCTTTTATTTGCTGGAGGTTTTCAGGCTTTCAAAGGTGGGTTGGGTGTGCAAGAATCGGCGAGGCTCTTTTATTAAGGAATAAATTTGATATCTTAATGATAGTGTGTGATGGGTGAGCCAGCTTTTTTTTCTCCATTTGTGCTACCATCCTTCCTCCCTCTCTTCAGAGGTCGTCGTAAGCAGTGTTGTCCGATTGTGCCACGATTCAAAATCACCTACCTGCAGAAAAAAGGTGTATGTGAAAATACGACCGGAGAAGTTAAAAAGTAAAGTGTATGAGAAACGAAGCGACTAGTGGGTGTGTTGTGGGGTGAGATTAGTGGCTGGCGCCCTCTAGTGGGTGTGTTGTGGGGTGAGATTAGTGGCTGGCGGCCTGTGATTAGGACTGCGCACATTTGAGACACTTAATTGAAATCTGTCTTCAGGCTATCCGGTCACACTGTGTCACCCTAGACTACCTACCTTTCCCACGTATGGCCTTTCCAAATGGCATATCATTGTCCGTGATAGGTATCATTGTATCATTCCAAATAGCATATCATTGTCCGTGATAGGTATCATTGTATCATTCCAAAACACACCTCAGTCAATTAAGTACATATAATTCCATAATTTCAAAACCACGTCACTCAGCTACGTATATTATTTTATACAAGCGCGTCACTCAACTACGTATATTATTGTACGCATTCTCCCTTTATAATTATCCATATAATTCTGTCATTGCCCAGGACATCAGGACGTTAGTTTGGAATGTTTGTGAAGAAAGGAGGTCTAGTGCTAACTTCTACAAGCCATCTAGAAATTTTGGGTTTCCTCTGACACCCTCATGCTACAAATACCCCGCTACAAACTCTCTGCAGGCTGTTGATCCTTCTCAGTGCTCGGTCCTTCAATTTGGAACTCTCTTCCTCTCTCGCTTCGCAGCTCTCCGAACATAGCGCTTTTAAGTCCAACTTAAAAACTCGTATCTTCCTTCAAAATGTCTGATCTCGCCTCCCATCACCATCATCATTCCTTCTTTTTTGATTCAGACCACCACCGTCACACCGCACGCCCCCATGCCCCTCATTCCTTAGCTGCTCTCCTCCTCCCCTCCCTCCCTCGTCTTTTATAGTTTACTTGTAAATATTCTTTTTGATGTTTGTATTATGTCTTGGCAATTTATTGGTGTCTTGTTTTTGTTTCACTTCTTTTCGTATGTATTTCGATGTTGACGTTAAGTATTATTGCGTGAGAACTGCGCTTTAAACTGATGTCATTAGGAGAAAGCGCTATATAAATAACCTTATTATGATGATGATGATGATTATTATTATT
>CM072511.1:0-505000 GCA_036898135.1 Oncomelania hupensis | reverse complement strand
CATGAAAAAGCAAGTCAACAAATTGAAGATTAAACACCATACATCAAAATATTCTTAATGGGCATTCTTCTTCTTCTTCTTCTTCTTCTTCTTCTTCTCCTCCTCCTCCTTCTTCTTCTTCTCCTTCTCCTCCTCCACCTCCTCCTTCTTCTTCTTCTTCTTCTCCTTCTCTCTCCTATTCTCATTCTTTACTCTTCTCCTTCTTTTTCTTATTTTCCTTCTTATCAATCTTCTTCTTCTCCTTCTCATCCTCGTTCTCCTTTTCATTTTCCTTCTTCTTCTTCTTCTTCTTCTTCTTCTTCTTCTTCTTCTTCTTCTTCTTCTTCTTCTTCTTCTTCTTCTTCTTCTTCTTCTTTCCTTCTTTTCTTTGTTCTCCTTCGTCTCCTTCTTCCTCTCCTCTTTCTTATTCTCCTTCTCTTTTTTTTTCTTTTTCTTCTTCTTCTTCTCCTTTTTTATCCTTCTTCTTTTCCTTCTCCTTATTATTTTTCTTCTTCTTCTTCTTCTTCTTCTTCTTCTTCTTCTTCTTCTTCTTCTTCTTCTTCTTCTTCTTCTTCTTCTTCTCCTCCTCTTTCTTCTTCTTCCTCTTCTTGTCCTTCTCATTCTTCTTCTTCATCTTCTTCATCTTCTTCTCCTTCTTGTCCTTCTTCTTCCCCTTCTTCTTTTCTTTCTTCTTTTTCTCCTTCTGCTCCTTCTTCTTCTGCTCTTTCTTCTTGTTCTTGTTGCAAAGTATGAATGTACAGTCTGTATTTTAAACCTTTGAACAGCTTTAAGTTAAAGGAATGCAAAATAAAATCCAATCTTCTACCGTCTAATGCGAGAAGTAAGACACATCTCTTGCTTTCTCGTTTCACTTTTAAACACTTTGGATTGTTTTCTAAAAACACGACATGGTTTTTGGTGCTCGTGGCACAGGAAACCTAACCCCCTCTGTCAGTGTTTTGTCATTCAAGATCTGTTTTCCGCCATTTTATTATTAACTTACTCCTCTCCTGCCTGTATTCTCTAACTTCTTCTTCCTCTTCTTCCTCTTCTTCTTTTTATTCGACTTCTTCTTCTTCTTCTTCTTCTTCTTCTTCTTCTTTACACCAGCAACTATCAACAAATGCAGATAGGCCTATCTTGTCGAAACGCTTGCGCAAGGGGAAAAGAAGCTAGTTTGTTACCTGATACTGTTTGTGCTCGCCGATTGCACACCGCTTTCGCTCGCGATGTTTTTCTAAACAACGCAGAAGCAGCAGAAGCAGCAGAGCAGGTGGACTTGAAACATGGGGAGATCGGGGAAGTGGGAGGAACAGAATAAGATGAGACGAGGTAGAGTCGAACAACACTATAAATGAACAGAAAAAAAAATAAGAAGAAGATATCTGGTGACACTCGTGGCACACACTGTAATCTGTTTGTGCATGGCCATAAGAGTCATGTTGATTACCTCTCCTTTGCTGTGATTAGTAACTCCTTAGACCTTGTTAAGCTCGTGTTTAACGGGAATTCATTATATTGAGCTTAGTGATGTTTACCTTTGCTTAGCAAAGCTTTCGTGTCCTCCGCTCTTCTCTCCTCTCTCTCCCTGTACAGTACATTTATGAAAAAAGGTTCATCATCGTCACTCGCCTACATGTACACGCGTTTGCTTCAGAAAAATTGGAAATACTGTCCCCTCCTCACCTCACTCCCTCTTGTCGTTGTGGACCAGAAGTGCATTTGAGAATGCCGTCCAAAGAACGCACTATCTTCCGCTCCCCGTCTCTTTCTTATTCATAGGTAGCGTCGTTTGTTGTTTGTCACTTTTGAGAAATGCTGTTACAATGGCACCCCACAGATCAGTACCGCCCTCGCCCCTCCCCCTTTCCCTCTAAAAATGCTTCTAAGAATGTCTCCCGGAGATCAGAACATGCAGATAGGAGATTCCATAGTCCCAGCACGACCTCCACCCAGTTAGATTAATAATGCTTCGTACTGGCTGCGATCCCCACCCCTCCCTTAATCTTGCTGATTTCGACAGTTTGTTGACAGATGTAACGAGGCTCGCGATTGGCGGAATTTTGTCAGGAAGCTAATTATACAGCCAATGACAGACGCACACGTGTCAGCCAGTTCTCACGTGAACTCATTAGTCTGCAGAGCGCGGGGTAAATTGTCCATGTTACTTATAGATTTAGAAGGAGAAAACGAGAATGTATTTTTGTAATAATAACTTCTTCTTCTTCTTCTTCTTCTTCTTCTTCTTCTTCTTCTTCTTCTTCTTCTTCTTCTATGTAAATATGTGTGTGCATGGGAGGATGAGGAGGGAGGAGGGGAAGCTTAAAGAAACTGCTCCTTCCCTTATTTTTCTCTCTCTCTCTCCCTCATTACCTTCTCCATCTCGCCATCCCCAACCAAGCCCTTTCTCCATTCCCTGTCTTTGATTGTTAGTATCGCCTGCAATACATTACATTACATTATTATTGCTTTAGGTCCAGCGGACTCTTCCGAGCCAAATCAGGACCGGACAACCCCCAATTCGCATAAAAGATCTGCCGAAACAACCCTAGTGGTAACACTGAAGGCTCTCCACCAGCCAGTCACTTTACAATAAAGACATCCCACGCAGGGGACGCTGAGACTGTACTCTAATTTATCGAACCCCCGTTTACAAAAACAAAATAGAATACAAACATCATTATAAATTATCAATAAAACACATACATATAAAATGCCTACATTGCTAAATAATAACATCATAAGAAGCCCTAGTGACCACCTGGCAGAAAGCGTCCAATATTCCCATGCTGATCCAACAGATCTCACACACAAATAAGGAGTCTTGTCCCGGAAGAGTTTTCAAGAAAAAAGGTAGTTGACTGGTCTAGCGAAGAAGAAGATAGTATAGCAGATTGATAGAACAGAGCAGGAATGAGAAAGAACAAATGAGAAAGACAGCGACAGTGGGAATTTAAAGCACTAAATTTCCAGAAAGTGGGGATACTATTTATACTGAAACCCCCGACACCCCAACGGGGGGCCTGCAACTGTACGTCTGCATAGGGCTTACACAGACACGTAGTGTATGCCTGCAATTGTACGTCTGCATAGTGCTTACACAGGCACGTAGTGTATGCCTGCAATTGTACGTCTGCATAGCGCTTATACAGGCACGTAGTGTATGTATGCCTGCAACTGTACATTACATTACATTATTATTGCTTTAGGTCCAGCGGACTCTTCCGAGCCAAATCAGGACCGGACAACCCCCGATCCGCATAAAAGATCTGCTGAAACAACCCTAGTGGTAAAACCGAAAGCTCTCCACCAGCCAGTCACTTTACAATAAAGACATCCCATGGAGGGGACGGCTGAGGCTTCACCCCAACTTATCGAACCCCCGTTTACAAAAACAAAATAGAATACAAACATCATTATAAATTATCAACAAAACACATACATATAAAATGCATACATTGCTAAATAATAACATCATAGGAAGCCCTAGTGACCACCTGGCAGAAAGCGTCCAATATTCCCAAGCTGATCCAACAGACCTCATACACAAATAAGGAGTCTTGTCCCGGAAGAGTTTTCAAGAAAAAAGGTAGGAGACTGGTCTAGCGAAGAAGACGATAGTATAGCAGATTGATAGAACAGAGCAGGAATGAGAAAGAGCAAATGAGAAAGACAGCGACAGTGGGAATTTAAAGCACTAAATTTTTAGAAAGTGGTGATACTATTTATACTGAAACCCCCGGCACCCCAACGGGGGTTCTGCAACTGTACGTCTGCATAGTGCTTACACAGGCACGTAGTGTATGCATGCAATTGTACGTCTGCATAGTGCTTACACAGGCACGTAGTGTATGCCTGCAATTGTACGTCTGCATAGCGTTTACACAGGCACGTAGTGTATGCCTGCAATTGTACGTCTGCGTAGTGCTTACACAGACACGTAGTGTATGCCTGCAACTGTAAGTCTGCATAGTGCTTACACAGGCACGTAGTGTATGCCTGCAATTGTACGTCTGCATAGTGCTTACACAGGCACGTAGTGTATGCCGGAGGAAATGTAGCGCCATGCCACAACAGATTTTCATCAAGCATTATTTAGGTTGTGGTTTATTTGTGTCGTTACTGAGGCAAGCAATGAGGCTGCTGTGTACGCCACAAACATTTGTGAACTCTTTATATATACCTATTTCCTGCAGGCCACAAACATTTGTGAACTCTTTATACATATACACCTATTTCCTGCAGGCCCAAAGAGAGTTTGATCCAGAACAAGTGATTTATTAACCGTCTATTACTGTGTAACAGACATTCACATATATTCACGACAATAGACCACTCCAAATCCATTGTTTTCCCATGAATGTACATGTACGTGCTAACGATGTTGGTATATAATAGGTAATAAAACAGAAATATAGTGTGCTGTCTAATGTCGTGGTCGAAACTCAAAAGATGTTTAAAAAAGCTACTAGTAAACTTAATTTTGTTGTAGATTTGATCAAAACACGGCGTTTAATCTTATTGTAGATCGTATCGAAACACGACCTTTAATCTTATCGTAGATTTTTATCAAAACTCGGCGTGTAATTTTAATGTAGATCATATCAAAACACGGCCTGTAATCTTATTGCAGATCTGATCAAAACACGGCGTGTAATCTTATTGCAGATCTGATCGAAACACGGCGTGTAATCTTATTGCAGATCTGATCGAAACACGGCGTGTAATCTTATTGTAGATCTTATCGAAACACGGCCTGTAATCTTATTGTAGATCTTATAGAAATACGGCCTGTAATCTTATTGTAGATCTTATGGAAACACGGCGTGTAATCTTATTGCAGATCTTATCGAAACACAGCGTGTAATCTTATTGTAGATCTTATGGAAACATGGCGTGTAATCTTCTTGTAGATCTTAAGGAAACACGGCCTGCAATCTTATTGTAGATCTTATCGAAACATGGCGTGTAATCTTATTGTAGATCTTATGGAAACACGGCCTGTAATCTTATTGTAGATCTTATCGAAACATGGCCTGTAATCTTATTGTAGATCTATGGAAACACGGCCTGTAATCTTATTGTAGATCTTATGGAAACACGGCCTGTAATCTTATTGTAGATCTTATGGAAACACGGCCTGTAATCTTATTGTAGATCTTATGGAAACACAGCCTGTAATCTTATTGTAAATCTTATGGAAACACGGCGTGTAATCTTATTGTAGATCTTATATAAACCCGGCCTGTAATCTTATTGTAGATCTTATGGAAACACGGCCTGTAATCTTATTGTAGATCTTATGGAAACACGGCCTGTAATCTTATTGTAGATCTTCTTGTAGATCTTATGGAAACTCGGCCTGTAATCTTATTGTAGATCTTCTTGTAGATCTTATGGAAACACGGCCTGTAATCTTATTGTAGATCTTATTGTAGATCTTATGGAAACACGGCGTGTGTTACCACTAGGTGGGTAAGGGAGTGAGTTGTAGTGGAAGAAGATGGGAATGATGGTGGAGAAGGGGGAGGTGGTGGGCGGAATAGGAAAAGCGGGATTAGTATAACACATTGCTTATTGCACATTACCTAGTTGAAAAACAATCTAGTAGGAAAAGATGTTTGTGGAACACGTACTGTCAATGAAGGCGAGAGATGGCCTTGGCGTTTTCAGCACCTCGGCTATCAACAACTTTCACCCCGCTACTATTAACTACGTCTCTCCATCCCTGTTGCCATTTGCTCACATTTAGTTTCTTTCCCACCCAATCTCACTCCACCCAATCTCACTCCCGCACAATCTCACTCCCGCCCAATCTCACTCCCGCCCAATCTCACTCCCACCCAATCTCACTGTGACTCTCAAAACATCCTCCAATATCCCGCTTCCATTCTACCCTCACTCCGCTCCAACGCTCTCTCCCCTTCTTTTTCATTTCACATCTCTCTCTCTCTCTCTCTTTCTCTCTCTCTCTCTCTCTCTCTCTCTCTCTCTCTTTCTTTCTTTCTTTCTCCCCCGCTATCTCTCTCACCTCTCTCTCTCTCTCTCTCTCTCTCTCTCTCTCTCTCTCTCCCTCTCTCTCACCTCTCTCTCTCTCTCTCTCTCTCCCTCTCTCTCTCTCTCTCTCTCTCTCTCTTTCTTTCTTTTTTTCTTTCTGTGCTATCGACAACTCTCATCCGTCCACAATTTCACTGTTTCCACTCTATCCGAAATCCCTTTTTTCTGAGGTTTTTGCTTTCATTATTTGCTGTTGCTCTGTCGTGCCTAACTATTTTGCTCGTTCTGCAAAGCCACACAAGGTATTTTAGAAAAATGTCGAGTTGCGGCCATTTCCGTACCAAGCAACTTTTGATCGCGTTTCCTGCTTTAAAATATATAATTAAGACACTAATGGGTCCAAAGAGAGACAATGAAGCACAAAAACGCAACCTATTTTTTACTTGTTTCTTGTACCCGACTAAGAAGTCCCCTATACGCTCTGTGTCCGGGGACGTTAATCTACTTAAGTCAAGTCAAGCCCGACTAACTTCAGTCATCAGCTTCTCCAGCATAAAGTAACTACATACTAGGGCCAAGAAAACAGTGTTGGCTGGACTGTTCATCACTGTCAGTCAGTTTCATCGTCGTTCTGCTTGACCGATGATAGATGGACGAGGCAGGATGCTGTTTAGGCTTTCGTTGATGCGTGTCGGATATTGTGTTTTCAGCCTCGCTCTCGCTTACCGGAAGTGGGGAATATTTTGGGTAGATTTGTTGGTTGTCGTCCACTTGGCGGCTTGTAGATGCTTTCTCTTTTTGTTTTCCTTTTGACATGAGGAGACTTCTTCTTCTTCTTCTTCTTCTTCTTCTTCTTCTTCTTCTTCTCCCCTATTCTATGGACATGCCAGCTGTCCCGTGTTCGCACGATATAAATCTTCTTACTTTCTTCCTATATTTTGTTTCAATGTTTCCACTGCTTATAATAATAATAATAATAATAATAATAATAATAATAATAATAATAATAATAATAATAAGAAGAAGAAGAAGAAGAAGAAGAAGAAGAAGAATCTGCCTGTTTGCTTACGCTATTTGCGGTTTCAATTATTTGGATGTATTCATTTATTTCATTTTTTTTAATTCATGATCAACATGTCGTGGTTGCCGACGGCTGGGCAGCGTTCTCTAGTCGACAGACTGCTAAGTTTGCTTTTCGTTAGATCTTATTATGTTCTATTTCTTTGTAACTACTGTTCTTTTTAATTATTTTTTTATGTTTTAAAATTATTTCAATAATCATGTACTGTTTTTTGTTGGAAAATGTAGCTGTTTGTAGCTGTACAACGTTCTTAATCATGCTATATTATTATTTGCCAATTTATGTCTGTTTTCATAATTGTGCTAGGTTTTTGATAATGTCATCTTTAAATATTTTAAAATTATATTGCTATAATTTTATAATGTTTCTGTTGACTGATAGCATTGTTGTTTGACTGTTGTCTTATTAACCTCTAAAAGTGTGACTTGGTTTATTGTCAGTGTCAATGTGCTTGTAAATAGTGTATACTGATCATGTCATTTTACTTATCCATTACGTTTTTAAGTACCTATTGTTTTAAAGTTGTCAAGCGCGATGAGCGCACTTAAAGAATGGTACCGCGCCTAAGAAACACCCGTTTTATTTAATAATAATAATAATAATAATAATAATAATAATAATAATAATAATAATAATAATAATAATAATAATAATAATAATGGTTGCTAAAACGTGTGCGTACTTTAGCAATACAGCAATCAGGTTGAACATGTGGCGATCTGTACCTATATGCAGGCAGAACATGACGACCTATATGCAGACTGAACATGGCGATCTATATGCATGCTGAACATGGCGATCTATATGCATGCTGAACATGGCGATCTATATGCATGCTGAACATGGCGATCTATATGCAGGCTGAACATGGCGATCTATATGCAGACTGAACATGGCGAGGCAGAACATGACGACCTATATGCAGGCTGAACATGGCGATCTATATGCAGGCTGAACATGGCGATCTATATGCAGGCTGAACATGGCGATCTATATGCAGGCTGAACATGGCGATCTATATGCAGGCTGAACATGGCGATCTATATGCAGACTGAACATGGCGATCTATATGCAGGCTGAACATGGCGATCTATATGCAGGCTGAACATGGCGATCTATATGCAGACTGAACATGGCGATCTATATGCAGGCTGAACATGGCGATCTATATGCAGACTGAACATGGCGATCTATATGCAGACTGAACATGGCGATCTATATGCAGGCTGAACATGGCGATCTATATGCAGGCTGAACATGGCGATCTATATGCAGACTGAACATGGCGATCTATATGCAGACTGAACATGGCGATCTATATGCAGGCTGAACATGGCGATCTATATGCAGACTGAACATGGCGATCTATATGCAGGCTGAACATGGCGATCTATATGCAGGCTGAACATGGCGATCTATATGCAGACTCACACGCTACATGTTACGTGGTCAATAATCAACATCACTGTCCTTCAACTGTTGGCTTTGTTGGTGTTAACTTTTGACTGGTCAGTCAAATAACGGTGCTATTCAAATCTTAGCACGCCACCCTACGTGTTCAACCTGTGACTGCCTCCAGTATTTGCGGTCCATGTCGATTTGCCGTTTTTTTCCTGCAAAGGGGAGTAATCGAGGGTTAAAAGATGGAAGGGTGGGGAGGGGCAGGTTGTACATTCTCCTCAAGTGTGAAGGGGGGGGGGGGGAGAGGCAGGTTGTACATTCTCCTCAAGTATGAAGGGGGAGGGGCAGGTTGTACATTCTCCTCAATTGTGAAGGGGGAGGGGCAGGTTGTACATTCTCCTCAAGTGTGAAGGGGGGGAGGGGCAGGTTGTATATTCTCCTCAAGTGTGAAGGGGGGAGGGGCAGGTTGTACATTCTCCTCAAGTGTGAAGGGGCGAGGGGCAGGTTGTACATTCTCCTCAAGTGTGAAGAGGGGAGGGGCAGGTTGTACATTCTCCTCAAGTGTGAAGGGGGAGTGGGGTGTGAGAGAGGCAGCCATCGGAAAGACTGGAAGGTAAATATAACTCCAAATGCGTCAAACGATCGGTGAACTGTATCGCGCCTAAATAAATGGAGTCTTTTTTCGATCCATCTGTTTACTGAAATATTAAGTGATATTGGTGTTCTTCCACTAAGCATGTACGCACGCACACACGCACCAACACCTAAACACACTTACGCGCGCACGAACACACCTAAATATACACATACCCGTGCACACGCGCGCTCAGACACATACACGCGCTCTCAGACACACACATACACGCGCGCACGCACGCGCATCCACTCCAACAGTGGTCAACTCTAATATTGACTTCATATCGACCGAAATATCCAAGTTGACATTTGTGATTTTATTTTCTTTCTCTGCTTGCCTAAAACGGCCGCCTTTGGACATTAACAAACACTAACGATTAGCTAAATATTAATTTGGAGAAAAAGGCACACGAGTTGCGCAAATACTGACAGACTTCAAACGTTGGTCAATCGACCACCAACCAGTTTTGTAAAATGCGCAGTGTTGGCAAACAGCGCCAGCCATACTTGACTTTGTTCTTGTAGCGGCGTCGTATGGCAGGCCGTAACTCCCACAAGAGTTGGCCAGGGTTAAAAAGGACAGTGACGGAATGAAAATGGAGAAGAAGTGGACACATGTCCTCTATTAATTATTCATTTAGCCCCATCGTCTTGTCAATGTTTAGGTTAGGGGCGAGGCTAACAAGGCTTTAAAGGGACTTTGTCCTGATCTGCATACAGCCAGATGGAAAAAAAGAGAGAAAGAGAGAGGGGGGGGGGGGGGGGGGGAGAGAGAGAGAGAGAGATGCTGGTGATAGAGACGGCGAGGTGGCCGAGTCTTGAGGAAGCTGAGGGAGCATCGTATCCCGGATTGTCTGGGCAAGTCCCTAAGGAGCTTGTTCACCACGACCACGTGAGTTATAGATCAGGCTCCACTGTGGAAACTTCTGGGGTCACCCTTAGCTTCTCCCTTCCTTTTCATCCACATTGATCGCGGACATCGACTATTAACATAACTCTTCACCCCCACACCCACTGCCATCAGCTCCTTCTTCGTCTGACCTCTTCACCCCCACCCCCACTGCCATCAGCTCCTTCTTTATCTGATCTCTTCACCCCCACCCCTACTGCCATCAGCTCCTTCTTTATCTGACCTCTTCACCCCCCCCCCACCCTACCCCAATCAGCTCCTTATTTATCTGATCTCTTCACCCCCACCCCCACTGCCATCAGCTCCTTCTTTATCTGATCTCTTCACCCCCACTCCCACTGACATCAGCTCCTTATTTATCTTATCTCTTCACCCCCACCCCCACTGCCATCAGCTCCTTCTTTATCTGACCTCTTTAACCCCCACCCTACCCCCATCATCTCCTTCTTTATCTGATCTCTTCACCCCCACCCCCAATCAGCTCCTTATTTATCTGATCTCTTCACCCCCACCCCCATTGCCATCAGCTCCTTCTTTATCTGATCTCTTCACCCCCACCCCACCCCCATCAGCTCCTTATTTATCTGACCTCTTCACCCCCCACCCACTGCCATCAGCTCCTTCTTCATTGGATCTCTTCACCTCATGTCCCCGCCACCCTTTGACCTCCTCCTGTTGTCACGGATCATTTGTCATACTTTTATTTTAAAAGTAATGTCACGGATCGCTTGCCATACTTTTATTTTAGCCAATGAAATATTAGGACAATCGACAGCTGACCGGTTTTTGCGGGAATCGGCGAGTGTGACGAGAGCTATTGACAGGATAGGATGTCAGTGACTCGCTCCCGGAATATCAAAGTTATTTTTTGATATATTGGATTATGCTGTTTTATACAGGTATTTAAATATTGTTTAAATATTATTAGTCAAATTACTGTGAAATGTTTTATGTGTAATTCTTGGGTTTTTGTTAATTCAATGTAACCAAGAAGGTGAAATTTTGTTGTAATTTCATATTGTCAGTGAGTGAATTCACTGTGAAGAAATGTAAAGAATAATTGTTAGGGTATTCACCATTACGCATTATAACTGGGGCTGAAGTGATTGTTAGAATAGCCGAGTGATGCGTGAATGTGTGAATGACTGATAAACAATTATATACGTGACTCAGATATTAAGACACATGAAATGATGAATGTGTTGAGAAATATTTTATACGTGACATAACTGGAAAATGCGACCTATTGAGGCCGTGCAGTGAATTGACATTAACGTTGTGGAAACGTAAAGAAGATAACGTGACTAAACGCAAAGGAGGACAAAGAAAAGGAGAGTGAGTGAAAAAAGAGAATAACTGACTTTGGTAATTAATAAACTTTCTCTTAAACTACAGCTTCCTACCCTAGGACCAATTTCCGGGATGTACCTCCCCACGGTGGGCTAGGAGGACAGCTGCAGCTGAGCTGAACCCCCCAGGTCTGCACGCGTGGATTGTGACGGTGCCGATGTCAGAACGGGATCTGATGGCCACCGTAGACTCCAGAGCATGGTAACCGAGGAGCAGGTTGAATTCCATCGCTTCTACTTGTGAGTCTTATTAGACTGAGCACTCAAAGAGAGGCCAGTCCTTCAGATTGTTAATCTACAGTCTATGTGAAATACATAAACAAGGAACTTCTATATTAACACGCCTATGTGAAATATATGAACAAGGAACTTTTTATAGGCCTGGATACGTGTGAAACATGAGTCACGGAATATTCTTAGTATGCTCTGAATGAGATACTATAGTCACGGAACTTTTCAGTATGAATGATATGTGTGTAATTTATATGTGTGATAATTGATTGTGTATAAGTTAATTGAATAGTGAACGGGGCAGAGAGGCCAAAAATGCAAGTAACCTTCTTTGTCCTGAATGAGTGTGAATGAACGACAGATACGAAAGAACACATGCACACAACATAATTATGGAGTCAGATAAATAAGCAAACAAGCATTTAATTATTTTAATTCATGAAAATCCATTCGTGACAATTGGTGACCCTTTTCTATTCTGTGTAGCTTCATTCATATTCTTTAGCGTCTTTAGAAATTAATTTCTAGTAAGTCACCATAGTGCTGCACTACACATTATTAAATTTTCGGTATTAGGTTAGTTAGTGGGTATTCTCCCTTTTCCCAGTGTGAATGTTGTGTTACTATCTTCTGTGTGCCATCTCCAGTTTTATGGCTGTGCTTCTTGTATAGTTCTGAGGCACTAAGGATCTATCTTCATTTTTCTTCCTGTGGGGTCTGTTTTCTCTCTTTTCACTGCTCTTTTCTACTATCATAGATATTTTGTTTATTTTTTTGAAAAAGTTTGTTTCTTTAGGCCTAATGTACTTTAGTTAAGGTGCTATCCTTTGTAATTAGTGTTCGCCTCTTTGCCCTGTTTTAATTTGTCTTTAGCATAGGTCAGCCCCAGTAGTTTATTCAAACTTTTTTTTTTTTTTTTTCTAATTTTTTCAACTGAAGTTTATAATTTTATTATTATTATGGTGGATATTTGACTTTGTTTATGATACATGTATTAGTATTAGTTATTTAGAGTTCTGTTTCGCAGGTTTATGATACATTTATTAGTATTAGTTATTTAGAGTGCTGTTTCGCAGGTTTATTAGATTTTCTCGCCTTTGATTTGCTGTTACTTCCCTTTGTTACAACTTATTGTACTTCATTAATGTTATTTATTTTTGTTTGTTTGTTTGTTTGTTTTTCTTTCTATTAGTTGTCAAGGTTTATTTTTAAATTAATTTTTTAGATATCTTTTTTCATATTATTATTAGTAATTTAGACTTTATAAAAAATTTAAAAAGCCTTCTGTTCTGCTTTAGTGTTTACTGATTTGTCATTTAGTGTGATTATCTCCCTTTTGTTTACATTTTGCGAAGATTTAAAAATTGCTTTCATTGTTTGTTAGCTTAGTCTGATTTGAATTATGTGTTTATAAACAATTATTTAAGCATTACACTTTTATTATTGCTAGTCACATTAGATATTTTGATTTATTTCAAGATTTCTTTTGTTTCTTTTTCATACGTTAGGACTTAGAGATTAGGGCGTTACTTTTACTTGATATTTGTATTGCATAATTTCTTTTATTTATAATTCTATCTTATATTTGATTTTTTTTATTGTTATGTATATATTGTACTAAGGGCTGTTGTAAATAAGATAGTTTAGTATTTTATTTTTATAAAATTTCTCGGGTCCAGGGACTTAATCGTTTGTATTGTTACTGTTTCTTTGTTGTTTTAGTGTTTTGTCTAGTCTTATTTAGGTGTGTTGTTTTTTTTTATATATAATTTTCTTTGTTCAACAATTACTTTATTACTTTGTTGTTTTACCAATAATTATTACTTTTTACAACATTAATGAGAATTTTGAATCTGTAAATCCATATGTGTTGGACTTAAACTTTTGCAGTGTATATAAGTAAGAATATAATTGTTCTACTTTTGCTTTAACATTTTTGCCTTTTATTTTCCTATAATAACGCTTACTCAAGTTATACATATAACTTAATTATTGAACATGGCTGAAGAATATGATATTATGTTTAAGACTTTTGTGGCTCAAGCCAGGTCTTTAGGTATTTCTGAGGAAGGATTACAACAGTATGTTCAGAATTGTTTTGAGCGTTTAGAAAGACAAAAAGATAGGGAATATAAGCAAAGAGAAATAGAACTTGCAGCAAAGCAGAAAGAGATAGAGCTTGCAGCAAAGCAGAAAGAGAGAGAGCTTGCAGCAAAGCAGAAAGAGAGAGAGCTTGATGTTGCAGCAAAGCAGAAAGAGAGAGAGCTTGATGTTAAACTAGAGGAAGAAAGAACGAAACAATTATTAGAGGGAGAGAAAACAAAACAGTTACAGTTACAGGCTCAGATTAAAGGTGAGGATGATAATGCTGACGCCGGAAATCGAACAGCAGATAGAAGTACAGGTGCTAGACCAATCTATCCTAAAATTCCGATGTTCAAAGAGAAACAGGATGACATAGACTCTTATCTGTTCAGATTCGAGACTCATGCAAATGCCCTTGGCTGGGATAGAACCAAATGGGTCACATACTTGTCTGCTCTTCTTGATGGTAATGCACTGAACCTTTACCATAGTTTAGCATCTAAGGGTGGTGTTGATTATGCAACATTGAAATTAAACCTGTTACAAAAGTTTCAATGTACATCAGAAGGTTTCAGAAAGAGATTCCGAGAAGCGAGACCTGACGGTAATGAACCTTTTCAGACTTATGGCATAGAACTAAACCGGTTATTTGACCGATGGGTTGCACTCTCCGGTGTTCCTAAAACCTTGCAGGGTATTATTGACCTAGTGTTGGGTGAACAGTTTCTAGAAAGTGTTTCTAGTGATCTAGCGACTTTCATTAGAGAAAGAAACTTGGTAACACTAGATGATATGGTACAAGCTGCCGAGAGATACAGATTAGCCAGACCGGGTAAAGTACTTGCTAGAAAAGCTTCAACATCAGTATTTGGCGCTGTAGGCGACATTGATGACACAGCTGATGCTAATGCGTTTGCCATGCACAATAGGTCCAATAACTTCCGAGGTCGCTACCATAGAGGTAGGGCTGGTCAACAACAACAGAGAGAAGGACCTAAATCGTACACTAGTGATAGCTCACCTCAATATAACAATCGTGGGCGAGGTCAGGGTTCCTATAACACTTCTTCGGGTGAACAAAAACCATACACTGACAGTACTTCACCTAGATTTAACCATCGGGGTCGTGGACGTGGTTCATACAATACTAGTAATGAAAACTGCCTGCTCTGCAAGGGTTGGGGCCACTTTGCAAAGGATTGTCCGCTTAGACGTAGCAGTAATCCTTGTTCTGTTTGTGGTGTTGGTGGACATGTTAGAAAATCTTGTCCTTTTATTTTGGTTGAGACAAAACAATCAGAAAATCAGTCCACTGGTAATGCAGTTTCTCCTGCGGACACAGAGATCGTCTGTTCCATTGTTGAAGACTCTATGGGACATATTATACTTGAGAAAGGTACTGTTAATGGCATCCCTTGTTCTGTTCTCAGAGATACTGGTGCTTCCATTTGTGGCGTTAGGAAACGTTTGATTTCTGATGACCAGTATATCGCAGGTACAATTCGCTGCAAAACATTTGGTGGGGAGATACATGTTTACAAGCGTGCGAAAGTCACGGTGTCTACTCCATATTTTCAAGGTGAGCTAGTTTGCTGTGTGCTGGAAGACCCTGTCGCAGACATTATTATTGGCAACATTAAGGGTTTGACAAATCCAAAGGATGGCGTTAGTTCTGCAGTCACTACACGTGCTCAAGCTAAACGCGAGGCCATTCCTCATATCCCTTTGATTGAAGTTGCAGATGAGTTGCAGGTTACACGACAGGACTTGATCAAGTTTCAAAAAGAAGATTCTTCACTGGCACCATATTTTCAATTGGCTGATTCTGGTGAGAGAAGATTTGCTGGATCTGGAAATTTTTACTTTTTTTTGAAAAATGACATTTTGTACAGAGAGTACAGGGATAAAAAAGAAACCTTACTTCAAATTGTAGTTCCAACAAGATTACGTCCTAGCATACTTACTGCTGCGCATGATCAGTTGTTGTCTGGACACTGTGGTGTTCGCAGAACACTGAATAGAATTCTACAAAAGTTTTTTTGGCGAGGTATTTCCAGTGATGTGAGAAAGTACATACAAACATGTGATGTTTGCCAAAAAGCAATACCTAAAGGTAGGGTCTACCCTGTGCCATTGTCTCAGATGACTCTGAAATCTGAACCATTTGACAAGGTTACAATAGATATTGTGGGACCTTTGTCTCCTCCTACTGACTTAGGACACAAATATATCTTGACTCTAGTTGATTTGGCTACTAGTTTTCCAGCTGTATTTGCACGAATGATGAGGAGTCTCCAGTTAGACCAGAAGTCCTCCCTGAATTTTTTTGATGATGTGCTAATACACAGTCAGACATTCCGCAGTCATCTGGTACATGTCAAAGATGTTCTTCAAAAACTTACACAGTTTCAATTGACTGCCAGACCTTCCAAACTAACCACAGGCTTCAAAAGTATTGAATTTCTTGGACATGTAGTTGGAAAAGGTGTGCTGAAGCCCGAAGACAAGAAAATTAAAAAGATTCTTGCGATTCCGACACCTACAACTAATAAGCAAGTTCGTGCTCTTTTGGGACTCCTGAGCTTCTACAGACGCTACATTCCACATTTTGCCACTTTGACAGCTCCAATTTCTAATTTGACAAAAGAGTCAAAAGCTCGTGCAATCACATGGACACCTGAGTGTGAGGATGCTTTAAAGTCCATCAAGTTGGCTTTTTCCTCAGCACCCGTTCTACGTTTGCCAAGATTGTCAGACCAGTTTACTTTGCGTACTGATGCTAGTTCAGTGGGCTTGGGTGCTGTCCTATTGCAAGATTTTGAAGGAGTTTTACATCCTGTCTGTTTCGCTAGCAGAAAGCTTCTGGATAGAGAGCGCAGGTACAGCACTATCGAAAGAGAGTGTTTGGCAATAGTCTGGTCCATCAGCAAATTCTCAAAGTTCCTTTGGGGTTCTAATTTCATTTTGCAGACAGATCACAAACCACTCACATACTTACAAACAAGTAAGTTTAAGAATTCTAGAATTATGAGGTGGTCTCTGTCCTTGCAAGAGTACCGTTTTGAGATTGAACCACTACCAGGTACCCAAAACGTTTTTGCTGATTTGCTTTCTCGTGCTGATCTTGAACAGTCTTTACCGTAAACTGATTTCCAGCCAGTAAATTTTATTAAAAAGTTCAGCGTTGTTCTAAATTTGTGATTTCGCCTTCCTAAAAAGAAACCTCGGTCGGTTCCTTTTTCTTTAGGATGGGGGGTAATGTCACGGATCATTTGTCATACTTTTATTTTAAAAGTAATGTCACGGATCGCTTGCCATACTTTTATTTTAGCCAATGAAATATTAGGACAATCGACAGCTGACCGGTTTTTGCGGGAATCGGCGAGTGTGACGAGAGCTATTGACAGGATAGGATGTCAGTGACTCGCTCCCGGAATATCAAAGTTATTTTTTGATATATTGGATTATGCTGTTTTATACAGGTATTTAAATATTGTTTAAATATTATTAGTCAAATTACTGTGAAATGTTTTATGTGTAATTCTTGGGTTTTTGTTAATTCAATGTAACCAAGAAGGTGAAATTTTGTTGTAATTTCATATTGTCAGTGAGTGAATTCACTGTGAAGAAATGTAAAGAATAATTGTTAGGGTATTCACCATTACGCATTATAACTGGGGCTGAAGTGATTGTTAGAATAGCCGAGTGATGCGTGAATGTGTGAATGACTGATAAACAATTATATACGTGACTCAGATATTAAGACACATGAAATGATGAATGTGTTGAGAAATATTTTATACGTGACATAACTGGAAAATGCGACCTATTGAGGCCGTGCAGTGAATTGACATTAACGTTGTGGAAACGTAAAGAAGATAACGTGACTAAACGCAAAGGAGGACAAAGAAAAGGAGAGTGAGTGAAAAAAGAGAATAACTGACTTTGGTAATTAATAAACTTTCTCTTAAACTACAGCTTCCTACCCTAGGACCAATTTCCGGGATGTACCTCCCCACGGTGGGCTAGGAGGACAGCTGCAGCTGAGCTGAACCCCCCAGGTCTGCACGCGTGGATTGTGACGGTGCCGATGTCAGAACGGGATCTGATGGCCACCGTAGACTCCAGAGCATGGTAACCGAGGAGCAGGTTGAATTCCATCGCTTCTACTTGTGAGTCTTATTAGACTGAGCACTCAAAGAGAGGCCAGTCCTTCAGATTGTTAATCTACAGTCTATGTGAAATACATAAACAAGAACTTCTATATTAACACGCCTATGTGAAATATATGAACAAGGAACTTTTTATAGGCCTGGATACGTGTGAAACATGAGTCACGGAATATTCTTAGTATGCTCTGAATGAGATACTATAGTCACGGAACTTTTCAGTATGAATGATATGTGTGTAATTTATATGTGTGATAATTGATTGTGTATAAGTTAATTGAATAGTGAACGGGGCAGAGAGGCCAAAAATGCAAGTAACCTTCTTTGTCCTGAATGAGTGTGAATGAACGACAGATACGAAAGAACACATGCACACAACATAATTATGGAGTCAGATAAATAAGCAAACAAGCATTTAATTAGTTTAATTCATGAAAATCCATTCGTGACACCTGTTAAATGGGCTGCGGCTGGTGCGGTCAGTCCAACCTTACAACACTCATCATCATCCCATGGAGCTTCGGTTCTCTAAGCTTCCCATTCTCTCAGATTTGTCCAACCCTGTCCCTCGTAAACACCATTCCCTCCCCCTAGCTCATGTTGTCCCTTCCCCGCCCAGCTGGTATGTAGTCTTTAAATAACGTGTATTGTGTCAGTCCCTTGGGGCTTGCCGTGGGGGGTTGGCGACATGAAATGGGCATTGAGATCATGGCCGTTAATGTATTGATTGCTGAATACACAGGAGTCACCTTCCTTAACCAGCCTGCATGGGACGTACTGAGCTTTCTCTGTATGTACATCATCATCATCATCATCATCATCATCATCATCATCATCATCATCATCATCATCATCATCATCATGTATATACCACCCTCCCACCCCTACCCCTCCCCGCCGCCAAACGCGCTTTCCCTTCTATATGAACACAATAGCAGCTGATGCTGATCGGGAGAAAGAGGATAATGCAGCAGCAGCTGCTGCTCTACTGATACTCATGATGGCGACGAATAAGATGACAATGATGAGAATCAAAATGACGATAAGGAGGGAGGGAAGGATGACTACTTTTTTTAGCTCCATTTTCCATCAGTGCCATACCTTACATTACATTACATCATTATTGCTTTAGGTCCAGCGGACTCTTCCGAGCCAAATCAGGACCGGACAACCCCCAATCCATATAAAAGATCTGCTGAAACAACCCTAGTGGTAACACTGAAGGCTCTCCACCAGCCAGTCACTTTACAATAAAGACATCCCACGCAGGGGACGCTGAAGCTGTACTCTAATTTATCGAACCTCTGTTTACAAAAACAAAATAGAATACAAACATCATTATAAATTATCAACAAAACACATACATATAAAATGCCTACATTGCTAAATAATAACATCATAGGAAGCGCTGGCAGAAAGCGTCCAATATTCCCAAGCTGATCCAACAGATCTCACACACAAACAAGGAGTCTTGTTCCCGAAGAGTTTTCAAGAAAAAAGGTAGGTGACTGGTCTGGCGAAGAAGAAGATAGTATAGCAGATTGATAGAACAGAGCAGGAGTGAGAAAGAACAAATGAGAAAGACAGCGACAGTGGGAATTTAAAGCACTAAATTTCCAGAAAGTGGGGATACTATTTATACTGAAACCCTCGGCACCCTAACGGGGGAAAAGAGTGCCATACGGTGTTTTTTGTGCAGCTGGTTAGAGCTGATCATGATCATAATGGTCATAATGGTCATGATGATGCTCATGATCATGATGATCATGATGATGATGATCATGATGATGATGATGATTTTCCCATTCTTTTTCTCACCGTTATCAGTCCCATATGAACAGGTCAATATCACCTACTGTATTGTCTAATAATAAGAATTTTCCAATGAAAAAGTTTGTACTATAGTAGTGAATCCATGACCAAAATCGACGCAATTAATATTATTCCATTGCATTGTATGTGAAAAGATGTGGAAACTGTTAACGCTAATAGCATAATAGTAACAGCATTATAGAGCGCAAAGCGCTTGTACAACTCATTCATTGGTCGGGGGCATTTAATGGATTAGTTACGATATTGACCAACGCGTATTTGCCAACATTTGTATTTGTCCAAGATGGCCTTTTTTGTGGTTTGAATTATATTCAGTGCACATGGCGTCGGTTGAAGGATGTGGAACCAAGCTGCCTGCAGGGACAGGGTTGTGGTGATGTTGTCAGTGCTGTGTTCTGCCTGCAGGGACAAGGTTGTGGCGATGTCAGTGCTGTGGTCTGCCTGCAGGGACAAGGTTGTGGTGATGTCAGTGCTGTGATCTGCCTGCAGGGACAAGGTTGTGGCGATGTCAGTGCTGTGGTCTGCCTGCAGGGACAAGGTTGTGGTGATGTCAGTGCTGTGATCTGCCTGCCACGATTGGCTTAAGCCTGTGGCAATACAGTCAGCGTAGCTGACACCCGCCCTTACCACTTCAGCGTTAGTCTGTATCAACCCCACACAGCGCCCATATCTCTTCAAGGTTAGTCTGTATCAACTCCACACAGCGCCCATATCTCTTCAACGTTAGTCTGTATCAACTCCACACAGCGCCCATATCTCTTCAACGTTAGTCTGTATCAACTCCACACAGCGCCCATATCTCTTCAACGTTAGTCTGTATCAACCCCACACAGCGCCCATATCTCTTCAACGTTAGTCTGTATCAACTCCACACAGCGCCCATACCTCTTCAACGTTAGTCTGTATTAACTCCACACAGCACCCATACCTCTTCAACGTTAGTCTGTATCAACTCCACACAGCGCCATACCTCTTCAACGTTAGTCTGTATCAACTCCACACAGCGCCAAACCTCTTCAACGTTAGTCTGTATCAACTCCACACAGCGCCATACCTCTTCAACGTTAGTCTGTATCAACTCCACACAGCGCCCATACCTCTTCAACGTTAACCTGTGTCAACTCCACACAGCGCCCATACCTCTTCAACGTTAGTCTGTATCAACTCCACACAGCACCATACCTCTTCAACGTTAGCCTGTGTCAACCCCACACAGCGCCCATACCTCTTCAACGTTAATTTGTGTCAACCCTACATTCATGTAGCACCCATACCTCTCCAACGTTAGCCTGTTTCAACCCCACATAGCACCGATACCTCTCCAACGTTAGCCTGTGTCAACCCCACACAGCACCATACGTCTCCAACGTTAACCTGTGTCAATCCCACACAGCACCATACGTTTCCAACGTTAACTAGTGTCAACCCCACTTAGCACCATACCTCTCCAACGTTAGATTATGTCAACCCCACTTAGCACCATACCTCTCCAACGTTAGATTATGTCAACCCCACTTAGCACCATACCTCTACAACGTTAGATTATGTCAACCCCACTTAGCACCATACCTCTCCAACGTTAGATTATGTCAACCCCACATAGCACCATACCTCTCCAACGTTAGATTATGTCAACCCCACATAGCACCATACCTCTCCAACGTTAGATTATGTCAACCCCACATTGCACCATACCTCTCCAACGTTAGATTATGTCAACCCCACTTAGCACCATACCTCTCCAACGTTAGATTATGTCAACCCCACATAGCACCATACCTCTCCAACGTTAGTTTATGTCAACCCCACATAGCACCATACCTCTCCAACGTTAGATTATGTCAACCCCACACAGCACTGTACGTCTCCAACGTTAGATTATGTCAACCCCAAATAATAATAATGACATTTTTTAATAAAGCGCGAATTCTTATCCAGTAGTCTGTTCTAGGTGCTCACACGCAAGCACATAGACACCCGCAAAAAATGGTCAACAAGTAAAATATGTTTTTATACAGTCCCCACTAAGTCCTCCCGTCTTTACTCAGCCATCCTCCCCTTCTCTCTCTCCCTAACTTCTACTACTACTACTATTACTACTACTACTACTACTACCACTACTGCTACTACCACTACTACTACTACTACTCCTAATACTACGACTATTACTACTACTAAAAATAATATCCCCAACAATAACACCAATACAATTAATGACAGCAAGAAAAATAATAATTTAGCTATAACTTTTAAACTGAAAATGCAGTTATTAAAGAATTGTTTTAGAAATTAAAAAATAAAAGCAATGACACTTTAAAACTGAAAATAAATGGGAAAAACACAAATTAATAAACAAATGCGTAGTATAAAACGTAAATGTCGGAAAATAAGAACCTAATGTATGTAGGTAATAACCATAAAAAGGTAAAACGTATAACATCAATGCACAACGTACCAAATAAAATCATAAAGTCCTGCCCATGCAGCGACGACTGTGATCAAACACAAAGGATATCAGCCTATATTTTGATAACTGTAATGCCTGAGGAGGGAAATTGCTGATCAAGTTACCGATGTTTACAGAGCGTTTCAGAGACTTTTTAAAGGAAGAAAGCGACTTAGAATGGCGGAGATCAGAAGGTAGTGAGTTCCACAGGGTTGGAGCATAGAGAATATCTTGGAACGGCAAGGAGGGAACCATCTAGAGATGGTAAGGAGCGGGTAGGTTGATAGGCATGCATGAGTTCAGACAGGTAGGATGGACTGGTTTATGAATAAAGACATTAGTAGGAGAGAGAAGCGATCTTGTAGTCAATTCTTGCTTTGACAGGCAACCAGTGTTGAGTTTTAAAAGCAGAAGTAGCATAGCGCCCATTCCTCTACAACGTTAGTCTGGTCTAGACTGAGGTATACAGTGTGTATCAACTCTGGATCTCTCTTCGTCTTGAGATTCGGGGGCTCTCGCTGATTAGATGAGGCCGTCCTAGTTCAGCCAATAACTGAATGCATATATCTGACTTGCTACACGGAACAGCAAGGGTTGTGAGTATCGATCAGTGGCAAGTAAAGTTATAGACTGAATCAAGATATATTGCTGTGTTCTCGGATCCCCTGATACTCTGTATTTCACGGCACGACATGGCAATCACAAGATCCTCATTGAGCAGTGAGCCTCTCTCTCTCGCTCTCTTCAGGGACTACGCCATCGCTGATTGGCTCAATATTTGCATACGATTGCCAGCTAGAGGTCGACATGCTATCCTGAGTCAACTGGCCCGGGAATATTGTGCAATGGCTGCTTGGAGGCGGACGGTGCTTTTTTAGCGGCTCTTTTCAGGCAGGGATGCACAAGGCATGGGTGGAAAGGGATTGTGGTGGGGGAGTAGAGTCAGGGGGTAAGGCATAGAGATTGACTACGGGTCTTTTTCAACGGAAGGGGAAAAAGATTAATTGTAGATTTTTAGTCACACGACACCGGAGCCTATAGGCGATTACTGGTCTTATTATTCTGACACAAACGAACCAGTTGATTGTAAGGAGGAAATAATATGGTCACACGTTGGCCAATCCGGGATTCGAACCAGGGACCTTTCGGTTACTAGTAAGCCGCTCTACCCACTGAGCTACCCGGCCACTCGGGAAGGGGAAGGAAGAGAAGATGGCAGGGACAGCAGTGGGGCAGTTTTAAAGGAGAGCAGTGGGGCAGTTTTAAAGGAGAACAGTGGGGCAGTTTTAAAGGAGAGCAGTGGGACAGTTTTAAGGGAGAGCAGTGGGGCAGTTTTAAGGGAGAGCAGTGGGGCAGTTTTAAAGGAGAGCAGTGGGGCAGTTTTAAGGGAGAGCAGTGGGGCAGTTTTAAAGGAGAGCAGTGGGGCAGTTTTAAAGGAGAGCAGTGGGGCAGTTTTAAGGGGGGCAGTTTTAAAGGAGAGCAGTGGGGCAGTTTTAAGGGAGAGCAGTGGGGCAGTTTTAAGGGAGAGCAGTGGGGCAGTTTTAAGGGAGACCAAAATGGATGTGTGCAAAACTGGGAGAGGAAAAGCGATATTTGAAAGTGCCCCATTGTTTTGAACTCTCTCTCTCGCTTTCTCTGTCTCTCTCTCTGTCTCTGTCTCTCTCTGTCTCTCTCTGTCTCTCTCTCTCTCTCTCTCTCTCTCTCTCTCTCTCTCTCTCTCTCTCTCTCTCACGGGGTGGTTGTGGTAGCGTAGAGAGAATAAAAGGACTATGCGTACTGAATGTTTATGTACAGTTTACTCCATTGACCTCCATATTGTACTGAATGTTTATGTACAGTTTACTCCATTGACCTCCATATCGTACTGAATGTTTATGTACAGTTTACTCCATTGACCTCCATATCGTCAGGAGGCCTTTCTACAGTGCTGAATGTTTATGTACAGTTTACTCCATTGACCTCCATATCGTCAGGAGGCCTTTCTACAGTGCTGACTGGCACAAGTTGGCTTTTCACTTCAGTCCTTTTTTCCCAACAGCACTATCATTTCTGATTGTGGGATTATGAGATGTCCCTTTGCGTGTTCCACTACAGTCCAACATGGATTGTATCTGTGAGGAGTTGGGGGGGGGGAAGACTAGAATAGGTGGGGTGGCAGTGTGGTGGGGAGGAGGAGGGGGTTCAACGAGTTAGTTAAAAGTTGGTCTACATGGTGTAGGAGACCATCGCGCCAACTGTAGAAATTAGTTACAGTTGAACTTCATTGATATGGTACCACAGAAGAAAAGTGGTGGTAGGAGGAGAGGGGAGTGATGCAATGCTTTACAGTGGAATACTATTGATTTCTTTACAGTGGGATACTATTGATTTGTTTACAGTGGAATACTATTGATTTGTTTACAGTGGAATACTATTGATTTGTTTACAGTGGGAATACTATGGATTTGTTTACAGTGGGAATACTATGGATTTGTTTACAGTGGAATACTATGGATTTGTTTACAGTGGAATACTATGGATTTGTTTACAGTGGAATACTATAGAATTGTTTACAGTGGGAATACTATTTATTTGTTTACAGTGGAATGCTATTGATTTGTTTACAGTGGAATGCTATTGATTTGTTTACAGTGGAATACTATTGATTTGTTTACAAAGGAGATGTCTATGGAGCCAGGTCCAACAATTTTATTGTCAAAACTTTGCCCAACAACCACTGCTGGCCGAAATAACAACTCCCATAACAACTCACATAATAATAACAACATCCTATCCTATCTCGTATCTCGCAAGTCGTTGGGACACCACACATGATCGTTTAACCAGCGTACTCCATCTTTTTCTGTCCTCGGCAGTCCCCGTGGCTACACTCAGCGTCCAGCCAGTCCATTCTCGAGTGGTTCATTCCCATCTCTTTTTCTGTCTTCCTCTTCTTCTGCTTCCTTGCGCAGTCCTTGCAGGATGGTATTTGCAAGACCTGATGTTCTGGTTACATCGGAGTTTTCGTTTCTTCACCACTGTGAGCATGTCATCGTGTTGTCCAATGTCTTGTGTGATGGTCTGTCAGACTTAGTCGTTGGTGAAGTGCTGGATATAGAAAATGCCCAGAAGTCCTCTGTAGCACCTCATTTCCATGCTTTGAATTCTTCGTTGTAGATCTGCTATGAGGATTTTTGTTTCGCAAGAGTATAGGAAGATGGAGATGACAAGGGAGCGCAGCAACCTTACATTGAAGTGTAGACTTGTGGTCCTGTCCTTTCAAAGGGGTTTCAACATTGCCAGGACTGAAGTTGTTAATGCTATCTTGGGGAGGAGGTCCTGTCCGAGACCCATTGTTTGATACAATTGCTCCTAAATATTTGAAGCTGTGCACCGTGTTGAGTGATTTGCCTTGGACTTTGATGTCCGTGTTGATGCCATTGGTCGTGCTGGTCATCATTTTGGTCTTTGCATTTATTTCCATTCCAAAGGCTCTAGAGGTGGTGTCAAGCTTCTGTACCAGTTGTTCGAGTTCTTGTTCCTCTCCAATCAATCCATTAATGTCATCCGCAAAACGGAGGTTGGAAATTGCTCTACCCCCTATGCTGGCTATGCTTTCGTGATCTGCAAGGGCATTTGACATGATGCGTTCCAGAAAGATGTTGAAGAGTGTTGGAGAGAGTAGGCATCTTTGACGCACGCCGACTGTTATCCTGAACCTGTTCCCGATGGCGCTGTTGTGGAGGACTGCACTGGTAGCCTTGTCATACAGGCTTTTGATGATTTCAATAAAGTTGGGGCTAATGTTGTACCCTCTCATGGTTGCCCACAGAGCAGCATGCCAGACTCGGTCAAACGCTTTCTTGAAGTCTACAAACACATGATTTTGATTGTTTGGTATAATAATAACAAGTCCTATATAACTCACATAATAATAACTTCTATATAAATCAGATAATAACTCCTATGTAACTCACAATAATAATAACTCCTAAAAAACTCACAATTATAATAATTACAACTCCTGTATAACTCACAATAATAATAATAACTCCTATACAACTCACAATAATAATAATAATAATAATAATAATAATAATAATAATAATAATAATAATAATAATAATAACTTCTAATAATAATAATAATAACTCCTAAATAACTCACAATAATAATAACAACTCCTATATAACTCACAATAATAATAATAATAATAATAATAATAATAATAATAATAATAATAATAATAACTCCTATATAACTCACAATAATAATATTAACAACTCCTATATAACTCACAATAATAATAATTACAACTCCTATATAACTCACAATAATAATATTTACAACTCCTATATTACTCACAATAATAATAATTATAACTCCTATATAACTCACAATAATAATATTTACAACTCCTATATTACTCACAATAATAATAATTATAACTCCTATATAACTCACAATAATAATATTAACAACTCCTATATAACTCACAATAATAATAATAATAACTCCTATATAACTCACAATAATAATAATTACAACTCCTATATAACTCACAATAATATTAATAACAACTCCTACATTACTCACAATAATAATAATAATTACAACTATATAACTCACAATAATAAATATAATAACTCCTATATAACGCACAATAATAATAATAACAACTCCTATATAACTCACAATAATAATAATAACTCCTATATAAATCACACAATTATTGATGGGCTGTAGGGGCAGAAGGAAGGTGGAGAGGGGTGTAAATGTTTTAGAGAATGTTGTACCTGCTGCTGCTTTCCTTGATATTGTACAGTTTAAGTCTGTACTTCCTGTTTCTTCATCATCATCATCATCATGACCATTATCATCATCATCATCATCATCTTCTTCTTCTTCTTCTTCTTCTTCTTCTTCTTCTTCTTCTTCTTCTTCTTCTTCTTCTTCTTTGTTTTTGTAGAGTAGGTTATACTTACCCTAAATTTAGACGCAAAAGAGCGTGCACGCATTCACTACACACACACGCACACGCGCGCACACAAACACAACGCACGCACACACACGAACACACACACATACACACACCCACACACACACACACACACCTCCACACAATATGGCAGACTTGACTTAACAACAGACCATCATTCTTTTGCCGTCACAGTAATTCGCTGTGGCGGGTTTGTAGTTAAAAAAAACAACATTATGTCGGTCTCAAAGGATTATCAGAAAGTGGAGGACATGTAATATATCCTACATCAAAAACAACATATAATCAAACACAACACATGTAGGCCTCATCAAAGCCAACAACGTTGCCATTCCAAGGAACCATAGCATTGATAAATGTGTGGGTGGAGAGGTTGGGGTAGAGATATATGAAGTATGGTAAAATGGATGTGGTGTTGTGTTGGGGGTGAGATGTGGTATAATGGATGTGGTGTGTTAGGGGTGAGATGTGGTATAATGGATGTGTTGTGTTAGGGGTGAGATGTGGTATAATGGGTGTGGTGTGTTAGGGGTGAGATGTGGTATAATGGATGTGGTGTATTAGAGGTGAGATGTGGTATAATGGATGTGGTGTTGTGTTAGGGGTGAGATGTGGTATAATGGATGTGTTGTGTTAGGGGTGAGATGTGGTATAATGGATGTGGTGTGTTAGGGGTGAGATGTGGTATAATGGATGTTGTCACGTCACCCGGGCGGGTTCCGTGACGTCAGCACATTCAACGAGTGGATAGGATTAAAAACTCAAACAAAATAAACTAACACAAAATGCCAGAAACAATCACACTCTTTTATTCAACAATTAACATACATACACAGGACAAATGGGGAACTAACCACCCTCCACCCCTATCAAGACCCCCGTCCCAATATTAACTAACAATTACCTCCCTTTGTTCAAACCCAAAACAGAACTAAACATCAACAGCTTCCCACAAACTGTACAACAAATGGCAATGTAAAACAATTCAACATACTATAAAGTTCAACTAAAGAAAATTGAGCTGCAAAACTTTAATCTTCGAACTACTGTCCAGGTTAATTGGCAGAACTGAAGCACTGTTCAAACGTCTTTTGCACGTAGCCCAGTAGGAGCTAAACAGTCATTTTCACAATATAATGGATGATTTTTACGAACTAAATGAAGTATGTTTTTATGTGTGGCGCTGTGCAAGTCTGTGTGTGCGTGAGTGTGGTGCGTGGAGTTCCTGTAATAATGGAGACACCCCGATACTAGGCAAAACAAGCAGTAGTGGCGGAGTTTACTTCCACGCTGCCCAACTGTAGAGGCACAAGGTTACAGCAGAGTTGTACGTCCGCGCAAAGAGGTGATGGTGGAGTGGAGACACCACTACATCGGTAAAGAATACACAGCGTAATAGAATGGTAACGATGATGACGGTGATAAGATGATGCAACAGGTAACAGGTAACAGCCCAAACCTGTAAGCAAATATACAGTCTTAACAGCCTGCCTACAAAACATAAACACTATATAATATAACACGCCGTCCACCGTCCGCCATCTTGACCTGGTTGTGCATAACAACAATGATAATAATACAGGATGCTATGCATACATTTCAATAATATAATGCAACCCTTGATGCTTACTAATTCATATCTTCCATAAACACAGTCATTTATATAAATATACATCATCATTGCGACCACACTTCAATCACACAGTCCTAATTCATTCCATCTCCATCCTCACCCTCATCACCTTTCTCAATTGTTATAACCACATCACGATTATCTCCCTTCAACTATCTATCTTGTCGTACTATAATGTAAACATGCTCTCTTCATATCCATCATTTCCTTCATCTCCCCCAGCATAGTACATTTATCTCTCTCTCCATACATACACCCTCACCCTCTCTCTCTCTCCCTCTCTAACATGCATTCTCTATCGTCACCGTTGACCCACTTTTAACAACAACAGCAGCAACGACATTTCTCATTCATATACATACTAAGAAAATCATATGAAAATCATACAAAATCAATAAAATCATTATGCATCAAAAATACATCCCTTTTCCCCTCATTCACCTTCATTCATTCGCGTACGCAGTCTCGGAGCACTTGCCACTAAGAAATTGAATTACAGGATTTACTCACCGTCTAGGCCTCGGCTTGTGACACACCTTCCTCCCCAACACAAATACAACACAACACAGGTCACAACACACTGGTTTGTCTTGAGAGTTAACTTCGTGTCTGGCTATTTGCTGGTTATTCTCACAACAATAACAATAATGAGGACAAGGACACCTCAATTCTGTAACAGACCTTGAGTCTCGGTAGGTGTTCAATGGAGAACCACACAACCTTAGGAAGGAATTCTACATTTAATTTATAAATGGCAATTACAATCCTCCTCTCTTTTCAACTCTAAGCATTCTTACCCCGACGAGGGCGTAAGACCTTGGGTGGCTCGTACCAACGATTACAACACCCTTCCAACACTGACACCTATTTCTAAATTCGACATACAGTCACAGGATCACTGCTGGCTAGAGCTGACCTCTCGCAAAAAGCACCCAAATCACTCTGCCTTACCAAATGCACCCAGGCCAAGAGCAAAACAGTCGAGTTCTCGTCAGTACCCCTATTTCTCATTCTGCCTACCCCTATCTTCTTATTCTGCATACCCCTATTTCTACGGTACGCACGTGGAATCACGGCTCCTGCACTCTTTCGAACGCAATAAAGAAAACGGTCAAGCTATCTATGTACACCACGTAACAGAGAAGTGCAACTTCGCACAAAATATAGCTCTCTCTGTTACTACTGAAACTCGTGTCGTCACAGATGTGTTGTGTTGGGGGTGAGATGTGGAATAATGGATGTGTTGTGTTGTGTTAGGGGTGAGATGTGGTATAATGGATGTGGTGTATTAGAGGTGAGATGTGGTATAATGGATGTTGTGTTGTGTTAGGGGTGAGATGTGGTATAATGGATGTTGTGTTGTGTTAGTGATGAGATGTGGTATAATGGATGATGTGTTGTGTTAGGGGTGAGATGTGGTATAATGGATGTTGTGTTGTGTTGGGGGTTAGATGTGTTATAATGGATGTGGTGTTGTGTTAGGGGTGAGATGTGGTATAATGGATGTTGTGTTGTGTTAGGGGTGAGATGTGGTATAATGGATGTTGTGTTGTGTTAGGGGTGAGATGTGGTATAATGGATGTGGTGTATTAGGGGTGAGATGTGGTATAATGGATGATGTGTTGTGTAGGGGGTGAGATGTGGTATAATGGATGTGGTGTATTAGGGGTGAGATGTGGTATAATAATAATAGCTACTTCAAAATATGTACTAAGATGTTTATCTGTCCCTAAGTCAGTACAAGACGAAATTTTTATAGATGCAGATGACTATCCCAAAAGAACTAAACATATTAATTATTTGCAGCCAATTAAGAACTATACAAAAGATCTTTTTGAAAAACATTGATATCACAGCAATTCCTGTTATGCCATTAATATCACCTATTCTACCATGGGAGCACAGAAATGCAAATTTTAACATTGATTATAGTGTAACTAAAAAAGATGATAACACTAATCTCTTAGTTACTGAGGTAAAAGACCATATTGCAAATAATTATTGATACCATTTGAAGATTTTTACAGATGGTTCGGTATTAGATTCTTTAGATAGTGGATCGGCCTTTATCATTCCTGCATTAAATGTAAGACGCTCATATTATCTAGGAAAGGGGTTTTCTACTTTACAAGTGAGCTTTATGCTATTGTAATGGCTCTACATTACATTATGACTTTACCGTTAGAGTTCTTTGGTTTACTGATTTGTGTCGATTCAAAAGCGGGTTTGTATGCTTTAAAACAGGGTAATTCCAAAGTAAGAAATGAATTCATATATGAAATTAAACATATGATCCATTGTATATTCTCTAGAGGTATAGTTGTTGATTTCTGTTGGGTTCCATCACATTGTGGAATTCATTAGAATGAAGTGTGTGACACGTTAGCCAAAGAGGGAGCTTTAAAATCATTAGATTCCATTTCTGTAAACAATTTGAGTATGTGTTGTCCTGAAATGTATTCCTTATTAGAAAAAGTAGTATGTCAAGATACTAGCATTAAAAAGGTTACTATACCGAACTGTTCACGACAGTTGTCAAAATTAATATACAAGTTAAGAATGAACTCATGGAATACTAAATATCCAGCAGATATTCAGTGTATGTGTGGCAAAAATATATCAGTTTACCACATTTTATTTGAATGTCCAGTTTTAAATACAATGTATGAAAACCAAGGACATCATTTGACTGAATATGGACATTCTATAGATGATGTATTACATCATTCACAGATAACAGCAGTTGTGAACATTATTGCAATGACTCCTATTGGTAGACTTTTATAGTTTGGTGTTAAATCCTTCTTCCCCTTTCATTCCATTTTGTTATAAGGTTTATTAGTTGTGATTTGATTTATATTGCTGTTGTTATTAATTAATGTCTAATATCACCTGAATGTGTGAATAGACAATAAATGCAATATTGATTGTGGTATAATGGGTGTGGTGTGTTAGGGGTGAGATGTGGGATAATGGATGTGTTGTGTTAGGGGTGAGATGTGGTATAATGGATGTGTTGTGTTAGGGGTGAGATGTGGTATAATGGATGTGTTGTGTTAGGGGTGAGATGTGGTATAATGGATGTGTTGTGTTAGGGGTGAGATGTGGTATAATGGATGTGTTGTGTTAGGGGTGAGATGTGGTATAATGGGTGTGGTGTGTTAGGGGTGAGATGTGGTATAATGGATGTGTTGTGTTAGGGGTGAGATGTGGTATAATGGGTGTGGTGTGTTAGGGGTGAGATGTGGTATAATGGATGTGTTGTGCTAGGGGTGAGATGTGGGATAAGGGATGTGTTGTGTTAGGGGTGAGATGTGGTATAATGGTTGTGGTGTGTTAGGGGTGAGATGTGGGATAATGGATGTGGTGTGTTAGGGGTGAGATGTGGGATAATGGGTGTGGTGTGTTAGGGGTGAGATGTGGGATAATGGATGTGGTGTGTTAGGGGTGGGGATAATGGATGCGTTGTGTAGTGTTGGGTTGGAGGTGAGATGTGGGATAAGGGATGTGTTGTGTTAGGAGTGAGATGTGGGATAAGGGATGTGTTGTGTTAGGGGTGAGATGTGGGATAATTGATGTGTTGTGTTAGGGGTGAGATGTGGGATAATGGATGTGTTGTGTTAGGTGTGAGATGTGGGACAATGGATGTGTTGTGTTAGGGGTGAGATGTGGGATAATTGATGTGTTGTGTTAGGGGTGAGATGTGGGATAATGGATGTCTTGTGTTAGGGGTGAGATGTGGGATAATGGATGTGTTGTGTTAGGGGTGAGATGTGGGATAATGGATGTGTTGTGATAGGGGTGAGATGTGGGATAAGGGATGTGTTGTGTTAGGGGGTGAGATGTGGTATAATATATGTGTTGTGTTAGGGGTGAGATGTGGAATAATGGATGTGTTGTGTGGGGTTGGGTTGGGGGTGAGATGGGAGATATGGTGGGGTGAGGAAGTAGCAATTGAAAACAGAAAGGAAGAAAATTTGCCTGCAATTAAACAGCCAAAGCACATTCACAAATGCGAAGGGTTCATCAAGATTTTTGTTGACAGGGTCGGTATGTGGTGATAATAAGGACCGCTGGGATTTGGCATTTATCGCTTAATTCCCACAAATCCCTTACCAGCTTCACAGGGGTCCACATTTGGCATCAATCTGATGAGAGCAGGAAGAGTGGATTTATAGCAACAGATCGGATGGAGTGAGCAGAAAATGAACAAGTTTGTTGAAAACACGTGTAGGCCACGTGATCAGCTGAAGTACTGTAACATCATTATTCACAATATACTGCTGTAATTGTGTGTTATAGCTTTTAAAACGTTTTTCACCTTATTTAGCTGTTGGATTTTCTCCTTCCTTCCTTCCTCCATTTCTTTCTTTGCTGTATTTGTTTATTTATGTCTTCATGTGCACTTCAACGTCAAATGTCAAGGGTGTGATGAAAGATTGTTAAAAATGAGAATAATATGACGTAAGAGCCATAAATCAAAATTAGGAAATAATAAATATCCTGAGGTTACTCCCCTTGTAACATGCATGTGAAAGATTTTTTTTCTGTGGGGGGAAAACTATGCGGGGTAGAACTGATTGCAGAGAGTGAAAGTGAAAAGATGTTTTGACATAAAATCTGTTCTCCGTGCGTGACAAAAGTAATGTTAGGTCTTTTTCTATCCTATCCTAGATCCTATCTCATAACTCCAAAGTCGTTGGGACACCACAGGTGATCGTTTAACCAGCGTACTCCATCTTTCTCTGTCCTCAGCAATCCTCATGGCTTCCTCAGTGTCAAGCCAGTCCATTCTCGAATGTTGTTCTCCAACCTCTTTTTCTGTCTCCCTCTTCATCTGCCTCCTTGCACCGTACCTTGCAGGATCGTCTTTGCAAGGTCTGATGATGTGGTGAGGTGGCCATACCATCGGAGTTTACGTTTCTTCACTACTGTGAGCATATCGTTGTGTTGTCCAATCGTTTGTGTGATGATCTGTCGTTGATGATATGCTGGGTATAGGAAATGCCAAGAAGTCTTCTGCAGCATGTCATCCCCATGCTTTGTATTTTGCGTTGTAGGTCTGCTGTGAGGGTCCATGTTTTGCAAGCGTATAGTAAGATGGAGATGACAAGGGAGCGCAGCAGCCTTACCTAGGAGTGTAGACTGATGGTCCTGTCTTTCCAGGCTGATGGCTGATGAGGCTGATGGTGCGGTAATTTTCACACACCTGAAGGTTACCCTTTTTGGGAAGAGGGATGACAAGCGACTGGGTCCATGGTGTAGACCACTCCTCACTCTGCCAGGTCATGTTACAAAAACTGGGCTTCAAACTTGTGAGGGCAGCAGTTGTTTGTGCTATCCTGGAGAGGATTTCCTGTAGGGACCCAAAATATTTAAGCTATGCACAGTTTTGAAGAATTGGACTTGTTCTCTACTTCCTGGCATTTATCTTTTATCCGGTTCTCCTTTGCTGTGTGCATGCCGTTTGGATGTCACTGTTGATTTTTTGGTAGGCATCAGCTCCCTGTGAGGTTTTTTTTCTTTTTCATCTCTCTTCGTTTGTCACAGAGGTCCAAACGTTCAGGTGTGATCCACGTTTTCTTCTTTGGGCGGTGCTTGCCAAGGATCTCAGTGGCAGCATCTGTTACAGCTGAGTTGATGGTGGCGGTCATGGTGTTGACATCTACTTCATTAGCTCCTAAATTGAGGAGGGATGCAAATTTCCCTCCAATTGTGGCTTAGAATATCTCTGCCACCTCCGGGTCTTGCAGTTTGTCCAGGTCGAACTTCAGTGTGGTGCACTTTGCTGTGTTCACGCTCTTCAAGTGGAGCCAGCAAGACATCACGAGATCGTGATCACTTTCAATGTCTGATCCTGGAAAAGTGCGTGTCCTGCCAATGTTGACGCTTGGTCTGAAGCGTTTCTTGACCATGATGTACTCAATCTGGTTGTGATGCTCCTCGCTGGGACTGTGCTAGATCCATCACCTTTATTTTTTGTGGAGACCAGGCGTGCTTGCCAGTATGAGATTGTTGTAGCTCCAAGAATCTCAAACCTCTCTCATTTGTCTCGTTGTTGCAATGGGGTCCACATGTATCTCCACAGTTGTGGTACGCATCTTCGCCAACCTTGGCATTCCAGTCGTCTTGCACTATGACTATATCCTTCTTCGGCACTTTGCCAAGGACAGCCTGCAGGTGTTCATACAAGTCCTCAACTTCGCTGTCATCATAGTCTGATGTTTGGGGCATAGGCCTGGATGATGATGATTTTGAAAGGGGCTGCTCTCAGACGGATGGCAATGAGTCTACTGGAGACTGGGCGGCAACCCATGACAGTGGCTAAAATGTTTTTGTGGACCAAGAATCCAACGCCGTGTTCGTGCCTGTCATCTCTCCCGCTGAAATAAAGCCTGTGGCTTTTGTCGGTCGTTGTTTCACATAGGCCTTTCCAGCGCAGTTCGCTTATACCTAAAACGTTCCATCGATAGTGGTCCAGCTCGTGGGCCAGTTCTTCTAATTTTTCTCTCTGCAGTTTGGGTCCTGACATTTAAAGTTCCTATGACGATGGTGTCTCTCGTGCGGATCTTGCTAAGTTGTCCATCAGTAATCCACTTATCACCTCCGTCCTTGTGGCCAACGGAAAGCGCGGTCCTTGGTGACCCGGGCGACGACCGATTTGGTATGGAGTGAGTGGTTCTTTTCATCATACGGTGTCTTGGGCAAGAAAGGCCTGCCGGGGCCCAATCCTCTCCAGGCTGTTGGCCACAGCCGAAATCCACGAGTACCGTGTGGCTCGCCTTGGCCCCGAACGCGGGGTCGTTGAACCTGTAGCAACATGAGGTTTCTCCGTCCTGGCCGGTAACTTCTGTGTAGAAGACTTTCGCCCAGAGATGCCGTGCCGAAATCACCCCTGTTAGTCACAACTTACGACAAGCCTGGAAACGTCGGGTCTTTTCTATTCAGTGCCCTAACCCACAGGGCATACATATTGCAGGTTTTCTTTGTTTCCTACAGAGATAAAATGTACACCCATAAACACGCATGCACCTCTCTCTCTCTCTCTCTCTCTCTCTCTCTCTCTCTCTCTCTCTCTCTAAAATAACAAATATCATTTCTAATTTAGAAAAAAAAAAACAAGCAGACATCCTTAAACAGGTATTTCCATTGATAACTAGGTTTGATTCTCTTCTTCTTCTTCTTCTTCTTCTTCTTCTTCTTCTTCTTCTTCTTCTTCTTCTTCTGTAGGCCAAAATAAACAGGTACATCAATGGTGAGCGATGGAGAGAAATCGCGAGCAAATCTGCGCTGCTTCGCCTCAAACCTAAACCAACCTGACAATCTCCCAGCATACCCTGGAAGCGTATTAGTGTGGGACCCCATGTGCGCATGCGCCAATGTCTGGCAACATAGCACGGCGGTGGATTGAAGGCAATCTTTCATATCCAGTCACACTGGGCAACTAACGATGTCTCACCATTGAACCCGTCTAAACGTCACCACGGCAACTTGCTACAGTTATATATATTTATTTATTTAGTTATTTATTTTTAGTTCCATCACAATACATTGGAAGCGATTTCATGTAAAACAAACTGAAGTATTTATGCCAATAATAATATTCACACAGTACAACATTTTCAGAATAGTTGAAAGGTGTCTAGGAATCAACAAAGTGATTCAAGGCAAACCAATGAAGGTAACTAGTGTGGTTTCTTACCCTGTACCAATACCTATACAATACCAATATCAACACATATATTAATACCTATACCTATACCAATATCAACACATATACCAATACCTATACCTATACCAATATCAACACATATACCAATACCTATACCTATACCAATATCAACACATATACCAATACCTATACCTATACCAATATCAACACATATACCAATACCTATACCTATACCAATATCAACACATATACCAATACCTATACCAGTACCAATATCAACACATATACCAATACCTATACCTATACCAATATCAACACATATACCAATACCTATACCAGTACCAATATCAACATATATACCAATACATATTCACAACTTTCCGGCACCTCTCATAAAAACTCGTGGGTATCGCCATTATAAATTAAAACGAGGTTATATGAAACCAAGTTCCGGTTTTGCTTGTTTTGCTTTTATCAAAGCTTGATGCGTGACTTTTAAATATGGCAAATTGCCGAAAACGACGATTGTTAGAGCCAGAAAACGAGTGGGATAAGTATACAAACGGTAAAGGAAGTACATGCTCAGTGAAAGAATGCAAAAAACAATCGTAGATGCCTGTATTTGTGGCGACTTCGGAGGTGCGTCGATCATCGACAGAAAGTGAAACGGGACCTGAAAACTCTTGTAGTTTTCCATAGCTTCGCCGTCGCAACCTTCACAAAACACGAAGTAACTGAATATGTTAGGCTAGCGTTGTGGCCAAGTGGGCTAAGGCGGGACTAACTTGCCTTGTCCACAAGCCAGAAACCAATGTCGACTGACAGGTGTGGGTTCGAGCCAACATCTGGGCGTTATGTTTTTTCCGAATATTTTTCAAAAATTCACAAATAATGTTAGGTAGTTAGGGTTTAGGCGCGCCACTGGCGATAGAAAGGGACAATAAACTGCAGCAAAAAAAATAAAAATATGTGAGGGTACGATACAGGTGGCCAGTGACACATGTTATTATTCTTGAATATTTGGAAATAACTCAACTAAAACACGCGGAGAAAAATAACCGGAAGTATTTTTCATAGAGGGGATTCCCGTTGGTGCATAGGATAGCAGAAAAGTGTGAATACCTATACCAGTACTAATATCAATACCTATACCAGTACTAATACCAATACCTATACCAATACCAATACCTATACCAATACCTATACACGTGCAATGCATTACTGAAACAAACAGAAAATACCATTTGCTTTGCTTACAGTAGTACTCAGCAGTGTTTCATTAAACTCTCTGCTAGAATAATCATTCTAAAATCGTAGTCTGCCCTTAGCGCACTTTGACTCTATTCCCAGATTCAATTAGAAATGAAACAAACAGAAATCTTGAGCTGTCATCTCCAATTGGCATGCGAAATCGTTTCTCCGCCAAATGAATGAAGGCCAAAGCAGAGAGCCTGGGCCTAGCTGGGGGTCCTGATGATTCAGGTCATAAGTATTACGCAACACAGGTATAGAAAACGTTTTTGTTTATGGACGTGGTAGTAGTAAACTTACAAACTCTATGAGAACGTGAGACTCCCTTTTTTGGTCATTATGTTTTATTCTGCACCTGTTTGTTTTGTTTATCCTGAAAAAAACACCAACACATTGTTGCCAACACCGATAGAGAAAGGGCAGCGATAAACGACAGTTAAGTACTGTGATGACATAGGCTCTACTGACGTTATTAAGATGTGCTTGAATTCTGCGCCTGTGGTGCATTTTGTAGTGAAAAATAAAATGGTAAGAATTAAACGTCAAACGGTAGTGATTTAGACAGCTATGTCGTCATTTATTATTTCACATAGTGGAAAGGGTGGGGTGGCTGGGCCCAGGGAGGGGACATATTTCATTATCCTATCTACGGGTAGTAACATTTCAAACCCACAATCTTTTTTCCCATTATTTCTTACTTCTGGGAAATATTTATTTGTTTCTTGCACAACCATATTATGTAATTAAGTAACTTACCGTGCTGTAACAGGGGAACATGTTAACATTACATACATCATCACCACCATCGCCATTAGCATCGTCATCATCATTATCATCACCATCATCGTCATCATCATCATAATCATCATTTTTAAAGGCGGGGGTTGTTGCTCTTTTTTTTTTTTTAACGAATATTCCTGCTTTCTTAAGCACGCGACAAAAGAAGAAGAAACATTAGTCTACATGCTGGTGTGATAACATTTGAATGTTAAATGTTAATGTTAACATTAGTCCACATGCTGGTGTGATAACATTTGAATGTTAAATCTTAATGTTAACATTAGTCCACATGCTGGTGTGATAACATTTGAATGTTAAATGTGGTGTGATAACATTTGAATGTTAAATGTGGTGTAATAACATTTGAATGTTAAATGTGGTGTGATAACATTTGAATATTAAAGCTTGATGTTAATGTTGAAGACAAGTTCCGTCTGTCCATCGCCACAATACGCTATAATGTCAACCACGTCAGTTCCTAATGGCCGACACTTCCGGCCTAATTCATCATTAACTTTCTTAAACTCTTAAAAATTAGGATGTACACCTTGTTACCGTTGTCAAGATGATGAAATAGGAAGAGATGTAGAAAAGAAAAAAAAAGATCATGATGAGGGCGGTGGTCATGATGATGACGATGATTATTACGATGATGATACTGATGATAATAAAAATCTGCTAGGGGGGAAGGAAGCTGTATACTACATATTTTAAAACAAACAAGAAGGAGGAAGAGGACTTATTTTCACGCCAAAGAGCTGCCAGGTTTTAGACAATAATGCGACATGGGAGTATGGGGAGGAAGAGGAGAATGATGCTGATGCTAATGAGCTGTAAAGTTTTACACAATGACGGCAACACCTTAGCGATGGCACCTATTAGCGCTGAAGACTTCTAAACCTGTTCTCGCTCTGTGTTGATGCGTCTGCTCAACACGCAATCATTATTGGCATACCGAGTTTCTTGGACTCACTAATGTAAAGAGACAGCAAGTTTGTGTAGAATACCTGCAATAAGCAGACTTACTTTGGATTAAGGGGTTGGAGTTAGTTAAAACACCTTGTATTTCCTATCCTATCCTATCCTATCCTATCCTACCCAATAACTTGGAGGTCGTAGGGGCACCACAGATGATCGTTTAACCAGCGTACTCCATCTTTCTCCGTCCTCAGCAACCCTCATGGCTTCGCTCAGTGTTAAGCCAGTCCATTCTCGAATGTTGTCCTCCCACCTCTTTTTTGGTCTCCCTCTTCTTCTACCTCCTTGTACTTGCCTTGCAGGATGGTCTTTGTATGGCCTGATGATCTGGAGACGTGGCCATACCATAGGAGTTTCCGTGTCTTCACCACTGTGAGCAGGTCATCGTGTTGTATTTAGTGTCTGGGTCAGCCCTGTTTTTCTCCGTGTGTTAGGCCTCGGAGTAAATCTTTGCTCTTTTTAGTTTGCAGTACTTGAGACTTTGGGAGCCCCGCAAGTATCTTTAGAATACATCTCCGCCCTGTGAAAGTGACGACCTATTGGACAAGCCGGTAGAAACGGCTGAAAGTTGAGTAATGGAAAATGGAATTAATGTTGTAGTGAGCGGTGGTTAGGACTCGCGTCCTAGACATGAGCGTTAAAGACCAGTACTAATCTTACAGAAAAGACCAAGGTTTAACGTCCTCAAGACCATTCAACACGTCGCCACCATTCTGTACTGTGGTGTGGATTTATACCATGGGCAGGGATGCTGTGCGCCTCGTGCTGATAAAAAGAGATGACGGAGGTGATGATGAAGATGGAGTAATAATAGTAGTAGTAGTAATAGTAGTAGTAGTAGCAGCAGTACTAGTAGCAGTACTAGTAGTTGTAACAACAATTATTGTAGAGTTATAACGTTGTCATATTAGCAGTTGTGAATGAGAGCATTAGAAGAGAGATTGGCATGACAGCAGCTGACCAAAGGTACAATTGAACTCTGGGAATTTTCCTTTTCTGCCTGGTCCCAATACCACTAATCTTACAAATACTCCGCATCATATTACTACTACACTGCACACTCACTATTAAATGCATTGCACAATATTGCCATACGAACCTTTCCTATGATATTATTTCTACATATCATTGCACAATATTGCCATACGAACCTTTCCTATGATATTATTTCTACATATCATTGCATAATATTGCCATACGAACCCTTTCCTATGATATTATTTCTACATGCCATACGAACCTTTCCTATGATATTATTTCTACATATCATTGCATAATATTGCCATACGAACCCTTTCTTATGATATGATTTCTACATATCATTGCACAATATTGCCATACGAACCTTTCCTATGATATTATTTCTACATATCATTGCACAATATTGCCAAACGAACCCTTTCCTATGATATGATTTCTACATATCATTGCACAATATTGCCATACGAACCTTTCCTATGATATTATTTCTACATATCATTGCATAATATTGCCATACGAACCCTTTCCTATGATATTATTTCTACATATCATTGCACAATATTGCCATACGAACCTTTCCTATGATATTATTTCTACATATCATTGCACAATATTGCCATACGAACCTTTCCTATGATATTATTTCTACATATCATTGCACAATATTGCCATACGAACCCTTTCCTATATTATTTCTACAGACCACTGCACGATATTACTAAAAATGGTGCGGTGTACTTTCTCCTAATGGAGGTTGATGGGAACAAAGTGTGGCATAGTGCAAAACTTCACATACGGATGCTTTCAAATCATCACAACAAAAGCTAACACTGCCGCGGGTCGTGTACAATGGGAACGACTGTCTTCGTGGGCGCCCTCTTGGCTGAACGCGTTCGAACACTTGTCAATCTGGTCTGTCACCTACAATCAGTTGGCCTTTTGCAGGTTTTGCTCCCACACTCCTCATCACAACACCATTCCCACACTCCTCATCACAACACCACAACCACACTCCTCATCACAACACCATTCCAACACTCCTCATCACAACACCATTCCCACACTCCTCATCACAACACCATTCCCACACTCCTCATCACAACCCCATTCCCACACTCCTCATCACAACGCCATTCCCACACTCCCCATCACAACACCATTCACACACTCCCCATCACAACACCATTCCCACACTCCTCATAACAAAACCATTCCCACACTCCTCATCGCAACACCATTCCCACACTCATCACAACACCATTCACACACTCCTCATCACAACACCATTCACACACTCATGACAACACCATTCCCACACTCCTCATTACAACACCACAACCGCACTTCCCATCATAACACCATTCCCACACTCCTCATCACAACACCATTCCCACACTCCTCATCACAACACAATTCCCACACTCCTCATCACAACACCATTCCCACACTCCTCATCACAACACCATTCCCACGCTCTCCATCACAACACCATTCCCACACTCTCCATCACAACACCATTCCCACACTCTCCATCACAACACCATTCCCACACTCTCCATCACAACACCATTCCCACACTCCTCATCACACAACACGATTCCCACACTCCTCATCACAACACCATTCCCACACTCCTCATCACACAACACGATTCCCACACTCCTCATCACAACACCATTCCCCGTCTTCCACACAATAAATCATTTTTAAAATTAACTATTTTATATTTGCACTCATTCGCATCGCTTTAGCCTGTGATCACTTGGCCGTGAACATTGGTCATGTTAGATTATTATTTCCATCCACCATACCACCTCTTCTTCTTAATCTCTCTATCTTCCACATCCTGCCAAGCTTTCCTTAGTTCAATCTCTCTATCTTCTACATCCTGCCAAGCTTTCCTTAGTTCAATCTCTCTATCTTCCACATCCTGCCAAGCTTTCCTTAGTTCAATCTCTCTATCTTCCACATCCTGCCAAGCTTTTCTTAGTTCAATCTCTCTATCTTCCACATCCTGCCAAGCTTGCCTTATTTCAATCTCTCTATTTTCCACATCCTGCCAAGCTTTCCTTAGTTCAATCTCTCTATCTTCCACATCCTGCCAAGCTTTCCTTATCTCTCTATCTTCCACATCCTGCCAAGCTTTCCTTATCTCTCTATCTTCCACATCCTGCCAAGCTTTCCTTATTTTAATCTCTCTAACTTCCACATCCTGCCAAGCTTTTCCTAGTTCAATCTCTCTATCTTCCACATCCGGCCTGCCAAGCTTTCTTTAGTTTTATCTTTATATATAGGATATGATTTGAGCAGCTGTTGAACTGCAAAAATGTTACTGTCTCCCTTCTTCCTTCAGCCAATCCCATCTCCTTTCCTTCCATTCTCTCCTTGTACTCTATTCTGACGTGTGTAGGAAGCCAGTGAAGTTGGATTATTAATCATAATTGACCGTGTTGGACATCACGATTTTGACATCCACTATTGTCAGTCACACAAACACTTCCTTGTCCAAGACGCTTCACACTAAGCGTGTCCGTTATATTGCCTTCTCTCTCTCTCTCTCTCTCTCTCTCTCTCTCTCTCTCTCTCTCTCTCTCTCTCTCCACACACACACACACACATTAACATAATTATATGCATTGAAGAAGCTCTCGGGTTTATCATCTTTCTTACCCTTCTTCTCCTCTTTCTGTTCTTCTCCCTTCTCCGTTTGTTTTGTTTCCTATAAGCTGTCATTATGACTATGGTAAGCCGGGGGAAAATAGAACAACGTGGGAGAAAATGAAATCTGGTCGTTGTTGCTTCTAATGTCCTTCAGTCCTTTACGCTGTTGTGTAAAACTGCAACCCACCGCATAGCATGGCAAAATATCAATTGATGACTATGGTAAGCCTGAGAAACAGGTAATAAGATGGACGTGAAAATAGAAGGCAACGTTGGGCAGATCGTCTTTCCAGCTGTTGTCATAGGAAGACAGAGTTCCTTCACAGGGGCTAAAGAGGGGACGAGCTTGTCAAAGTTTCCTCACTTTTCATATTAGGTTTCGTAGCACTGGAGGACCCGGATGGCTGTGATGGGGTATAGGGTAAGGAGAGAGAGGACAATGGTGTGGTGGGGTAGGGAGAGAGAGGACAAAGGAGGTGGGGATAGGGAGAGAGAGCACAATGGAGGTGGAGAGTTATGGCGAGAGAGGGCTGTAGTGTCCTAGGGAAGGGGGGAGTAGAAACTCTTTTTTGTTAATGCTTGCGTGTTTGTGTGTGTGTGTGTGTGTACGTATCTTGTATGTGTGCGTATCTTGTGTGTGTGCGTATATTTGTGTGCATGTGTGTGTACGTATCTTGTGTGCGGGTGTGCTTGTGTATGTGCGGATCTTGTGTGTGTCTATGTGTATGTATCTTGTGTGTTTGTGTGTGTGCGTATCTTGCGTGTGTACGTATCTTGTGTGTGTTTGTGTGTGTGTGTGTGTATGCGCTCGTAACTTTAAATCCGTAATACCGATTATGATGAAGCAGAAAACGGCTGAAGATGACTAAAAAGTGGATAAGCAGGAAGTTGATATGGGAAGAGTGGGGGAAAGTATGTTGTGGGTGGGGTGGTGGTATACTTAAAGGCTGTTGTAGTTGAGGTAAAATTAGATTGAAGGCAGGATGTAAAGATGATACAAGATCCCGTGAGAGAAAGTGCTGAGACCGCCTATGACAGGCTAAATAAGGCTCTCCCTGTATCCAACCTGTCTTCCCTGACCGCCATCTTGTCATACAACTTTTAACATTTGACAGCCCCAACACTTGCCGCCTTCTTCCCCATTCAATTAGGCTGATCCGCCGCTTGATGGAGCCACCACCTGATGGAACCATCGCCTAATGGAGCCACCGTCTGATGGAGCCACGGCCCTGATGGAGCTGTTCCCAATAGTATCGTATGGATTTCCCTCTAGCTGTTTATCTACTACAATTTAACGTGTTGTGACTTTCTTCTGGCCACGGTTAAGGAACGTCTTCGTCTAAGATTACTAATTTCAGCCATTTTATTATACATTGGAATAGTCAATGAACATGGGCGCCTCGGGCAGCTTGAGTTAGGTCCTGTATCGACCAACGCCTTAAGCAGTGTTGAGTTAGGTCCTGTATCGACCAACGCCTTAAGCAGCTGTTGAGAGAACGATTAGCATACAATAAGTAAATAAAACATGTTGACTGCACAACTGGGCGTGTTGTTGGGGGTCATCCCTAGACGATGACCGATTAAATAACCGTTGTTTAGACAGTGACTGCTAGAGAGTTTCCTTTTATTCCCTCATTCTCCGGAGATAGCATCTCTTAAAGGTACATCCAAGATGTTATCACTAAACTGCAGTTCCATCTATGTATGTCATCTATTAAGGGTTATATCCAAGATGTAATCACTAAACTGCAGTTCCATCTATGTAGGTCATCTATTAAGGGTTATATCCAAGATGTAATCACTAAACTGCAGTTCCATCTATGTAGGTCATCTATTAAGGGTTATATCCAAGATGTAATCACTAAACTGCAGTTCCATCTATGTAGGTCATCTATTAAGGGTTATATCCAAGATGTTATCACTAAACTGCAGTTCCATCTATGTAGGTCATCTATTAAGGGTTACATCCAAGATGTTATCACTAAACTGCAGTTCCATCTATGTAGGTAATCTATTAGGGGTTATATCCAAGATGTTATGACTAAACTGCAGTTCCATCTATGTAGGTCATCTATTAAAGGTTACATCCAAGATGTTATCACTAAACTGCAGTTCCATCTATGTAGGTCATCTATTAAGGGTTATATCCAAGATGTAATCACTAAACTGCAGTTCCATCTATGTAGGTCATCTATTAAGGGTTATATCCAAGATGTTATCACTAAACTGCAGTTCCATCTATGTAGGTCATCTATTAAGGGTTACATCCAAGATGTTATCACTAAACTGCAGTTCCATCTATGTAGGTCATCTATTAAAGGTTACATCCAAGATGTTATCACTAAACTGCAGTTCCATCTATGTAGGTCATCTATTAAGGGTTACATCCAAGATGTTATCACTAAACTGCAGTTCCATCTATGTAGGTCATCTATTAAGGGTTATATCCAAGATGTTATCACTAAACTGCAGTTCCATCTATGTAGGTCATCTATTAAGGGTTACATCCAAGATGTTATCACTAAACTGCAGTTCCATCTATGTAGGTCATCTATTAAGGGTTATATCCAAGATGTAATCACTAAACTGCAGTTCCAGCTCTGTAGGTCAGACACCTGTGTTCTACACAAACCTTTGAACTCCAATGAAATAACCCATTTGGACCAAGCATGAAGCATTTGGTCAAACGCCGAGGTCTGACTTCCCACATCTAAACAGACACTGCACTAAAGGTGGTCAAGTATGACCTGCAAGTGTGCCAGTCATCCCCATACCTCACTACAAAGGCAGCAGCAGCAGCAGCAGCCACAGCAGCAGCCGCAGTAATGACGTGAGTTAGGCCGTCTCCATCACAATTAGCCTTTGGGTGGCGTCAGTACAGTTGATCATGGCTGTCAGCAAATTAGAACATGCCTTTACCTAAGTCATTGCCCTGACTGACCTCCCACTTCCATATGGAGATGGTCTGAGAGCTAACGTTCAGCTTCTTCAGGTCAACTCTACTTTCTGTCCTTAGGGGGATATTTTGTTACCTTTTGTCCTTATGTGGACTTTTTTGTTTTGTTGTTTAGTTTATATTTTAAGTTGTTGTTGTTGTTGTTTAAAATCACAGTGAAAAGAGGTTAAATTAAAATATTGTATTGAATTGATCAAATAGAAATGGCCTGCAGCTGTCATCCCCTTGAAGTTCATGTCTAACTTTTACTTCTCTCTCTCTCCCTCTCTCTGTCTCTCTCTTTTACCCAGTTAGAATGTCACACCATTGCTGGCATTTGACAAAGGCCTATAGAGATTGCAAGAAGTACTCTTTATTGAGTTTAGTTCTGATTTTAATACAATCATTCCTCATAAACTGATAAACTGGCGTCGTTTGACGTTTATCTCTCTGTTTGCCAGTGAGTCCTTGATTTTCTGTTGGACCGACCATAGGGAGTGACCATAGGGACTGACCATAGGGAGTGACCATAGCGAGTGACCATAGCAAGTGAGAGTCAGAAAAGCTACATCACGCTCTCCAGTCCTCAATACTGGGGCCCACAAGGTTTGGTTTTGTCATCGATTTATTATTTTCGCTCTTCACAAACGATTGTGGGTCGTCAGTTCCGACTGAGCTAGTTGTCAAGTTCTCTGACGATACTACAATTGAGGGTATTATCTCTGGCGAAGATGAAATGCATGTGGCGGATGCTGGTGCTCGGATAATAACCTTGAGCTTAATGTCTCTAAAACAAAAGAAATGGTCATTGACTTCCGCAGGAATAAAAGTCCAATTTCACCTATCATGATCAATGATGAATGCGTAGACAAAAAGGTTGGCTCATTTACATTTCTTGGCAGGGTCATTTCTACCAAACTGTCGTCGAACAACAACAGCATGTGCATTATCACAAAGTGCCAGCAGCGCACCCACTTCTTGAGACAGCTCAAGAGGCTCTGACTTAACAAGACGATACTCGCGCACTTCTATCGCGTCGTGATTGAGAATATCCTGTGCTCCGACATCTCGGTCTGGTACGGAGGCGCGACTTTGGGTGAGAAGTTTCAACTTGAAAGAATTGTAAAACGCGCGGCTAAAATCTTGGTTGCGATTTACCATCCTTCGCGTCTATATACAGCACACGTTTGGTTAGAAGGCCAGCAACATCATTGGCGATCCATCTCACCCAGCCAACTCCCTGTTCGAACTCCTCCCTTCAGGCAAACGCTTCAGAGCATTAAAAGTTAGAACCAGTCGGTTTAGATAAAGCTTCTTTCCTGGGGCTGCTCTCTCAATACCAGTGACCTCGGTTGTTCACATAGCATGAGTTTTGCACAGTTTCTTTATGTTTTAAAGCACATTACATGATGTTTATGCCTCGATTTATATAGCCATGTAGAATGGAGTACGAATGAGTGTATGTGGGTGGGTGGGTGTGCGTGTGTAAGTGTGAGTCCGTGCTTTACTTCTTATAACACCCTTTTCTCTTATATCATTCAATGTCTTAATGTCCAGTGAAAGCATGTTTATTATTGTAGAATGACGGAATGTTTTAACGCATCACCAAAACAAAATCCTATGTATGTTGAATTCATTGGGTAATAAAGTGTCTTGACTTGACATGACTTATAATATGAGTGGATCTAGCAATGCTGACCGATTAAACATGACTTATAATATGGGTGGATCTAGCAATGCTGACAGATTAAACATGGCTTATGAGTGGATCTAGCAATGCTGACAGATTAAACATGGCTTATAATATGAGTGGATCTAGCAATGCTGACAGATGGCTTATAATATGAGTGGATCTAGCAATGCTGACAGATTAAACATGACTTATAATATGAGTGGATCTAGCTATGCTGACAGATTAAACATGACTTATAATATGGGTGGATCTAGCAATGCTGACAGATCAAACATGACTTATAATATGGGTGGATCTAGCAGTGCTGACAGATTAAACATGACTTACAATATGAGTGGATCTAGCAATGCTGACAGATTAAACATGACATAATATGGGTGGATCTAGCAATGCTGACAGATTAATCATGACTTATAATATGGGTGGATCTAGCAATGCTGACAGATTAAACATGACTTATAATATGGGTGGATCTAGCAGTGCTGACAGATTAAACATGACTTACAATATGAGTGGATCTAGCAATGCTGACAGATTAAACATGACATAATATGGGTGGATCTAGCAATGCTGACAGATTAATCATGACTTATAATATGGGTGGATCTAGCAATGCTGACAGATTAAACATGACTTATAATATGGGTGGATCTAGCAATGCTGACAGATTAAACATGACTTATAATATGGGTGGATCAAGCAATGCTGACAGATTAAACATGGCTTATAATATGAGTGGATCTAGCAATGCTGACAGATTAAACATGACTTATAATATGGGTGGATCTAGCAATGCTGAGAGAATAAACATGACTTATAATATGGGTGGATCTAGCAATGCTGACAGATTAAACATGACTTATAATATGAGTGGATCTAGCAATGCTGACAGATTAAACATGACTTATTATATTGGTGGAACTAGCAATGCTGACAGATTAAACATGATTTATTATATTGGTGGAACTAGCAATGCTGACAGATTAAAGCGCACGGCGCCACCGTGTACTCTCATTTAGTTTTAGACGTTTCTGGACTCGCGCCATCATTACTTTGCATGTGAATCCAGATGATCAGCAACCGACATAGAAGACTGGGGAGAATTTGACTCATAATAAGAGAGAGAGAGAGAGAGAGAGAGAGAGAGAGAGAGAGAGAGAGAGAGAGAGAGAGAGAGAGAGAGAGAGAGAAAGAAAGAAAGAAGGAGGAAACGGATGATGACGATGATGATGATGATGATGATGATGATGATGATGATGATGATGATGATGATGATGATGATGATGATGATGATGATGACGTTGACGAGAGCAACCTTAAATTCCTGAACCTTTTTTTGTACACAAGGTTCAGGGACCTAGGTTGGGATCTGAGAACGTTTGAAAAATAAAGATCGTGAGCCTCTGCACTACTCCAAACTCCAATTCGCCGACAGAGACAAACACAGGTGGAAAAAAACAGACAGGCAAACACTCAAACAAACACACAGACATTCAAGCAGACAGCTCTAATCAGAAATGTATTTACAGTCAAACTTCAAGGCAACCTCACTGGCTACCCTAATTTCACCGAGTTAACTTTAGCAGGCGGTGTATCGCTAGTCCCGAACTAATGAGGTTGAGAACTTCATCATCTTGACATCATCATCATCATCTTGACATCATCATCTTCATCGGCGTTTGCGAAGGTCCAGATGGCGCCCTGGTCTTGTCTGAGTGCGAAGCTACAAATTCCTTTAGACTGACCATCGCAATAGCCACGCTGACCGCCGCTGCCGTGCTAACTGACCATCAAATATTAAAGCCTGGCCGATCCAAGGCGCTGTGAAGGCCCTCCACTAATATTGCTGAGTAGTAGTGACGTTGTTCAAGTTACCCTCTTTTCTTTCAGCTGTTACTTTGTAGAAATAATGTAGAAATACATATAATTATTTTTACAAGGGGATTATGAGGTTTTCTGCTCATTCCTCCTCCTCTTCACTCTTCTTCTTCTTATTATTTTTCTTAGCTGTATTGTTCGGACCTCTACGTCAACCCACTGTAGCATTAGATTATAACCAACATCATTCTTGCCCGTATATGCCAATACTATCTGTATTTTTTTGGTTGTGTTGTGGTCGGACACACTGCTAATTTCTTGGCCCTTGACGGGGATGATCAGTAGGTGTCAAATGATATCGTTCGACATCTGTCTAACCAGCTTCCACCCTATCCTCTTCCCCTTTCTCTCTCCAGCCCAAACCCCACGCCTTCCTTGATGCCATGAAGAACGCCTTCCTTGATGCCATGAAGAACGCCTTCCTTGATGCCATGAAGAACGCCTTCCTTGATGCCATGAAGGACGCCTTCCTTGATGCCATGAACAACGCCTTCCTTGATGCCATGAAGGACGCCTTCCTTGATGCCATGAAGGGAAAAGGCGACAAGGAGGAGAAGAAAGAAATGGGTTAGGAAGTAAAAGAAATACAAGAAGAAGAATGGCGGTAAAAATCGATGACGTGGTGGAGGGATAGGAGCATGAAGAAGGAGAAAGAATCCCCTGCTGTTGCAATATTTTGAAGAAAATAAAGGAAGAAGAAGACAAGCTTATACTGGAAGACTAGGTGAAGACAACAGTAATCTGGGAACTAGCTGTAGACAATTTTACACTGGGAGACTAGCTGTAAACAACATTACACTGGGAGACTAGTTGTATACAACCATACACTGGGAGACTAGCTGTTTACAATCTTACTCTGGGCGACTAGCTGGAGACAGATTTACACTGGGAGACTAGCTAAAGACAACATACACTGGGAGACTAGCTAAAGACAACTTACACTGGGAGACTAGCTCAATACAACATACACTGGGAGACTAACTGTAAACAACATTACACTGGGAGTCTAGCGGTATACAACCTTACACTGGGAAATTAGCTGGATACAACCTTACTCTGGGCGACTATAGCTGAAGACAGATTTACACTGGGAGACTAGCTGTAGAAAACCTTACACTTGGAGACTAGCTAAAGACAACATACACTGGGAGACTTGCTGAAGAAGATTTACACTGAGAGACTAGCTGTAGAAAACCTTACACTGGGAGACTAGCGAAAGACAACATACACTGGGAGACTAGCTGAAGACAGATTTAAACTGGGAGACTAGCTGTAGACAACTTTGCACTGAGAGGCTAGTTGTATAAAACCTTACACTCTGAGACTAGCTGCAGACAGGAGACTAGCTGTAGACAGGAGATTAGCTGTATACAAGAGACTAGGTGTAGACAGGAGATTAGCTGTATACAAGAGACTAGGTGTAGACAGGAGACTAGCTGTAGACAGGAGACTAGGTGTAGACAGAAGACTAGGTGTAGACAGGAGACTAGCTGCAGACAGGAGACTAGCTGTAGACAGGAGATTAGCTGTATACAAGAGACTAGGTGTAGACAGGAGACTAGGTGTAGACAGGAGACTAGGTGTAGACAGGAGACTAGCTGCAGACAGGAGACTAGCTGTAGACAGGAGATTAGCTGTATTCAAGAGACTAGGTGTAGACAGGAGACTAGGTGTAGACAGGAGACTAGGTGTAGACAGGAGACTAGCTGTAGACAGGAGACTAGGTGTAGACAGGAGACTAGCTGTAGACAGGAGACTAGGTGTAGACAGAAGACTAGGTGTAGACAGGAGACTAGGTGTAGACAGAAGACTAGCTGTAGACAGAAGACTATGTGTAGACAGAAGACTAGGTGTAGACAGAAGACTATGTGTAGACAGAAGACTAGGTGTTGACAGAAGACTAGCTGTAGACAGTAGACTAGGTGTAGACAGAAGACTAGGTGTAGACAGGAGACTAGCTGTAGACAGGAGACTAGGTGTAGACAGCAGACTAGGTGTAGATAGGAGTCTAGGTGTAGACAGAAGACTAGCTGTAGACAGGAGACTAGCTGTAGACAGAAGACTAGGTGTAGACAGGAGACTAGGTGTAGACAGAAGACTAGGTGTAGACAGAAGACTAGGTGTAGACAGGAGACTAGGTGTAGACAGGAGACTAGCTGTAGACAGGAGACTAGGTGTAGACAGAAGACTAGGTGTAGGCAGGAGATTAGCTGTAGACAGAATACTAGGTGTAGACAGGAGACTAGGTGTAGGCAGGAGACTAGCTGTAGACAGAAGACTAGGTGTAGGCAGGAGACTAGCTATAGACAGTAGACTAGGTGTAGACAGGAGACTAGCTGTAGACAGAAGACTAGGTGTAGACAGGAGACTAGCTATAGACAGTAGACTAGGTGTAGGCAGGAGACTAGCTGTAGACAGAAGACTAGGTGTAGACAGGAGACTAGCTGTAGACAGTAGACTAGGTGTAGACAGGAGACTAGCTATAGACAGGAGACTAGCTGTAGACAGGAGACTAGCTGTAGACAGAAGACTAGGTGTAGACAGGAGACTAGGTGTAGACAGGAGACTAGCTGTAGTCAGTAGACTAGGTGTAGACAGAAGACTAGGTGTAGACAGAAGACTAGCTGTAGACAGGAGACTAGCTGTAGACAGGAGATTAGCTGTAGACAGGAGACTAGGTGTAGACAGAAGACTAGCTGTAGACAGGAGACTAGCTATAGACAGGAGACTAGCTATAGACAGAAGACTAGCTGTAGACAGAAGACTAGCTGTAGACAGGAGACTAGCTATAGACAGGAGACTAGCTGTAGACAGGAGACTAGGTGTAGACAGGAGACTAGGTGTAGACAGAAGACTAGGTGTAGACAGGAGACTAGGTGTAGACAGAAGACTAGCTGGAGACAGGAGACTAGCTGTAGACAGGAGACTAGGTGTAGACAGAAGACTAGGTGTAGACAGAAGACTAGCTGTAAACAGGAGACTAGCTATAGTCAGGAGACTAGCTATAGACAGGAGACTAGCTGTAGACAGGAGACTAGCTGTAGACAGGAGACTAGGTGTAGACAGGAGACTAGCTATAGACAGGAGACTAGCTATAGACAGGAGACTAGCTATAGACAGAAGACTAGGTGTAGACAGAAGACTAGCTGTAGACAGAAGACTAGGTGTAGACAGGAGACTAGATGTAGACAGGAGACTAGCTATAGACAGAAGACTAGGTGTAGACAGGAGACTAGCTATAGACAGGAGACTAGCTATAGACAGGAGACTAGCTATAGACAGAAGACTAGCTGTAGACAGAAGACTAGCTGTAGACAGGAGACTAGGTGTAGACAGAAGACTAGGTGTAGACAGGAGACTAGGTGTAGACAGGAGACTAGGTGTAGACAGAAGACTAGGTGTAGACAGGAGACTAGGTGTAGACAGAAGACTAGCTGTAGACAGTAGACTAGCTATAGACAGGAGACTAGGTGAAGACAGGAGACTAGGTGTAAACAGAAGACTAGCTATAGACAGGAGACTAGCTGTAGACAGGAGACTAGCTATAGACAGGAGACTAGCTATAGACAGGAGACTAGGTGTAGACAGGAGACTAGGTGTAGACAGGAGACTAGGTGTAGACTAGGTGTAGACAGGAGACTAGGTGTAGACAGGAGACTAGGTGTAGACAGGAGACTAGGTGTAGACAGAAGACTAGCTGTAGACAGAAGACTAGGTGTAGACAGGGGATTAGCTGTATACAAGAGACTAGGTGTAGACAGGAGACTAGGTGTAGACAGGAGACTAGGTGTAGACAGGAGACTAGGTGTAGACAGGAGACTAGCTATAGACAGGAGACTAGGTGTAGACAGGAGACTAGCTATAGACAGGAGACTAGCTGTAGACAGGAGACTAGGTGTTGACAGGAGACTAGGTGTAGACAGAAGACTAGGTGTAGACAGGAGACTAGGTGTAGACAGAAGACTAGCTGTAGACAGGAGACTAGGTGTAGACAGGAGACTAGGTGTAGACAGGAAACTAGCTGTAGACAGTAGACTAGCTGTAGACAGAAGACTAGCTATAGACAGGAGACTAGTTGTAGACAGGAGACTAGTTGTTGACAGGAGACTAGTTGTAGACAGGAGACTAGGTGTAGACAGGAGACTAGCTGTAGACAGGAGACTAGCTGTAGACAGGAGACTAGCTATAGACAGGAGACTAGCTGTAGACAGGAGACTAGTTGTAGACAGGAGACTAGCTGTAGACAGGAGACTAGGTGTAGACAGGAGACTAGGTGTAGACAGGAGACTATGTGTAGACAGGAGACTAGGTGTAGACAGGAGACTAGGTGTAGACAGGAGACTAGGTGTAGACAGGAGACTAGGTGTAGACAGGAGACTAGCTGTAGACAGGAGACTAGGTGTAGACAGGAGACTAGGTGTAGACAGGAGACTAGGTGTAGACAGGAGACTAGGTGTAGACAGGAGACTAGCTATAGACAGGAGACTAGCTATAGACAGGAGACTAGCTATAGACAGAAGACTAGCTGTAGACAGAAGACTAGCTGTAGACAGAAGACTAGGTGTAGACAGGAGACTAGGTGTAGACAGGAGACTAGCTATAGACAGAAGACTAGGTGTAGACAGGAGACTAGGTGTAGACAGGAGACTAGCTATAGACAGGAGACTAGCTATAGACAGAAGACTAGCTGTAGACAGGAGACTAGATGTAGACAGAAGACTACGTGTAGACAGGAGACTAGCTATAGACAGGAGACTAGCTATAGACAGAAGACTAGGTGTAGACAGGAGACTAGCTATAGACAGGAGACTAGCTATAGACAGGAGACTAGCTATAGACAGAAGACTAGCTGTAGACAGAAGACTAGCTGTAGACAGGAGACTAGGTGTAGACAGAAGACTAGGTGTAGACAGGAGACTAGGTGTAGACAGGAGACTAGGTGTAGACAGAAGACTAGGTGTAGACAGGAGACTAGGTGTAGACAGAAGACTAGCTGTAGACAGGAGACTAGCTATAGACAGGAGACTAGGTGTAGACAGGAGACTAGGTGTAGACAGAAGACTAGCTATAGACAGGAGACTAGCTGTAGACAGGAGACTAGCTATAGACAGGAGACTAGCTATAGACAGGAGACTAGGTGTAGACAGGAGACTAGGTGTAGACAGGAGACTAGGCGTAGACAGAAGACTAGCTGTAGACAGAAGACTAGGTGTAGACAGGAGAATAGGTGTAGACAGAAGACTAGGTGTAGACAGGAGACTAGGTGTAGACAGAAGACTAGCTGTAGACAGGAGACTAGCTGTAGACAGGAGACTAGGTGTAGACAGAAGACTAGGTGTAGACAGAAGACTAGCTATAGACAGGAGACTAGCTGTAGACAGGAGACTAGGTGTAGACATGAGACTAGCTATAGACAGGAGACTAGCTGTAGACAGGAGACTAGCTGTAGACAGGAGACTAGGTGTAGACAGAAGACTAGGTGTAGTCAGGACACTAGCTATAGACAGAAGACTAGCTGTAGACAGAAGACTAGCTGTAGACAGGAGACTAGCTATAGACAGGAGACTAGCTGTAGTCAGAAGACTAGCTGTAGTCAGGAGACTAGCTATAGACAGGAGACTAGCTGTAGACAGGAGACTAGCTGTAGACAGGAGACTAGGTGTAGACAGGAGACTAGCTGTAGACAGGAGACTAGCTGTAGACAGGAGACTAGCTATAGACAGGAGACTAGCTGTAGACAGGAGACTAGCTGTAGACAGGAGACTAGGTGTAGACAGAAGACTAGGTGTAGACAGGAGACTAGTTGTAGACAGGAGACTAGCTGTAGACTGAAGACTAGCTGTAGACAGGAGACTAGTTGTAGACAGGAGACTAGCTATAGACTAAAGACTAGCTGTAGACAGAAGACTAGCTGTAGACAGGAGACTAGGTGTAGACAGGAGACTAGGTGTAGACAGAAGACTAGCTGTAGACAGAAGACTAGGTGTAGACAGGAGATTAGCTGTATACAAGAGACTAGGTGTAGACAGGAGACTAGCTGCAGACAGGAGACTAGGTGTAGACAGGAGACTAGGTGTAGACAGGAGACTAGGTGTAGACAGGAGACTAGGTGTAGACAGGAGACTAGCTGCAGACAGGAGACTAGCTGTAGACAGGAGATTAGCTGTAGACAGGAGACTAGGTGTAGACAGGAGACTAGGTGTAGACAGGAGACTAGGTGTAGACAGGAGACTAGCTGTAGACAGGAGACTAGGTGTAGACAGGAGACTAGCTGTAGTCAGTAGACTAGGTGTAGACAGAAGACTAGCTGTAGACAGGAGATTAGCTGTATACAAGAGACTAGGTGTAGACAGGAGACTAGGTGTAGAAAGGAGACTAGCTGCAGACAGGAGACTAGCTGTAGACAGGAGATTAGCTGTATACAAGAGACTAGGTGTAGACAGGAGACTAGCTGTAGTCAGTAGACTAGGTGTAGACAGAAGACTAGCTGTAGTCAGGAGATTAGCTGTAGACAGTAGACTAGGTGTAGACAGTAGACTAAGTGTAGACAGTAGACTAGCTGTAGACAGAAGACTAGGTGTAGACAGGAGACTAGGTGTAGACAGGAGACTAGGTGTAGACAGGAGACTAGGTGTAGACAGAAGACTAGCTGTAGACAGGAGACTATGTGTAGACAGAAGACTAGGTGTAGTCCGGAGACTAGGTGTAGACAGAAGACTAGCTATAGACAGGAGACTAGGTGTAGACAGAAGACTAGCTGTAGACAGGAGACTAGGTGTAGACAGGAGACTAGGTGTAGACAGAAGACTAGCTGTAGACAGGAGACTAGGTGTAGACAGAAGACTAGGTGTAGACAGGAGACTAGGTGTAGACAGGAGACTAGCTGTAGACAGGAGACTAGCTGTAGACAGTAGACTAGCTATAGACAGGAGACTAGTTGTAGACAGGAGACTAGGTGTAGGCAGGAGACTAGGTGTAGACAGGAGACTAGGTGTAGACAGGAGACTAGGTGTAGACAGTAGACTAGCTGTAGACAGGAGACTAGCTGTAGACAGGAGACTAGGTGTAGACAGAAGACTAGCTGTAGACAGAAGACTAGGTGTAGACAGGAGATTAGCTGTATACAAGAGACTAGGTGTAGACAGGAGACTAGGTGTAGAAAAGACTAGGTGTAGACAGGAGACTAGGTGTAGACAGGAGACTAGGTGTAGACAGGAGACTAGGTGTAGACAGGAGACTAGCTGCAGACAGGAGACTAGCTGTAGACAGGAGATTAGCTGTAGACAGGAGACTAGGTGTAGACAGGAGACTAGGTGAAGACAGGAGACTAGGTGTAGACAGGAGACTAGGTGTAGACAGGAGACTAGCTGTAGTCAGTAGACTAGGTGTAGACAGAAGACTAGCTGTAGACAGGAGATTAGCTGTATACAAGAGACTAGGTGTAGACAGGAGACTAGGTGTAGAAAGGAGACTAGCTGCAGACAGGAGACTAGCTGTAGACAGGAGATTAGCTGTATACAAGAGACTAGGTGTAGACAGGAGACTAGCTGTAGTCAGTAGACTAGGTGTAGACAGAAGACTAGCTGTAGTCAGGAGATTAGCTGTAGACAGTAGACTAGGTGTAGACAGTAGACTAGGTGTAGACAGTAGACTAGCTGTAGACAGAAGACTAGGTGTAGACAGGAGACTAGGTGTAGACAGGAGACTAGGTGTAGACTGGAGACTAGGTGTAGACAGAAGACTAGCTGTAGACAGGAGACTATGTGTAGACAGAAGACTAGCTGTAGACAGGAGACTAGGTGTAGACAGAAGACTAGCTATAGACAGGAGACTAGGTGTAGACAGAAGACTAGCTGTAGACAGGAGACTAGGTGTAGACAGGAGACTAGGTGTAGACAGAAGACTAGCTGTAGACAGGAGACTAGGTGTAGACAGAAGACTAGGTGTAGACAGGAGACTAGGTGTAGACAGGAGACTAGCTGTAGACAGGAGACTAGCTGTAGACAGTAGACTAGCTATAGACAGGAGACTAGTTGTAGACAGGAGACTAGGTGTAGGCAGGAGACTAGGTGTAGACAGGAGACTAGGTGTAGACAGTAGACTAGGTGTAGACAGGAGACTAGCTGTAGACAGGAGACTAGCTGTAGACAGTAGACTAGGTGTAGACAGAAGACTAGCTGTAGTCAGGAGATTAGCTGTAGACAGTAGACTAGGTGTAGACAGTAGACTAGGTGTAGACAGAAGACTAGCTGTAGTCAGGAGACTAGCTGTAGACAGTAGACTAGGTGTAGACAGGAGACTAGCTGTAGACAGTAGACTAGGTGTAGACAGGAGACTAGCTGTAGACAGGAGACTAGCTGTAGGCAGGAGATTGAGCAAAATGGGCGACCGTGAGAAGAAGGATGTGGGAGAGTGGTGAGTTGTGTCTGGAGGAACCTAATGAGGGACCTAATGAGGGACCTAATGCTCGCTGTTTTTTGGTTTTTGTTTCTGGCACTCACCCATCAAAGACATGAGCGTCCGGATCTTCTAAGTCCGTGGTATGAAATGCATGCGTGCGCAGACTAGACCGCGGTTTATACTTTCATCCGAAGTACTTCTTAAGCGCTTTTTAGTGACTACTTGGCAATGTTATATAGTTTTATTTTATTTTATTTTTTTTTATTTTATTGTCCCTTTTTTCATATAAGGAAATTCTGGGTCCTCCCTTGCGGAAAGCGTAATCGCAGCCTGTGGCGCGCCCAAACCCAACCTACCTAACATTACTTGGGATTTTGAAATTTTGCTGGGGGAGCAAACTTGAGTACCGGAGAAAACCCCCAAGATGTTGATCGAGTCGAAAATAAATAATATTCGGAGAAACATAATGCCCAGATGATGGATCGAACCCACACCTGTCAGGCGCCATTGGTTTCTTGGCCTGTGGACAAGGCAAGTTAGTCCCGCCTTAGCCCCGCCTTAGCCCACTTGGCCACAACGTCATGAATATGAATTCTACATGCCTTTTCAGTGTATTACTTGGCAATGTTATATATTATAGTCCTGAACTACTGATTATGAATGCTACATGCCTTTTCAGTGCACTACTTGGCAATGTTATATATTATAGTCCTGAACTACTGTTTATATGAATGCTACAAGCCTTTTCAGTGCACTACTTGGCAATGTTATATAATATAGTGCTGAACTACTGATTATGAATGCTACATGCATGTCTTAAGCGCTTTTCAGTGCACTACTTGGCAATGTTATATATTATAGTGCTGAACTACTGATTATGAATTCCACATGCCTTTTCAGTGTATTACTTGGCACTGTTATACATTATAGTCCTGAACTACTGATTATGAATGCTACATGCATGTCTTAAGCGCTTTTCGGTCCACTACTTGGCAATGTTATATATATAACATTGCCAAGTAGTGTATATATATATTCCTGAACTACTGATTAGGAATTATACATGCATGTCTTCCCGATACATTCATCCGCCATTACTAATCTGGGACGGTGCGGAGCAGTCTCGGAATGCCATATTGGTGCTTGATATGCATCAGAGGTTATCCGACTTTCCACGCGCTTCTTCATTTAATAGGGACGATCCTGAGGCTCTTGATTCTCCTGGTGCAATGTAGTCTGATTGCAGGCTGCCGTTGCCGGCATCGCTTGACGGTATGGTAATGCATACATTTGATGCCATATTGTTGACACAGGTAACGCTGTATGGTGCCAAGATGAACGCTGATGATGTGTATTAACCATTATTGTATAGCTATAATATAATTTGATATGATATGATTATTACGATATGATATGATGTGATACAGACGTGCATCCATGATTAGTAGTAAATCAAATGTAGCAAATATAATTTTACCTACAGAGATCTGTGTATAAATTCATCTGAGCGATTTACCACTTACGATACGATACGACATGACACGGTACGATACGATCCGATCCGATCCGATACGAAACGACCATTTATTGCCAAGTAAAAGCTTTACAAGGAAAGGGCTTTGGTACATGGGGCAACATCATAGCAAGCCAGCAAGTAAACAAGTAGACAATGTATTAGCAATAGCTTTCACACTGCATGCATGGGGCAACATCATAGCAAGCCAGCAAACAAACAAGTAGACAATGTATTAGCAATGGCTTTCACACTGCATGCAAACTTGAATTCGCACCCATGAAAAACCGAGCTCTAAAATTTAAAACGGCAATAGGCGTATCGGTTGTTACAAAGTGGATGAGGTCTGCTACATTGGGGGCTGGGTCTGAAAGTCACCAACACTGAAGTTTCAGAACTTATTAAGTGCAGGACTGAACTATTTTAGGAATCCTAAGATGAAGCTATGTCTGCGGATCACAGAATTTAGAAGGTATGTCTGCAGAGCACCTTTTATGGCGTGTCACAGTATACCTGCAGAATTCAGTCAATAACGAAACCACACTCCCGCAGATGACAGAGGTGACGAGCTATGCAGGTAGGACGTAGTTTATTACCAGCCAGCCTTACTTAGGTATCCGCACAGAGAGGTAGGTACCTCTTGGGGTCCTTCCTAGGTAGCTAGACATTAATTCTCTATTGCATTCCTCTTCATCGCGATGTATGTTATGATGTAGTCTAACCGTCTGCGACTACTATTGTCGTATTCGTACATCAACCATTCCTGCCGTAACTGTATTAACAGTACTATGGAGGCGGGTGTTTGAGACAGCGTGAAGACATGACTGAGGTCAAAAGTGACAAGTATTTCAATGTAACTGTATTAACAGTACTATAGACGCGGATGTTGAGACAGGACTGAGGTCAGAAGTCACAAGCATTTCAATATTGACACTCCTGCCACAGCAGGAGAATTTTTTTTTATTGAATCCTTCGCTCAACAGCTGTTGAAGGCGCTGGCCGATACAGGATCTATATCTAACTCAAGGCGCCAACTTGCAGCCTTGGGTGCATCGTCTTGCGCCCAAACAACTGAGCACAATCCTGGGCGACCGAGTATTGGGCGCTTGCTGAGTGCATTGTGTAGCAGGCACTAAGGCAAAGACGACAACTCTATTATCTCACTCACCCGTCTACAACATTAGCTTCTTGAGATTTACAGTCCCTGCGATATAATGCATGCGTGCAAGACTGGACCTCAGTTTGTACTCTCATCCGAAGGATTAAAAAATTACATTAAACACAGGTAGTAGTGTGAGAATGGGGCTGTAGTCTTTACTGAACTAAGACTTCAAGAATGGGGCTATAGTCTTTACTGAACTAAGACTTCAAGAATGGGGCTGTAGTCTTTACTGAACTAAGGCTTCAAGAATGGGGCTGTAGTCTTTACTGAACTAAGACTTCAAGAATGGGGCTGTAGTCTTTACTGAACTAAGACTTCAAGAATGGGGCTGTAGTCTTTACTGAACTAAGGCTTCAAGAATGGGGCTGTAGTCTTTACTGAACTAAGGCTTCAAGAATGGGGCTGTAGTCTTTACTAAACTAAGGCTTCAAGAATGGGGCTATAGTCTTTACTGAACTAAGGCTTCAAGAATGGGGCTGTAGTCTATACTGAACTAAGACTTCAAGAATGGGGCTTCTACTAAAGTAGACCTACCTTATTCAAAACTTTAGTCAACACGTTGACTGCTCTGTGTTTAGTAGACCTACCTTATTCAAAACTTTAGTCAATACTGTGTGCCGTCATCCACGACAAATGAAAACAGTTCAGGTGTCAATGAATGGACGTTGGCCCCAACCTGTTTGGCACTGTGGGTACGTCATGACAAGGTGTAAGAAAGTGTTGGTCCTTCATCAGCCAAGAAACCTATCGGTGTCACAAGCTTTCATTGCTGTGCAATCACTCCATCATGGTATATAGCTTTCATTGCTGTGCGGTCATTCCATCATGGTATGATAAACTTTCATTGCTTTGCAGTCGTCCCATCGTGGTATGATGTATATAAGGGAGTCGCGGCATGAAGACTTGTAAGCAGAGAGTGCAGTTTGTTTATGTATACCTCTCTGACTTTGTTTTCAAAGCCTTTCAGTGCACACTAGTAAGAGTGGCATACTGAATGTTCGCTTTTGAATGGTGCTGTGCTGTTGCAGAACATCTTTACACTACAGTTGCTCTGTCCTAAACCTTATGAATGGTTGGGATCTATGGGGTGACATTTATACAGCTCCTTTCACACTTTATTTTGTTTGTTTTACGTCACGTTTGTGGTAGATGACAAATGAGAAACAAAAATCTGTAACTGTAATCAAACATAGATTGAAGTAAAAACTAAAACAAAATAACATTAAGGATAAGGAGAAAAAAATCTTCATTATAATTTCCTATCCTATCCTATCCCGAAACTCGGAGGTCGTAGGGGCACCACAGATTATCGTTTAACCAGCGTACTCCATCTTTCCCTGTCCTCAGCAACCCTGATGGTTTCGCTCTGTTACACTCAGTTTGATGATGGTGTTTTCTATCAGTATCTGATTCAGCCCCGATGCTTGAATTCCTGATAGGGTGTAACTCAGATTCGTTTATTCACACAGCCTGCTCAAACAGCATACAAGTCACAAAGTCCACGTATGAAGTTTTCCGCTTTTATTCAGCACACATCAACAACTGCATACAATTCTCAATTCAACTCAACAACTTTCACAGCAACTCTCCAGATCACTATCAACAACTTTACTGTCTCAACAGCGACTCGGCTCACGATTAAATAACCTCTCTCTTTTCTGGAACGATTTGGTACGTGGTAGAAATGACGCACTGCCACCAATCGAACTAAAGATCGTCATCACTGACTTACGTCATTCACATTTTCTCTACTTCCGGGAACATTCACGACCTTCGATATCCATCCGGAAATTTCTATCAAGAGTAAACACGCATTATCCAGAAGATTCTCAAATAATATCGACTAACGCAAATTATCAACGTTATACAAAGCCTCTCCTAACAACAATGCAAACTCAAATCAAAGGTAAATAAACACCATTATTGAATACTTTGCAAAACGAAACGATTAGATCTATCGTGCGCGCTTCCGACATACTTTCGTTCACGTTTCAACGTAACATAACCCCCCACTCAAGAAGAAATTTACCTAATTTCTTTTCAACAACGTTGAAACGTAATGCACAAACAATGTACAGAATTAAAACTTACTTCAGACTGTCTCATTTACTGTCAATGTTCTCAGTTTATATACACAGAGTCCATGTTTTTCATCCGCAAGTCTCTCTGGATACTGTCAATGTTCACCACACAGTCAATGATCTTTCATCCATAAGGAAACGTCGCCCTCGTCAGTTGCGGTTGTCATCGGCCCAGGGTCAAAGACGATGATCACGTGGGCTTCCCTGGAATCAGTGCGTCCTCCGTTGTCTCCTTCTTCCATCGGATGTCCGACGCAGTCGACGTTGTCAGCTCCCAGGATGCATTCGCTGGGTCTCACGGTCAGGTTGGCTTCTGCGGGACGGTGGAACAGCTCCCTCAAGGTCTGCAGATGCTCCTTCCAGGTCTGGGTGTGGACTTCATGTTCGACCAAAGTCGTAGAGCCTGGGACATCACTGAAGCTATGGGGAAATTCGCCCATAAGGTCCTTGAGCTCCATCTTTTGACCTTCCGTCAAGCTTGGTCCTAGCTTAACATCGTCGATGCCTTCTTTGCTGTGGAAGTCTCCAAGTTCCAACAGTTCCTCGCTATCAAAGCTGTTATCGATCTCAGCTGCTGTTGCTGCATGCACAGTCTCTGATGGCCTTTCCACGTACAGCTTAAGGAGGTTGGCGTGGTATATCTTGGAATGCTGGCCGACCTTCACCTTATAGTCGTTGATCCCCACCACGGTCTCCACTTCGTACGGGCCTTTCCACTGCATCAGCAACTTATTATGATCGGTAGGTAGCAGCACCAGCACTTTGTTGCCAGGTTTGAACTTCCTGTTCACAGCCCTACGATCATAGTAGTGCTTTCCACAGTCTTGGGACTTCTTCAGGTTTTCTCTGGCTATCTCGAGAGTCTGCTCCAGCTTCTCTCGTAGCTCAAACACGTACTGGTAACTGTTCTTCACCTCTGGGGTCTCTACTTCTTTCGTCCACAGTTCTTTTAGGATGTGCATCGGCCCTCGGATGGTTCTTCCGTACAGCAGCTCGAACGGAGAAAAGCCGGTGGACTCCTGCGGTACTTCTCTGTAGGCGAAAAGTAAGGCGTTGATGTAACGATGCCATTGTCTGGGCTGCTCGCTGCACAGTTTCTTCAGGGTGGACTTCAACGTAGCATTGAACTTTTCGACAAGCCCGTTGCACATCGGATGGTAGGGTGTCGTAGTCAAATGCCGGATGCTCAGCAGTCTGTTCACCTCCTTCATGCAGTCAGAGACGAACTGCGTCCCGAGGTCTGTCAGGATCTCTTCAGGCACTCCAAGCCTACTGAACATGTCCACCAGTGCCTCTGCTACAGTTTCAGTGTCAATCTTCTTCAGTGGCACTGCTTCTGGGTACCGAGTCGCATAGTCCACTAAAGTCAGTACCCATCGATGACCTTCTTCACTCGGAGGTCTTATTTCGCCGATTAAGTCTAAGGCCACCCTCTTGAAAGGTCGGTCGATCAGAGGCATCCTCTGCATAGGCACTTTCGGGACCCTTCCTCGAGGTATGGTCTTCTGGCAAATGTCACATGATCGGCAGAAACGGCTGACGTCCGCATGAAGTCCTGGCCAGTAGAACACCGCCTGGATTCTATCCGACGTCTTCTTGATACCTAGGTGACCTCCCATAATTGAGTCATGCGCTACTTCCATCACTTGGCGCCTTAGGGGTAACGGTACCAAGACTTGACGTAGTGGTTTACCTCCGTTGACCCTCGGGTGCTGGAAGATTCGGTACAGGATCTTGGCCTTCACCTCAAAATAGACCGTGCCACTGCCTTTGGTCACGTGGTCTTGGCGGTTCCTGTACTTGTTTAAAGTACTATCAGCTTCCTGGAGCTGGATCAGCTTATCTCTGTCCACGATGGCAGCTTTGGAGTTGTCGGCGACCTTCAGTGGCGTAGACGTCTTGTCTCTCTTGGCCTGGGCCCTGGTAGTAACAGCACCGACGATCTCTGGTCGGCAGGGCTGAGCCGGAGTAACCACATTGTCCCGTAGCAGCTCTGTAAGGTCTCCATCGGGAAACGGCAATGGATCCTCCTCCACAACTTCGACATGTTGGGTTGAGGCAGGACTCCATTCTGAATCGGGGTCGTCGGGTCGTCTCGCGCCGTCGATATTCCCGATCATCAAATCATACAGCGGCTTCTTCAGGCAAACCGCTTCGACTTCGCCTATGTAGAAAGGGGTGTTGACATGAATTTTTGCAACTGGCGCTTTCACACATTTGCTGTCGGCCATGAGTGTCCATTTAGAATCGCCAGTGAATTGTTCTTTAGCGATTAGGTCTTCTCTGACGATGACCCCACTGCAGCCAGAGTCTCTTAAGACAGTCACTTCATGATTTCCGACGCGTCCCTTGGAAACAGGCATGTTCTGGACGGTCACAGCTGCGCTGGCGACGACGGGGATAGATTTTCCGTTGGCAAGGAGAAGTTGGCCATCGGTCATGCACTCTTGCACGTCCGCAGGAGTAGCTGTGCGCTTGGTCTCACTCGGAAGAATGACGCTCCCGCCGCACACTTGATGGTCAGATCTACTGGTTTGCCGTTGATTGGAGAACCGCCTCTGCCGGTTGCCCGCCGCTGAATTGTCCGTACTGCTCCGCTGTCCGCTACTTTTGTTTTGAGGGCAGTTAGCTGCTCTGTGGTCTGTAGCGTTGCAGGTGAAACAGCCTCTTGAATGCCCTTCCCTGGGAGGAGGCGTGGAGTCCGTGTGTCTCTGGCTCGTCTGGCTCCCTTGGACGTTCACATGGTTTCCAGTCTTCTGAAAATGTTTCGTCGCGCTGGGTGGCCCCAGGGTTTTCCCATGAGCGATGAGATATCTTTCAGCAGCCTCAGTCACATCTTTAAGCGTCTGCAGCTTTTGTTCTTCTAAGTGGGTCGCTAGGTCCTTGTGACAGGCATTGAGAAATTGTTCCTTCACGATCAGGTCATGGAGACTGTCGTAAGACTTCGTTTCGCCTGATAACTCCACCCACTTGTGTAGATATGACGACAGGCGCTCCACAAACTGCTTTGGCGTCTCGTCTGACTTAGGCCGGCATTCACGGAAGCGTTTACGGTAGCCCTTCTCTGTAAAGTTGTAGCACTGCAACAGGGCCTCTTTCAAGACGTCGTAGTTTTTGGCGTCATCGTTCGACAGTCTGGTGTAAACTTCGAGAGCTTGCCCCGTCAGAAGTGCACTCAGTCGAATCGCCCAGTCTCGAGGTTGCCAATTGGAGCTTTCGGCGAACCTTTCGAATCTCGCCAGATAGCTGTCGATCTGGTCCTTCCCGTCGACGAAAGCTGGCAATTTTGGAGCCGTATGGTCGTTGGTGACTTGTGGCGCATGCTGATTGTTCTGGATACGCGCCAACTCTAGCTGGTACTGACGCTCTCTTTCTTGCTGCTGCTGTTCAATTTCCAGACGCTTCAGTTCAAATTCTCTGTCTTCACGACGTCGCTGCTCCTCTATTTCTCTTTCTTCACGACGTCGTTGCTCTTCTTTTTCTTGCCGCTGCTGTTCAATTTCTAGACGCTTCTGTTCTAGTTCTATTTCTTTTTCTAGACGCTTCTCTTCCAATTCTCTTTCTCGTATTCTCTCCTGAGACTTGACGTACTCCGTCAGCTGCTTGCCTTTTAGATTTAGTTCAACCCCTTTCTGCCAGAAGTCAGCCATCTTGATGCTTCTGGAAAGTTCTTTTAAAGAAAGTTCTTTTCTGGAAAGTTCTTTTTCTAGAAAGTTCTTGACTGTAGAGTTCTTTTTTTTTCTGGAAAGTTCTTGACTGTGCTGTACCTTTCTAGACTGTTCTAGAACAGCACGCTTTCTGCAGTAGCGCTGATGCTTGTCACTAGTCGCCTTCGCTGACGCAGGCCCCGCTGTCCTCGTCGTATGCGGACGCTGCACCACGCTGGTGTTGATGTATACGCTCCTGTGCTGAAGTAGACTCGACGTCCGCTCGCCGCTCTCTGTAACACTGGCGATGTAGCTCCGAGACTGTCCCTCGACGTAGTCCTGCGGCAGCCACGTAGTCCCGCTCTGTTGTTCGCTCACGAAGCAACTCTTCGGCGACTACACGCCCTTGCAGTCAACCCGAACCTATCGGTGATGTAGTCCCAGTATGTTGGCCCCTCTCGACGCAACTCGTTGGCGGCTACCCTCGATGACTGCCTCTCGTAACGTTGACTCGCTTGTTGTAGCAGTTGAACCCTTGGCTATGGCGTGAATCGCGGCTTGACCCCCAAAATGTTACACTCAGTTTGATGGTGTTTTCTATCAGTATCTGATTCAGCCCCGATGCTTGAATTCCTGATAGGGTGTAACTCAGATTCGTTTATTCACACAGCCTGCTCAAACAGCATACAAGTCACAAAGTCCACGTATGAAGTTTTCCGCTTTTATTCAGCACACATCAACAACTGCATACAATTCTCAATTCAACTCAACAACTTTCACAGCAACTCTCCAGATCACTATCAACAACTTTACTGTCTCAACAGCGACTCGGCTCACGATTAAATAACCTCTCTCTTTTCTGGAACGATTTGGTACGTGGTAGAAATGACGCACTGCCACCAATCGAACTAAAGATCGTCATCACTGACTTACGTCATTCACATTTTCTCTACTTCCGGGAACATTCACGACCTTCGATATCCATCCGGAAATTTCTATCAAGAGTAAACACGCATATCCAGAAGATTCTCAAATAATATCGACTAACGCAAATTATCAACGTTATACAAAGCCTCTCCTAACAACAATGCAAACTCAAATCAAAGGTAAATAAACACCATTATTGAATACTTTGCAAAACGAAACGATTAGATCTATCGTGCGCGCTTCCGACATACTTTCGTTCACGTTTCAACGTAACACGCTCAGTGTCAAACCAGTCCATTCTTGAATGTTGTACATCCACCTCTTTTTCGGTCTCTATCTTCTTCTACCTCCTTGCACTGTGCCTTGCAGGATGGTCTTTGAAGATTTTATATATATCAAAGAAGATTTCAGTTCAGTTTCGATAACTCCATTCTGCATTTTACATGTTCAAGTTTGAAAACAAGTTACAATATTCATTGTCTGTTGTTTTAGATAAAATGGTGGCAGCGTGACTTTGGTACAGTGATATCTGACATGGTTTTAGCGGACAAAGGCCAGTTTAAACAAGGGCGACAAAACATTTGTGTGAATCACATGTAGTACAATTCAGGGCAAATTACGATAACTACTACTCCTGTGTTACGTATTTGTGTGTGTGTGTGTGTGTGTGTGCGTGCGCCCGCGCGTCTTGTGATGTTATATAATTATACAGAACTTGGAATTGTTTGCAGTACTGCTGCAAGACATTCAAACCACAACGAAAACTTCAAACTTGATACAAGGAAATAACCAGTCAACCCAACCGTTGGCTGGCAGCACCATAACCTCAGTCTGGAGATATTTGTCCAAAGGTTGATGTGTGAAACTACCAATAAACTCCATCCTGTGGTTAATCATTTCCAACACATCGTACTTTGATTGTGGTAATATAGCAGAACGGAAATAGGCTTCAAGCACTGGAGACTGAATGATTGTGGTAATATAGGAGAACGGAAATTGGCTTCAAGCACTGGAGACTGAATGATTGTGGTAATATAGGAAAACGGAAATAGGCTTCAAGCACTGGAGACTGAATGATTGTGGTAATATAGGAGAATGGAAATAGGCTTCAAGCACTGGAGACTGAATGATTGTGGTAATATAGGAGAATGGAAATAGGCTTCAAGCACTGGAGACTGAATGATTCTGGATTAAAAAGACCGTCATGAGCAAGGGGCGATTTAGGAGCAATAATTATGTTATATTAGGACTGCAATGTTTTTAATACATAGATAGATCATAAGACGTATAGCTGGAAATAGGCTTCAAGTACTTGATACTGAATGATTCCGAATTGAAAAGACCATCATCAGCCACAGAAAGATTTTATGATCAGTAGTGCGGAGGTCAAGTCTCTGCGTGCTGGGTCTTTGATGCTGCCTTGATGACCTGCTGTAGGCTGACAGCTGTTTACCTGCCAACAGCTGCTTCTGTAGCCCTGCAATTCTCAGTGATACACTAGGATTTGCTACCATCTATTAATGGTACTCAACCGTACTGATGATGGTATTCAAGACTTCTTCCTACCAACCCACACGGTAGGAGAGGGGAGGGGGGAGGGCGCCTTTCGCTGTACAGATCATCTGGGACCTGGAGGGTCCCCACACTGGATGGTGCCTAAGTGCCATAGAAAAAAAAAACAAGCCAAGAAAAAGACCAACGGAACGCATGATGTGACTAGAGCTTGGAAATAAAGGATGTTTGTGAAAATAATCGTAGCCAGTAGAATCAGGGGCATCACTGGTAGATAGCTGTGCATTATAAGATAATATAAGATAAGAATATTTATTTACCAAGTAAAAACGTTACAAGGATTTTGGTGTGGCATGGCGACAGTGAAATACATCCTTTCTTGCACAGTCATTAATCGTGTCATACGCTTCATTGGCCTATAACATGTACACAGCACTAAAGGATAGGTAAACATAGTAACATACATCACTCATCAGTCATATAAAGTTATGGAGTCAAACACACCCTGCAAGTAAAACAAAATACAGCATTAAAACAATTTAACAGCATTAAATAAAATGAGAATTATTAAGAATGTTAGGCTTCACATCCAAATCTACACACACAACACACCACACACACACACACGCGCACACACACCCACACACACACACACACACAGCATAGCATACTCGTACTCTTATTTCACAAAGGTACAAATCAAGCAGTGGTTATTCTTACACAGCGCGGTTTTCTAACGCTTAAAGTGCTTCAACTTCCACACAGACCTGGAGGTACAAAAGCATTGGCGTGAGCCGATGGTCAGCCCCAAGTTTTTAAAAGGTCGTCGCGCCTGGTCATCTGGTTGTAGGCCATCTGAACACTTACACTTAGGAATATTTTTAAAGATGAGGTTTGAAGATGAGGTTTAAAGATTCGCTATAGTTCCTATTTCGCTATAATTCCCATTTCGCTATAATTCCTATTTCGCTATAATTCCAATTTCGCTATAGTTCCTGTTTCGCTATTGTTCCTATTTCGCTATAATTCGTATTCGCAATAATTCCTGTTCGCTATAATTCCTGTTTCGCTATAATTCATATTCGCTATAATTCATATTCGCTATAATTCCTGTATTCGCTATAGTCCCTATTAATAATAATAATAATAACGGATTTTTATATAGCGGATACTCCAGCCTATGACCAGACTCACCACGCTTTACATAGTCATTACATATAAGTACATGCACTTGATAAAACATCGCTTTCGCTACAATACACCAAAAGACAGAACAATAAGGGTACAAATTATTTACACTTATGTACACAATTTACAATTTACAACTATGTACACACATGACAGAAAAGACAAATAGAATAGCAAAAAACATATTCACAGCTATTTATATGCCCGGTTAGGCCCAGGAGGAAGAACAGTATAAATATGTACAGCCGTGTATACACTTACGGATCAGACAGAGACAAAGAGGAGAGAATGGCAGCGGGATACAGATCATTCTGAATAGTGAAGTTTGAAGAGGTGGGTTTTGAGGGCCTTTTTGAATGCTTGTGTTGATTGTATGTTGCGGATATGGGAGGGAAGGGAGTTCCACTGCTTAGGTGCGGAGTAAGCGAATGCACGTTGGCCGTATGTCTTAGTGCGGGTGACGGGAACCTTGAGTGTGCGAGTGTCAGCAGAAGATCTTAAAGTGCGTGAAGGGGAGTAGACAGACAGTAGATCAGCAAGGTAGGAGGGACAAGAATCTGTGAAGAAGTTGTGACAGAGAACAGAGAGTTTGTACTCTATGCGTGCTTGCACAGGAAGCCAGTGAAGGGAATGTAGTAGAGGTGTGATGTGATTGCGTTTCTTGGCTCGGAATACTAGTCTAGCTGCTGAGTTCTGAACCTTTTGTAGCTTGTCAATGATGTGTTTTGGGGAGCCAGCGAGGAGAGAGTTGCAATAGTCAAGACGAGAAAGGACGAGAGCGCAGACTAGGGTTTTGGTGGCAGTGAGCGTAAGATAGTGGCGAAAGGAGCTGATTTGGCGTATGGCCGTGTATGCAGAGCGACAGATGTTGGAGATGTGGTTGTTGAGGGACAGGTCATCGGAGAGAATGTAGCCGAGATTTCTTGCTGAGGATGAGAACTTAATGTTTGTTGTCCCTACCGTAAGCGATGTTGGGAGAGGCGGGAGTGAGGAGGAGGTGTTGTGCTTGTGAATGAGGAGGGCTTCGGTTTTATCGTCATTAAGCTTAAGCTTGTTGCGTGTCATCCATGACTTAATGTCTGTGATGCAGTTCTCCAAAGTCTGAACAGTGGAATTAATGAGAGAGGGGGCTGTGGATTTATAAAGTTGTGTGTCGTCTGCAAATGACTGACTCTCAACAGCATGCTTTCTAAGCAGGAGAAGCAGTGGCTTGGTGTACAGAGTGAATAACACCGGCCCTAAAACGGAACCCTGAGGCACGCCGCACACCAAGTCTGCTGTGCTGGAGAAACAGCCATCGACAGTGACTGCTTGTGATCTGTCGGAAAGATATGAGTGGAACCAAGCCAGGACCGAGCCGGAGATTCCAAAGTAGTGTTGAATAGTGTTAAAGAGAATGTGGTGGTCGACTGTGTCAAAAGCGGCTGAGAGGTCTAGTAAGGTGAGAACGGAGACGTTACCATTATCTAAGGCCAGCAACAGATCGTTGGTTACCTTTAGGAGGGCTGTCTCAGTGCTGTGGAAGGGTCGGTAGGCAGACTGGTTGGGGCAAAGTAAAGCGTTATCATATAGGTAGGCAAACAGTTGTTTGAGAACAATTTTTTCTATGACTTTGGACAGGAAGGAGAGGTTTGAAACAGGTCTATAGTTCTTTAGATTATTTTTGTCTAAACTTGGCTTTTTAAGGAGGGGTTTGATGACAGCAGTTTTGAGCACAGACGGAACAACACCAGAGGACAGACTCTCGTTGATAATGTGGGTAATGGTCGGGAGTAGAGGGTCAAGATTCTCTATCAACATGGGGGTAGGAATGGGGTCAAGAGAGCAAGATGTTGGTTTTGAGCTTAAGATGACTTTCTTGACTTCTTGCTCTGTTACTGGTTGAAAAACTTCCATTTTTGCGGTAGTGAGGGAAGGTGAGGATGGGTTAATGAGTGGGATCTCATGGCTGTCAAGAGCGTCCCTTATGTCAGCCACTTTCTGTGTGAAATAATTACAAAATACATCTGGTAGCTGACATGGTGGATGCGTGGATGGGAGTGATGTTGCATTGCTTTTACCCCTTAGCTGATTGCAAATGTTGAACAACTGTTTACAAGTTTCGCTGCTGCTAATTCTGTCGCTAAAGTACCGGGTTTTGGCAGTCTGGACTATTTTAGTGACCCGTTTTTTTGCAGCGGTGAAAATCTGCTTGCTGACTTCTAAACCCGATTTAAGCCACTTTTTCTCTGCTTTGCGTCGGTGTTTCTTCGCCTCGGAGAGCTCGTCCTTGATAGACTCGTACCAGGATTGCGCTATAATTTCCATTTCCATATAATTATAATTCCTATTTCGCTATAATTCCCATGTCGCTAATGCCCATTTTGCTATAGACTGCGCCAGGCGTCAGGAGCCAAACTCACTCATAGATTTATTGTACAGAGCCAGATATCCAGGATGGGTCTGTTGTATATTTATTCAGCTCGGCATGTGGGGAATGCCTTGAGAAGTTCTAGATATTGTGTGTGATAGTACTGAAGGCGATTGATGATGGTGTTTGTTTGGGTACGATCCCTTCAAGCTGGCGGAGTGGTTTATATCAACCATGCTTATAGCACTAGAGCTGCCTTCATAATCCTATGATGATGAGGATGATGATGATGATTGATGATGATGATGATGATGATGATGATGATGATGATGATGATGATGATTATTATTATTATTATTATTATTATTATTATTATTATTATTATTATTATTATTATTATTATTATTATTATTGTGAATATGTATGCGCCTAATCTAGACTTTAGGCGCTTACATGGGCACTCTCCAACCCCCACACCTCTTTTCACATTTAATCTACGCCCACTTTGCTCTCTCTCTCTCTCTCTCTCTCTCTCTCTCTCTCTCTCTCTCTCTCTCTATCTATCTCCCACCACCCCACCCCACCCCCCTCGGCCTATCCGCTTTTCCTCTCTATCCATGTAGATCTTATGCTTCGGTCGTATAAGGGCGTATAAGATCTGATTGAAAAGCTCATCGAGTGTTCAGTATCTTCCGTTATATCTATAGCAGAGCTCTATATATATATATAAATGTATAGATATTAACGATTAAATATATAATTAATTAATTAATTAATTAATTAATTAATTAAAGGCTAGCGAGGGCATGATGGCTAGCCAGGTTCATTAAATCATCTAGTTTTTAAGTGTCTTATCTTTATCTGGGCAGTGAGACCTGTATCGAAGATGACGACGACGGCAGCGATGATGATGATGATGATGATGATGATGATGATGATAATGGATGCAGTCAATTTAAAATGTCAAAACTAAAAATGTGATTTCCTCTCCGTCTTCTAATAACGGTCTCCCTGCCTTTACACCACATGTTTGAGTGATAGATGTGTTTATTGTATGTGTAAGAATGGGTTTAAACATGTTAGCGTGTATGTTGGTAAAGATCGCCGCGCTTTGAGCCTGCTTGTTGTTTTGGGGAAAAGCGCGTTTATAGCCTCCATTATGATAATGAGGATGGTGATGATGGTGGTGGTGGTCATTATGATGATGATAACGACTTGTATGCGCCAGCATCCATGTAGATCTTATACTTCGGTCGTATAAGGGCGTATAAGATCTGATTGAAAAGCTCATCGAGTGTTCAGTATCTTCCGTTATATCTATAGCAGAGCTCTATGGAAGTGAAGTCAGCCAAGTGTATATTTCATGCTGATAAGATGATAGCGCTTCCTCTCAAATGGACAGCACGCACTAGGTCAGTTCTTCAAGAAGTTTTGACCAACGGACGTCCTCCACTTAGGCGATCAGAGCGGTGGATATTTGCTTAATGCTTACTGTAGACAATGAGAGGAATTTGTTTATATCACATTTCAATCTGCTGATATGTTCATCTTATTCCTGTATTGTATTGTATGGTATTGTGTTATATGGTGCGGGAAGATATGGTATTGTGTTACATCGTGCGGGAAGATATGGTATTGTGTTATATAGAGCGGGAAGATATTAGGGTATAATAGCTTTTCAATGGAGTATTACAGGAGTGTTGCGTTTAAATGAATTGAATTGAATAAGTCGTGTTTGTTTCTCGAAGAACAGATCTCAGTAGAGTGACGTTTGAAATAATATTATTTATGCAGAATTGAACTGGAGCTGCCTAAAACGCCAACGAAGCAATGTGCACACTGTCCAAGACCGCGACCACCAACAACAGAGCCACCGGATGGGGCGTAGGGTAGCGGTGCTACAGGCAGTGGAATGGCCCCGTGGTTGGAGTTAAATAATCAGGCACGGTGCCAGCCAAGGGGTTGTACCGGTCGAACTTGACTAATGCACCTCCAAATCTGATTGTACACTCTCAGGCAATGGAAATTTCTGATCGCTACCTACCTGGGGAATTTACTGAAAGGGAACGTGAGGGGAAGGGGGTAGGGAGAGTGGGGAAGGAGAAAAGTAGAGAGGGTTGGGGATAGAGAGGAAAAGCGGATAGGCCGAAGGGGGTGGCCGAGGGGTGGTGGGGTGGGTGGTGGGAGATAGAGAGAGAGAGAGAGAGAGAGCAAAGTGGGCGTAGATTAAATGTGAAAAGAGGTGTGGGGGTTGGAGAGTGAAATGGAGATCAAGGGGAGCAAATCATTCATTTGATGAATCATTCTCCCTACCTCGTAGTTAGAAATAAAACAATTATTGTCACTTTCCCACTTACATAGCGCATCTAGCCTGTTTTGTTAGGGTACAATTGTGCGCTATACAAGTGAATTGGACTAGACGTTCTCCTGCTTTACCCTACAAAGGGAATTTTGATACAATCTCAAAACCGGAAAACAGGTTGGGTTTGTAACGGTATATAGATTTTATTTGGCAGAAAAGCGGAAGAAAAGAATGTAGTTTTTGAAGACCGAGTTTGGGAATGTCCATAATCAACATCTCTCTTCATTACACCCGTATATAAGACTCTTACGTTGACTCTGATGTTATCCTTAATTCGCCATTGCCGGGAACTCTCGCACGATTACTGCAGCAAATCAGATTATCCAACTCAAATGTCGATGATGGCACAATTGTGCGAGCTGGGCCGAGCTGTTTAAATCGTTTTCAGACATCGAAAGTTGTTGAGATTTATGGGTAATAGTGTTATAATAAAATTTGACACGGAATAAATAAATCATAAGAAAAGTGCTGTCTGCGACACGGTGGATGTAAAAACAGAACTTACAGGTATAAACGGCAGTAAATGAAGTGGCGTAAAACATCGAAATAAAAATCTGTTACGTTACATTGTAGAAAACATTTGGCATCAAGTGGAAAACTGTCATGTTTAGATAAAATAATAATTTTTACACCGTCTTAGGAAGACTTTTCCTGTAATTAGTCTTTATGTTAGTTCACAACAATCAACCTTTTTTTTCTTTTTTCCGAAGTCTTATCGCCCTTATACCTACACAGCACGTGGTGTCCTAGGACTTCAAACACCCTTACTATTGCTACACGTATCTTAAGGTAATGTTGATTTTGTGGAAAAGGTCTTCCAACTGTGAACACAGGGTTCACTCAGGGTTGCTGCTTCTGTTAAGCGTTGCTACTGCCAGTGATTTACCAATCTTTAACGGCCACGCCACTGTCACGTGACAATTAACAGAGCTCAGAGAGCTGGTGAAAGCGCTGTATATTCAGTGTTGCAGCTCACTGACTCTGTTGCCGCCACCACAGGACCAGATTTATCATTCGTGATTCCCCAACTATAACACAGACCCGTGTCCTCCAGTGCTATTGGAGAGGAAACATTTCTGATTCCATAAGTCTAACGGCACGCCGACAGTGCATCCACGAGAGGAGAAATGTGGAAATAATTAAGCAATTCCAGTGGGCACCCCACCGCCTCCTCTCCACACCATCGTCCCTCTTCGTCCTCACATCATCACTCATACACCCTGCATATCTGAGGCCCTACAGTTGGCGCCTGCTGTGGAAATAAGCCCGAGTGCGTAATATTTATCATTCTGATAACTATGATAGACATGTTCTAGAATGATGAAAAAGAAGAGGAGGAAGAGGAGCAGAAAGAGTAGAAAGAGGGGAGCACAAAATAAAACCAAGAAGAAGACGGGAGCAAAGGAGAAGGAAACAACTCGCTCTCTGCGACCCCACCAGCTTTCATCTGTTCTTGATTGCTTATAAATTTTTTGGTATATTATTTGCCTTCTGACTGCCAGCGATTTACCCCGGGTGAGAGGAAAAGACGGAAGCGAATAGAGGATGAGGGGGAAGAGAGAGAGAGAGAGAGAGAGAGAGAGAGAGAGAGATTTGATTTGATTTGATTTGATTTGATTTGATTGTTAATGTCTAGCACCACAGCCCTCAGACAGGGTTTAAAAACATTTTATCAAACATTTCGAGAACATTTGAACATTTAAAATGATTAGACAATGATAATTTTAAAAATATCAATATAAATGTACAATCTATGCATGCAACCTATAAAAAAAATTATCCCAAAAATATAATAAAAGCGGTATTACATTATTGTCAATATGGTTGAACAAAACAAACACTCTATTTATTCTTCTACAACACACAAACATACATTTGTTCACACGGGACAAAGTCACCATTCTCTCAATTTCTCAGCTACATCATACAATACTAAAATATTGATTTAGAAGGTGTATCTGCCTGTCCATATTTAGTATTATATATATTCACATTTAGTTTCACCCAGTAAAAAATAATAATAAATGCTTTTCTCTACATCTCTAATATCTGACGCTGTCTATACTAAATAAGGCTTCCGCCACAATTTAGCTAAATTCTTTATTTTAAGTTCATCCTTACATTAAAGCAGTTTTGTTACCTGCTGCTGTGACGTATTACACTGTAATATATTTAATATCGGTATGCAATTTCTGCCTTTTATGTAGGGCAAACAAACAAAAAGTGCTATTCATCTTCTAATTCGTGACCACAAAGAGGACATCCAGTATCGACAGACTGATCTCTCGTCATGAGCCACGACTTGCACCATCTGAGGCCAGTTGCTCTGATTCTGAATCTCACTAGAGAATCTCGGTGCCATTTGTTTGCAATAAAAAATTAGGTACCTTTAAGCGTCATAAAAACTCAGAAAAATATAACCAACTGTACTGGCTGACTGACAGTTGGAGAGAGAGAGAGAGAGAGAGAGAGAGAGAGAGAGAGAGAATGTGTGTAAAGAGCTTGATTATCCCCCTTCACTTCAGGTATTTCATCCAATATAAACTTCTATACCACGCACAATTTTACATTTACCTGGTTGATTTCAGCAGGAAGAGGCAGGCTGGAAATAGAGCATTCTGGGAGATCGCTCCAGTGCAATGCCAACTGTGCGTTTCATTATTTTTTCTCTCCATCTTCTCCCCTTCCTCCTTCCACTTTCCCCCTCCCCCTTCTACTCCGCATCCACTCTCACCACCCACTAACATCCCATCCACTCTCACCACCCACTAACATCCCATCCACTCTCACTACCCACTAACATCCCACCCACTCTCACAACCCACTAACATCCCACCCACTCTCACAACCCACTAACATCCCATCCACTCTCACTACCCACTAACATCCCACCCACTCTCACAACCCACTAACATCCCATCCACTCTCACCACCCACTAACATCCCATCCACTCTCACTACCCACTAACATCCCACCCATTCGCACCACCCACTCTCACCACCCACTAACATCCCACCCACTCTCACCACCCACTAACACACCCACTCTCACAACCCACTAACATCCCACCCACTCGCTGTCCCACGCCCCGTGCTCCAACCCCACTGCTTCTCGCCAACATCCCTTCAAGTGGCTTTCACAGTTCTACAGAACTGCAAGAATTGTGGTCTGGCGTCTGTTGGTAGACACAATTGTCAATGACAGGGAGCTAGTTGTAGGGTGCATTTTGGTCATCAACAGTAAACTGCTGGTGATAAAAGTACGATTCTTTCTTGTTTCTGTGTTTGAGGTCGTGTAAAATCGTAGGAATGAAGGTTGTATTTTTGAAAAGTATATAGTCTTACTGTGGTTGTTTGTGGCGGTTAAAAAGGTGGTTTGTTTGGCGTTTTGATGGAACTCCGCGCTTAACATTTACTGTGTCCTCAATATTCCATACACATAGTTGTAAATAGTCTATTTCGGGCTTCTTTTTTTTTGTTGTAAATTATGTACATAGTTGTAAATAGTCTGTACCTTTACTGTTCCGTCTTTGGTGTATTGTAGCAAAAGTGATGTCTTATCGAGTGCATGTATTTATATGTAATGACTATGTAAAGCGTGGTGAGTCTGGTCATAGGCTGGAGTACCCGCTATATAAAAATCCGTTATTATTATTATTACAAAGGCGAATGGCGAGTGCAGAGAGAGAGACAGAGTGAGATAGACAGTGGCGATGCCTAGTGCTGTGGTTAGAGATAGTAGGACAAGGAAGGGCTTTAGGTGGAAGTATAGAAATATGAAAACTCTTACCTCACTGCACCAAAGCAGCAAATCCAATTGGCAGACATAGGAGATACTTGTCTGCCCTTGATGCTTAATTTTCAGTTCTCTCCCCTTGATGCTTAATTTTCAACGGTTCTCTCCCCTACATTTGCAGGGCCCGTAACTCTAAGCGCCAGATGCGTTCAATTCAGGGGCCGCAACTTCACAGTCAATTGCTACACGTCCTCAAATGGTTTGTGCATGAAGACGGGCCTAGGAAAGCAAGCGCAGATCCTGGAAACATTAAAATCATGTCAAATTTACTGCCTAATGGGCAAAGGCTGTCTTGGAACAGGCATGCGCCTGTAACAGTCGAGCAGACAGAGGTGAGCTGTTATGCTGGTTCAATGTTGAAGCGGGTAAATGGAGTTAAGTAGGAGTTGTATTAACGGAAGTAGTAAAGGGAAGTAACTGTAGTGAAACAAGAGCCGCAGTAGAGCCGCCAAAATAGAAATATTTGCTCTGAAAATGTGTAAAATAATAATGTTATATTTGGAAACACGTCTCCAAAGAAAGGTAGAGACGTAATCAGTTGATGATTGTTTTGTGGTAAAGGTCCAATACTTCGGGGAAGTGGGTGAGGGAGGGGGTGCGGAGGAAGGTAGATGGGGGGATGCGACGATGGAAAAGGGAGATAAAAGTATCAGTGTGAATTAATGGGAAAGAACTGCAAAGAGGCCACGCGTGCTGAGGAAGAAGACAGAGGGGAGGCACTTGACACAGGAATGATATGGAATGCAAGTTCGTGAAAAAACACACATCTGCAGAAAAGATGAAGCAATGGCTATGACTACTCCACGTCTTACAATCTTACCTAAAGACTGAAGTAATGGCTATGACTACTCCACATCTTACAATCTTACCTAAAGACTGAAGTAATGGCTATGACTACTCCACATCTTACAATCTTACCTAAAGACTGAAGTAATGGCTATGACTACTCCACGTCTTACAATCTTAATGGATATGATAAGTCTTAGTCACAGTCATAGCAAAAGACTGAAGTAATGGCTATGATAATCACAGTCATATCAAAAGACTGAAGTAATGGCTATGATAAGTCTTAGTCACAGTCATAGCAAAAGACTGAAGTAATTCCTATGATAATCACAGTCATAGCAAAAGACTGAAGTAATGGCTATGATAATCACAGTCATAGCAAAAGACTGAAGTAATGGCTATGATAATCACACTCATAGCAAAAGACTGAAGTAATGGCTATGATAAATCTTAGTCACAGTCATAGCAAAAGACTGAAGTAATGGCTATGATAATCACAGTCATAGCAAAAGACTGAAGTAAATGTTAGAATAAGTCTTAGTCACAGCCACATTTGCAGAAAAGATGAAGTAATGGTTATGAATACACTAAGTCTTACTCACAGTTTTAGCTACTGACTGAAGTAATGGTTATGTTAAGTCTTAGTCACATTAATAGCTACAGACTGAAGTAATGGTTATGTTAAGTCTTAGTCACATTAATAGCTACAGACTGAAGTAATGGCTATGTTAAGCCTTAGTCACATTAATAGCTACAGACTGAAGTAATAGTTATGTTAAGCCTTAGTCACATTAATAGCTACAGACTGAAGTAATAGTTATGTTAAGCCTTAGTCACATTAATAGCTACAGACTGAAGTAATGGTTATGTTAAGTCTTAGTCACATTAATAGCTACAGACTGAAGTAATGGTTATGTTAAGTCTTAGTCACATTAATAGCTACAGACTGAAGTAATGGCTATGTTAAGCCTTAGTCACATTAATAGCTACAGACTGAAGTAATAGTTATGTTAAGCCTTAGTCACATTAATAGCTACAGACTGAAGTAATGGTTATGTTAAGTCTTAGTCACATTAATAGCTACAGACTGAAGTAATGGCTATGTTAAGCCTTAGTCACATTAATAGCTACAGACTGAAGTAATAGTTATGTTAAGCCTTAGTCACATTAATAGCTACAGACTGAAGTAATAGTTATGTTAAGCCTTAGTCACAGTAATTGCTGCAGACTGAAATAATGGCTATGTTAAGCCTTAGTCACAGTAAGAGCTACAGACTGACGTAATAGCTTTGAATACACACTAAATCTTAGTCACAGTCATAGCTAAAGACTGAAGCAATGGCTAAGACTACAATAAGTCTTAATCACAGTCTTATTAGCTACAGATTGAAGTGGTCCTGATTTGGCTCGGAAGAGTCCGCTGTACCTAAAGCAATAACCATGTAATGTACAGACTGAAGAAAGGGTTATCAATACACACGACGTCTCAGTCACAGTCATAGCCACAGACTTAAACAATGGCTATGACTACACTAAGTCTTAACCACAGTCATAACTACAGACTGAAGTAAGGGTTATCAATACACACGACGTCTCAGTCACAGTCATAGCCACAGACTTAAACAATGGCTATGACTACACTAAGTCTTAACCACAGTCATAACTACAGACTGAAGTAAGGGTTATCAATACACACGACGTCTCAGTCACAGTCATAGCCACAGACTTAAACAATGGCTATGACTACACTAAGTCTTAACCACAGTCATAACTACAGACTTAAACAATGGCTATGACTACACTAAGTCTTAACCACAGTCATAACTACAGACTTAAACAATGGCTATGACTACACTAAGTCTTAACCACAGTCATAACTACAGACTGAAGTAGTTGGTTTGCTTGTGGCTGCATAGCTTGTTCTAAGAGCTAGTTGTTGGTGGCCATGACTGTTGGTCAATTATAGAATGTCGTGACGTAAAATTAAGATGACGTCACGTCGTGTGGGACTATAGGCACAGAACTAGGTTATATGTTGTCAGCGAGACTCTGGAGAAGAAGGCATAAATCTGTGACAGTATGAACAGCTCTGTCTGTACAGCGCACATGAAACTGAAGAAGAACAAGATTGGTGAATGTGGAAGCAGATGCCAATCTGCCGTGTATAATCACTGACTTATCCTCCTACTGCATAAACACCATCTAGGGAGTCATGACGATGTTCAGCATACATGCACATTACCATAAACACTATGAAACGCTTACGCGGTGTGTGATAGCGTGGCGTAATGTAAATGGCTACATCGGTTCATACCTAACTCCATCATTTGCATGTCAAGTACCGACATCATCTGTACAGTTGTTATTACCAAACGTTTACATACTTCAGGCCACATTATTGTATTACTACTACTACTACTACTACTACTACTACTACTACTACTACTACTACTACTACTACTACTACTACTACTACTACTACTACTACTACTACTATCCCCCATTCCTCCCCCATGGGGATGCCACAGGTTTCATTATAAATAGTATCCCCACTTTCTGGAAATGTAGTGCTTTAAATTCCCACTGTCGTTGTCTTTCTCCTTTGTTCTTTCTCAGTCCTACTCTGTTTTCTTCTACTCTAGACCAGTCACCTGCCTTTTTCTTGAAAACTCTTCCGGGACAAAACTCCTCATTTGTGTGTGAGGTCTGTTGGATCAGCTTGGGAATATTGGACGCTTTCTGCCAAATGGTCACTGGGGCTTCCTATGACGGTATTATTTGGCAATGTTGGCATTTTATATGAATGTGTTTTGTGGACATGTTTTTAAAATAATGTTTGTATTCTATTTTGTTTTTGTAAACGGGGGTTCGATAAATTAGAGTGTAGCCTCAGCGTCCGCTGCGTGGGATGTCTTTATTGTAAAGTGACCGGCTGGTGGGTTAGGGTGTTACCACTGGGGTTGTTTCGGCAGATCTTTTATGCGGATCAGGGGTGAGTCCTATCCTCTTTTAGCGAAGTTGTGGTCTTGATTTTGTTGTCCTGATTTGACCCTTTGCAGTCCGCTGGACCCTGTAACAAATGATTAACTATAACTACTACTATTATCACTACCACTACTGCTATCACTACTACTACTACTACTACTACTACTACTACTACTACTACTACTGATACAATGGCTCCTAAATATTTGAAGCTATGCACTGTATTGAGGGATTGGCCTAGGACTTTGATATCCGTGTTGATGCCATTGGTGTTGTTGGTCATCATTTTGGTCTTCTCTGCCCTTATTTCCATTCGATAAGTTCTGGAGGTGATGTCAAGCCTCTGTACCAGCTGTTCAAGTTCTTATTCCTCTCCAGCCAATCAATCAATGTCATCCGCAAAACAGAGGTTGGAGATTGCTGTACCCCATGTGCTGACTGTGCCTTCGTGATCTGCAAGGGCATCTGACATGATGCGCTCTAGGAAGATGTTGAAGAGTGTTGTAGAGAGTAGGCATCCTTGGCGCATGCCGATTGTTATTCTGAACCAATTCCCGATGGCGCTGTTGTGGAGGCCTGCACTGGTAGTCTTGCCATACAGGCTTTTGGTGACTTTAATAATGTTAGGGCTGATGTTGTACACTCTCATGGTTGCCCACAGAGCTGCATAGCAGACTCGGTCAAACGCTTTCTTGAAGTCTACAATCACAAGATGTTGTTGGTGCTGTAGGTATTTTTCACAGATTATTCTGAGGTTGAAAATCTGTTAATGATATTCGCCCTGCCCTGAGTCCTACTTGTTCTTCAGCTGTGATTTGTTCAGCTTGGGGTTTCAACCTGTTGAGAATTATTTTCAGGAGGACTTTTCTGGGATGGCTGATGAGGCTGATGGTGCGGTCATTTTCACACTCCTAAAGGTTACCCTTTTTGGGAAGAATGATCACAAGCGACTGGATCCATGGTGTAGACCACTCCCCACTCTGCCAGGTCATGTTACAGATAATGGTGAGGGCGTCAATCATCGCTTCTCCTCCTGCTTGAAGCAATTCTGCGGGTATGTTGTTCACTCCAACTGACTTTCCCTTCTTGAGCGAATGAACTGCTGCCTCAACTTCTTCTCGGAGAATTGTGAGGATTTCCTCTTCTTCTCTGTTATCGGGACATGCTAGAACTGATGGGTCTTCGTTTGGTGTGTGGTTGTAAAGGTCAGAGCAGTACTGTGTCCATCTATTCAAGACTTCTTGTTCTTCTGTAAGGCAGTATCGGTTGGTGTGGTATGGTCACGTCACCAGATCATCAGGCCTTGCAAAGACCATCCTGCAATGCACAGCGCAAGGAGGTAGAAGAAGAGGGAGACCCAAAAAGAGGTGGGAGGACAACATTCCAGAATGGCTTGACACTGAGCGAAGCCATCAGGGTTGCTGAGGATAGAGAAAGATGGAGTACGCTGGTTAAACGATCATCTGTGGTGCCCCAACGACCTCCGAGTGACGGGATAGGATAGGATATGATCGTTTGGTGTGCAGGCTTTACTCAGTTACGACACCAGTGCCCCTGCTGTAATCAGCCCCACTGAGACGGTTATTATATGGACTTATCTCACTCACAGACCTTCACAGACCAGCTGAGCTTCCGCCCTTGTGTATTGTGAATATCTGTATCTCTAGAAAGAAATCAGCACATGGAGTGTATAGATGTGGCTTAACTATTTAAACTTCCAATATAATAGAAATTAAAGTACGAACATCAAAAGCAGGTACTAGATACTCACAAGTATCATCAAGGCACGGTGCAAGGAGGCAGAAGAAGAGAGAGACAGAAAAAGAGGTGGGAGGACAATAGTCGAGAACGGACTGGCTTACACTGAGCGAAGCCATGAGGGTTGCTGAGGACATAGAAAGATGGAGTACGCTGGTTAAACGATCATCTGTGGTGCCGACTTACAGGATAGGATCATCATCATCATCATCATCATCATCATCATCATCATCATCATCATCATCATCATCATCATCATCATCATTCTGCTATACGTCTTCTTCTCCACTGCCCTTCATCGAAGTTGATGCGAAGTGTTGAGCCAAAGTGGAAGTTTTGATGTTAAGCCTACTTCAGTATCAATATCAAATGGCCAGGGCTGTGAGGAACTTTCATTTTCCTACCACTTCAGCTGACCTCTTATGACTGGGGCGATCAGATGCATTTAGCACACACACACACAAACGCACCCACCCACACACACATACACAGACACACACACACACACGTACACAGACACACAAAACAGCTTAAAATCTGACGATGAAGGCATAGATAAAGAGATTTAGCAAGATATTGTCCTGTAGGCACAAAATGGATGAAGACTTGGCTTAAAATCCATCTTCTGCCTGTCAGGTTTCATTTGCAGATATTCTGTTAACCAGTGGATAATATTTGTTTCACTCCATCATACGTCAGTAGCGGAAATGTTCTACCCCGCACCCTCGATATTCTATCCCGCACCCTCAATGTTCTACCCCGCACCCTCAATGTTCTACCACGCACCCTCAATGTTCTACCCCGCACCCTCAATGGACGCCTTATAATGGGGGACATAAATATTTTATTTACGCTTCTTCTTCTTCTTCTTCTTCTTCTTCTTCTTCTTCTTCTTCTTCTTCTTCTTCTTCTTCTTCTTCTTCTGCTGCTGCTGCTGCTGCTGCTGCTGCTGCTGTTGATGATGTTGACTTGTCACGCGCACCACTCCTTGCTAGCATCATGCTCAGGATTTACATCATCTTATTTCATCAGTCTTGACGTGATTCTTACAAAATAACGTTTTCAAGAAAAAAAAAAGTTTTTAAAGAGACGATGAACACACATGTGTGAAAATGCAATTAACTGGAAAACAACAATACAGTCCCCCTTTGCTTTCCACAGTCTACAAAATAATGTAGCAATAACAGATTTGTGCAGTTTACAAATGTATATGTAGCACTAACACATTTTCTACAGTCTACATATGTAGCACTAACACATTTTCTACAGTCTACATAACACATTTTCTACAGTCTACATATGTAGCACTAACACATTTTCTACAGTCTACATATGTAGCACTAACACATTTTCTACAGTCTACAAATGTAGCAATAACAGATTTGTGCAGTTTACATATGTAGCACTAACACATTTTCTACAGTCTACAAATGTAGCACTAACACATTTTCTACAGTCTATAAATGTAGCACTAACACATTTTCTACAGTCTATAAATGTAGCACTAACACATTTTCTACAGTCTACATATGTAGCACTAACACATTTTCTACAGTCTACATATGTAGCACTAACAGATTTTTCACAATCTACACATGTAGGATTAACAGATCTCTCCAGTAGCATTAAATAGATTTCTCCACAACAGATTTCTTCAGTCTACAAATGTAGAATTAACAGATTTATACAGTCTACAAATGTAGCATCTACGGATGTTTCCAGTCTAGAAATGTAGCTTCAACAGATTTCTCCTGTCAGGAAATGTAGCATCAACTAATATATAAGTTATCAACAAAAGATGGACAGAAAAGCGGTCGTGGATGTATGAATGAATGAGACGTAGATGGACGAACGGCGGCATGGCTGATACTAAATTTCAGCATCCATGTATAGATAGATAAAGAGCTGGATAAATAGAATAGGAGTTGGATAGATAGGATGGATAGGGAATTCACACGTCGTTGAAGGAGATTAGCCTCACATCCTGCCGCTCAATATTTGCCTGTGTGCAGCTGATGGGGACTTGGCGGTCAAACATCAGCCAATGGCCGCTAAGGCCTCCCTCAAACAGCGCCACCTTTGACTGAAGCCATGGGCCTGTTTGGCCAGCATTAGCCCCTGTGATCACTGGATTCATCCGATGTATCCCGCATTCCCTCAGCTAGCGGAGATTTAATTATAAAGAGCTAGAAAGACAGAAAGGGGATCAAGAATGAAGGGGAGAGGGGCTAGAAGGAGGGAAGGGGAGATCAAGGAAGAAAGAGGAAGAAGAAAGGGAGACAAGCAAAATGTGTATAAATAAGGGGGACGAGATAGAAAGGCAAAAAGGTAGTTCTTAAGTGTTTGTTGGCGGCTTTGCGGATTTTGCTTTTTTGTTTCCACCCTCTCCTCCCCATGTCTCTCTCCCTCTCCACTAAAACCACCCCTCCTCCCCCTGTCTCTCTCTCTCCACTACCCTCTAAAACCACCCCTTCCTTTTGCCTGTTTTTAGAGTTAGCCAAACTACAAAAGTCTGGCTTTGGAGACAGCTAAGCTCTGAACAAATCTTGATGTAAAGGAATTTTCTTTCCAAAAGTGGATTTTGACAACATTCCTATGAACAACTATGCCACACATTTCTGGCTCTCTGCTGTGCGCGTGTGTGTGTGTGCGTGCGTGCGTGTGATTGTGAGAATGGAGAGTGGAGGGCATGGGGTAAGGATGAGGGCTTTATTAGCGGCCAACTGATTTGGCAGAAAAATGTCACAATGGAAAGATGGCCAAAGGTGGAGCTTATAGCTGGTCATTTTCCCATACCTGTGACATGCCGTTATTGGCTGTCATTCATTCTTCACCTGTGACGTACAGCGAAGCTAAAAAACCAAAAATTGTAGACAAATATATCTGTGTTCATTTCTTATTTCCAAGAGTTTCAAGAGTTTTTTTAAATTCAAGACACATGATTTTAACCATCTATACAACGAAAGGCTATACGCCCAGGGGGCTTTTTAGCCAAAAAAGGGGGGGAAATGGGGAAATACATGAAACAAGCATGAATGGCAATATAAAACAACTTTCATGTTATGAAAACAACAATCAACAAGAGGACACAAAGAAAAGAAAAAATTGGTATTACTAGCATGAGGCCACAGTCACGTGATCACAGTGAAGTTATACATTCCAGAGAGCGCGGTTGCGTGCCTGACCTACATTAAGGACGTTTCTAGTTTGTTTTACAATTTACTTTTTCTTAAAAACACATTTCTTACTTTGGAATCCCTGGAGTCGAAATGCACTGGGTACTGGCCGATTCCTTCTTCTTCTTCTTCTTCTTCTTCTTCTTCTTCTTCTTCTTCTTCTTCTTCTTCTTCTTCTTCTTCTCTTTCTTCTTCTTTCTTCTACTTCTTCTTCTTCTTCTCTTCTTCTTCTTCTTCTTCTTCTTCTTCTTCTTCTTCTTCTTCTTCTTCTTCTTCTTCTTCTTCTTGTTTCTTCTTTTTTCTGCTCTTCTTGTTTCTTCTTCTTCTTCTTCTTCTTCTTCTTCTTCTTCTTCTTCTTCTTCTTCTTCTTCTTCTCTTCTTCTTCTTCTTCTTCTTCTTCTTCTTCTTCAGTGTTACAAGTTAGGGTGATAAGTCACATGACTAAGATTTGAAGATCGCTGTCCGCTAAATACGTGCTACTTTCTGTAGTTTCGCCTGCCGCTACGCCATCCCTCATGGCTCCGCACCACTCCATAGGTGAAGGGAAGAGGATGAAGGAGGCGTAGGTGGAGGGAATAGAGATGATGAGGAGTTTGAGGAAGAGAGCTATAGCCAGTATTATCCCGTGGTAACAATCCACCAATCCTGGGATGATGATGCTGGCTTCTCCATCTGCATTGAACCAATGGTGGTCGTGCTCTGATCTTACACGCTTACTGCCCCAGGAGATCCCCAGTGATTTAGCGAGTTGCTCCAGCCTCCAGTCTTTTCCTACGCACGACCCGAATGAATATAAATAGTGTCCATTACGGCATCGGAGGGCAAAACATCCAGAAAGAGAGGGGAAAATACTTGAACTTGAATGGAGAATAAGCATTCCGATTACCTCCCCTCTCTCCAAGTCCAATCGTGCAAATGGCCGCCTTGTGCAAGCTCTTCGCCTTCCCGTCGTCCCTTGTCGCGCATTGCATGACGGGACTCTTTCCCGAGGACCAGGCTGGCGAGGGTAGTATAGTGTCAGCCAGAGTGATAAGGAAAGAGCAGAACCACTCACCCTGTAGCAAGGCGTGTGCATCGTGTAATGGCGTCCAACTGAGCAGGATATGGCTCCATCTTGTAGTGGGCATTGATGATGTTGTGGGTGATCGGAGAGTTGTTGGGCGGATGCAGAAACAATCCCACCAAACGACTTGTCCATTAGCCACGCAGTCCCACAACGATGACAACATTAAACCTGATCCTTCCGCCTCTGAAACAGCAGACGTCATCGTCTGCGCCGTGAATTATCTAATACCATAAAGCGGTCCAATGGAACAATGTCGTTATGGGTTTTGCCGGAATGCAGCGAGAGTTCAATTCCGTTATTGCTGGCCAAAAAGCGGTCTAGTAGCGGCAAAAGGGTTCAATGTCGTTTTTGGTTTTACTGTATTGAATGTCTCAAGCGGGCCGCTGTAGGACGAGTTTCAATTTCATTGTCGTAATCATCGTGTTTGACTACTAACACTCCCCCGGGGTGGGGTGCGGAGAGGGAGTGACGGGGTGGGGGATAGAAGAGGGAGGAGCACGACAACGTTGGTGGTTAATCTTTAGGGCGAAGTTAAGAGAATTGGAAAAAGGGAAAGAAAGAAAAACGAAGATAGATAGATAACGATACGATACGTTTTAATGAATTGGCTCCGGGCTCATTTCATGCAACGAGGGGAGAGAGAGGGAGACTGAGACAGAAAGACACAGGGTGGGAGAGAGAGAGACAGAAAGACAGAGGATGGGAGAGAGAAAGACAGAGAAAGACAGAGAGACAGAAAGACAGAGGATGGGAGAGAGAGACAGAAAGACAGAGGATGGGGGAGAGAGAGAGAGACAGAAAGACAGAGGATGGGAGACAGACAGACAGACAGACAGAGAGACAGAAAGACAGAGGATGGGAGAGAGAGAGACAGAAAGACAGAGGATGGGAGAGAGGGGGAGAGAGAGAGAGAGAAAGACAGAGGATGGGAGAGAGAGAGAGAGACAGAAAGACAGAGGATGGGAGAGAGAGACAGACAGACAGAGAGACAGAGAGACAGAAAGACAGAGGATGGGAGAGAGAGAGACAGAAAGACAGAGGATGGGAGAGAGAAAGACAGAGAGACAGAAAGACAGAGGATGGGAGAGAGAGACAGAAAGACAGAGGATGGGGGAGAGAGAGAGACAGAAAGACAGAGGATGGGAGACAGACAGACAGACAGACAGAGAGACAGAAAGACAGAGGATGGGAGAGAGAGAGACAGAAAGACAGAGGATGGGAGAGAGGGGGAGAGAGAGAGAGAGAAAGACAGAGGATGGGAGAGAGAGAGAGAGACAGAAAGACAGAGGATGGGAGAGACAGACAGACAGAGAGACAGAAAGACAGAGGATGGGAGAGAGAGAGACAGAAAGACAGAGGATGGGAGAGAGAGACAGACAGAAAGACAGAGGGTGGGAGAGAGGGGGAGTGGAAGGAAGAAATCAGCATCTAAAATGTTGTTCTTTATTTCAAGCAGTCACGCTACGATTCAGCGCAAGTGTCAGGAACGGGTGTTGAAAGTGGAAAGTCTTGAAGACGGCGAGGCAAGGGGAGAAGGCAATGTTGACGCCGCATGAAATTACAATTCATCCTAAACTGGGGTAGAGGTGGGTGTAGGGGGAGAACCGAGTATGGTAGTTTGCTGAGTCTCTGATACTCTGTGTGAGTGGGCGTGACTGGTATTTTCGTTTTGCGTGACGTTGAAATGAGCGTTAAATCCGGAACAAAGCTGGGAGAGTGTGAGTGTGAACACTTGATAGCGGCATGCAGTGAGGGTTTTAATTATCTGTACATTTTACCTCACACAGATAATATTGTTGTTGTTGTTGTTGTTGTTGTTGTTCTTCTTCTTCTTCTTCTTCTTCTTCTTCTTCTTCTTCTTCCTCCTCCTCCTCTTCCTCCTCCTAAATTAAATGTTTCTACATTGCCAATGTCTTTCTAGTTCGTTCTAGGGTGACCGATTCTTCATCTTCTGCTTTTCCCATCTTTTTTTTTCTTGTCCCTTTTCCCATCTGTTTTGCCTTCCTGTTGTCATGGTCGTCTTATTCTTCCTGTTGTTATGGTTGTCTTTTTCTTCCTGTTGTCATGGTTGTCTTTTTCTTCCTGTTGTCATGGTTGTCTTCCTGTTGTCATGGTTGTCTTTGTCTTCCTGTTGTTATAGTTGTCTTTGTCTTCCTGTTGTCATGGTTGTCTTTGTCTTCCTGTTGTCATGGTTGTCTTTGTCTTCCTGTTGTCATGGTTGTCTTTGTCTTCCTGTTGTCATGGTTGTCTTTGTCTTCCTGTTGTCGTGGTTGTCTTTGTCTTCCTGTTGTCATGGTTGTCTTTGTCTTCCTGTTGTCATGGTTGTCTTTTTCTTCCTGTTGTCATGGTTGTCTTTGTCTTCCTGTTGTCATGGTCGTCTTATTCTTCCTGTTGTTATGGTCGTCTTTGTCTTCCTGTTGTTATGGTTGTCTTTGTCTTCCTGTTGTCATGGTTGTCTTTGTCTTCCTGTTGTCACGGTTGTCTTTGTCTTTCTCTTATCATGTTTATCTTCATGTTGTCATGGTTGTCTTTGTCTTCCTGTTGTCATGGCTGTCTTTGTCTTCCTGTTGTCATTGTTGTCTTTGCCTTCCTGTTGTCATGGTTGTTTTTGTCTTCCTGTGGTCATGGTTGTCTTTGTCTTCCTGTAGTCATGGTTGTCTTTGCCTGCATGTTGTCATGGGTGTCTTTGTCTTTCTATTGTCATGGTTGTGTTCCTGTTGTTATGGTTGTCTTGTCTTCCTGTTGTCATGGTAGTCTTTGTCTTCCTGTTGTCTTGGTTGTCTTTGTCTTCCTGTGGTCATGGTTGTCTTTGTCTGCCTGTTGTCATGGGTGTCTTTGTCTTTCTATTGTCATGGTTGTCTTCCTGTTGTCATGGTTGTCTTTGTCTTCCTGTTGTTATGGTTGTCTTTGTCTTCTTGTTGTCATGTTTGTTTTTGTCTTCCTGTTGTCATGGTGATCTTCCTGTTTTCATGGTTGTCTTTGTCTTCCTGTTGCTATGGTTGTCTTTGTCTTCCTGTTTTTAATTGTTGTCCTTGTCTTCCTGTTGTCATGGCTGTCTTTGTCTTCCTGTTGTTATGGTTGTGTTTGTTTCCTGTTGTCATGGTTGTCTTTGACTTCCTGTTGTCATGATTGTTTTTGCCTTCCTGTTGTCATGGTTGTCTTTGTCTTCTTGTTATCATGGTTGTCGTTGCCCTTCCTGTTGTCTGGGTTGTCTATTTCTTTCTGTTGTCATGAATGTTTTTGCCTTTCTGTTGTCATGAATGTTTTTGCCTTTCTGTTGTCATGATTGTTTTGCCTTGGTTTTGTCATCCTGTTTTCATGATTGTTTTTGCCTTCCTGTTGTCATGGTTGTCTTTGTCTTCAAGTTGTTCAGTTGTCTGGAGATTGGCATTTGGGTGCACACCTTGTTGGCAGATTCATCAAGTCTTGCGCAATTACCCTCGCCTCCCAGTTTTGGTATTTTTACCTTTGCCTAGTGTGAGGTGTTTGTATTTCCTTTGTCTCCACTTGTACGCTTTTCCCTTGTTTCTCCTTTCTACACTGTTCAATCTTCACTGGCTCACTCCAAATTTTCCAATTGTTCCCCCATTTTAGCGATTGATTAAATTATCGTTAACTGAGACTTGTTTTGTGTTGTTTATGTTGTGATGTTAACTTGTCCTGACCGTTAGTTCATTGTGTGTCTACATCAGCTCTCAGTACTGCTGGTGCATTGTGATGTTAACTTGTTCTGACCGTGTGTAGTGATCAATCCAAACAACTTTATACCAAAACTAAGCCTTCTCAATTGTTTTTTCTTCCAAAGTTGGCCTCTGCATGAAAATCATTTTCAAGTGTAGCATATATATGAAGAATATTTTTATTTGTATTACTTAATAGTTTGGTTGCTGGGGTATCTGAGATTGTTTTTTTTTATCAAAGAATGTTGATGTTATATCTGATGTTTTATCATTGACTGTGATATTGGCCTTGTTATGTTTGGTACTTGTGTTGCGTTGCCCTTGTATACAAATGGGGACAATAACTCATCTTGTATAAGAGGAGAGGGACTTTCAATGAACTGGAATTGTCCTTACAAGGAAGGGAAAAAGTGTAACAAACGGAAAGGACGGAGAGAATTGTCAATTAAAGTGTACACAAAAAGAAAAGAATAAAATTTCTATCCAAAAAAAAAGGAGGATGGAATCAGCGGACCCAGCTGTGTGTGCCGGATGAAGGTGTGAAGCAATCTAAAGTCTGCTGCAGCCCTGGGACCTGTCCCGTAGCCCAGTCCTCTGTGATCCCTATCATCCATTGTCTCACACACACACACACACACACAAACAAGCACACACACGAACACACACGCATACAACACACATATAAAATACACACACAACGCTACGCACACAAACATATCACAACACATTCACTTAGTGCAACGCGCGCGCAAATATCCGCACGCAACCACCCACACGCACACATACACACAAACACTCACACACACACACACGCACACACACACACACACACCTACACACACACACGCACACACACTCACACACATTTTCTGTTTCACAAAGAAAGAGACGAATATGGACTAAAGTACGAATTTAATCTCGTACTTCATTCCATCTAATATCGCCCATTCTTCTTCGCCCCCTACGTGCTTACACATGTCCTCCCCCACCAGTGTATGACAAAGAAAGAAAGAAAGAAAGAGCGAGAGAGAGAGAGAGAGAGAGAGAGAGAGAGAGAGAGAGAAATTGTATATCCCATCCACCAATCTAAGCATCACACATTATCCTAATTTGCTGCGAGGTCTGAGCCTGCCAGGGTATAGATATTCAATGTGCTCTGTTCTTCCCACATTTCTTCAACTTTCTCACTCCCGCTACCTCCAACCCCACTTCCTTTCTCTCTCTCTCTCTCTCTCTCTCTCTCTCTCTCTCTCTCTCTCTCTCTCTCTCTCTCTCTCTCACATAAACACACAAAATACAACCTCCATTATTAAAATAGGGAAAGTTAGTGAATTCTGTTGCACCGCAAAGTGTTGGCAGTTACTCCAGTTCAGGATTCAGTCTCCCCAGCGGCCATGAAGAAACTGAGCAACCTTTACTGGATCCATCCACGCCTTCCCCGTCGCTGGATTGAAATCTTATAATTATTTGCCGGAGTAATTAAGTTTTATGGGGCTAATTGTGCCCCCAGAATTTGGCTGGCGACTTGAGGAGCGATTAGAGTGTGGCGCAGGGGAACAAGCGTCAGCACGTCAGCATCGTCTACAGGGAGTCGCCCTGCACGGAAACCTCGCATCTCACAGTATTAAACTGGGGGCTCGGTAAATGGGATGAACACTGTGCACGTGGGAACAGATTGTCAGCATTGGTAGAGGGGACAAAAGAGGAGATGAGAGGGATGAGAGAGAGAGAGAGAGAGAGAGAGAGAGAGAGAGAGAGAGAGAGAGAGAGAGAGAGAGAGATTGTTTTATATTAATAATATGATCCATAATGGAAGAGAGGAGCGGAATAATAATTTTTTAATATCATAATTTTTAAAAGGTGAAAGGACTTATGGAAAAGAGAGACACTGAGAGAGTAAGAGACTCGCACACACACACACACACACACACACACACACACACACACACACACACACACACACACAAGAGATCGTAAGCAAAGTTACGAGAAGAGGTTAGCGGAAAGGAAGTAGAAGATAGCGGAAGGGAAGTAGAAGAAGATAGCGGAAGGGAAGTACAAGAAGAAAACGGAAGGGAAGAAGAACATAACGGAAGGGAAGTATAAGAAGATAACGGAAGGGAAGTATAAGAAGATAACGTAAGGGAAGTAGAAGATAACGGAAGGGAAGTATAAGAAGATAACGGAAGGGAAGTAGAAGATAGCGGAAGGGAAGTAGAAGAAGATAGCGGAAGGGAAGTATAAGAAGATAACGGAAGGGAAGTAGAAGAAGATAAGGAAGGGAAGTAGAAGATAGCGGAAGGGAAGTAGAAGAAGATAGCGGAAGGGAAGTATAAGAAGATAACGGAAGGGAAGTATAAGAAGATAACGTAAGGGAAGTAGAAGATAACGGAAGGGAAGTATAAGAAGATAACGGAAGGGAAGTATAAGAAGATAACGGAAGGGAAGTAGAAGATAACGGAAGGGAAGTAGAAGATAACGGAAGGGAAGAAGAACATAACGGAAGGGAAGTATAAGAAGATAACGGAAGGGAAGAAGAACATAACGGAAGGGAAGTATAAGAAGATAACGGAAGGGAAGTATAGGAAGATAACGGAAGGGAAGTAGAAGATAACGGAAGGGAAGTATAGGAAGATAACGGAAGGGAAGTAGAAGATAACGGAAGGGAAGTAGAAGATAACGGAAGGGAAGTAGAAGATAACGGAAGGGAAGTAGAAGATAACGGAAGGGAAGAAGAACATAACGGAAGGGAAGTATAAGAAGATAACGGAAGGGAAGTATAAGAAGATAACGGAAGGGAAGTAGAAGATAACGGAAGGGAAGTAGAAGATAACGGAAGGGAAGTATAAGAAGATAACGGAAGGGAAGAAGAACATAACGGAAGGGAAGTATAAGAAGATAACGGAAAGGAAGTATAAGAAGATAACGGAAGGGAAGTAGAAGATGATGGAAGGGAAGTATAAGAAGATGACGGAAGTATAAGAAGATAACGGAAGGGAAGTATAAGAAGATAACGGAAGGGAAGTATAAGAAGATAACGGAAGGGAAGTATAAGAAGATAACGGAAGGGAAGTATAAGAAGATAACGGAAGGGAAGAAGAAGATAACGGAAGGGCAGAAGAACATAACGGAAGGGAAGAAGAACATAACGGAAGGGAAGAAGAACATAACGGAAGGGAAGTAGAAGAACATAACGGAAGGGAAGAAGAAGAAAACGGAAGGGAAGAAGAAGATAACGGAAGGGAAGTAGAAGAAGATAACGGAAGGGAAGTATAAGAAGATAACGGAAGGGAAGAAGCAGATAACGGAAGGGAAGTAGAAGAAGATAACGGAAGGGAAGAAGCAGATAACGGAAGGGAAGTAGAAGAAGATAACGGAAGGGAAGAAGAAGATAACGGAAGGGAAGGAGAAGGGAAGACTGAATTTGGAAAAAGGAATAGGCCTATGCCGCAAAAGTGATCGTGCACTGTAGCTTTGGGTTGATGACGAAACGCATAATTATGTTATATTTTGTATGTGCTTTTGGCGCCGTCTAGTAAGCCTTGTCGGGAATTAAAAATGCGCCCTCATCAATGGTTTCATCGGGCTAATAGTCAAGATCTATAAGCTCGTCTCCAACATAGGATCAACATAATTTTTTTATTGTATAAAGGTAACACTTGTAATCAGTCCGTGTAAGTATTCTTACGACTTTTAGCCATCTGAGAATGGTCAATTTCCATGCGATATCAGTTTTAGGCACACTATACTCGGCCAATGAAAAGTTAAGACAGGTTGAAATAACCATAGGTATGTACATAAGATATCAGTTTTAGGCACACTATACTCGGCCAATGAAAATGTAAGACAGGTGGAAATAACCATAGGTATGTACATAAGATATCAGTTTTAGGCACACTATACTCGGCCAATGAAAATGTAAGACAGGTGGAAATAACCATAGGTATGTACATAAGATATCAGTTTTAGGCACACTATACTCGGCCAATGAAAATGTAAGACAGGTGGAAATAACCATAGGTATGTACATAAGATATCAGTTTTAGGCACACTATACTCGGCCAATGAAAATGTAAGACAGGTGGAAATAACCATAGGTATGTACATAAGATATCAGTTTTAGGCACACTATACTCGGCCAATGAAAATGTAAGACAGGTGGAAATAACCATAGGTATGTACATAAGAGGCGGATAAAGAGAAAAACAACAGTTGCGCAAGGCTGACTCATTGTCACAGTGTATAGCCTGTTTTATGGGCACATTGTAGGTAGGGCAAATTGTTATTGGCACATTGTAGGTAGGGCCTATTGTTATTGGCACATTGTAAGTAGGGCCCATTGGCACATTATAGGGCGTTTAATTATTGGCATATTGTATGGCGTGTTGTTTTGTTATTGGCAAATTGTAGGGCATATTGGCACATTGTAGGGTCTATTGGCACATTGTAGGGCATACTGGTACATTGTAGGGCCTATTGGCACATTGTAGGGTCTATTGGCACATTGTAGGGTCTATTGGCACATTGTAGGACCTATTGGCACATTGTAGGACCTATTATTATTGGCCCATTAAAGGTAGGGCCCATTGGCACATTGTAGGGCCTATTGTTGTTCTGCCAACGTGTTGTACATGCAGAATGGCGGAGAGCGTGTTGAATATGAATATGCTTTCTGTGTTTTTCTGCGTATCTGCCTACCTGCAAGGCGCGTTACTCATGTCTCTGTATCATGATCTACAACTCTATTTCTTCATGAAGACAAGATAGCTGGTTGCTGTCTGTTTTATTCTCACTTCCTTCCTGGCGACTGGAGCAGTTGCCAAAGGCAACACAATTTATGAATGAAAATAATCCAAAAAACCAATGTGTGAGTGTATAATATTTGTCGTTTAATGGTGACCGCACTGGACGGGACCTGCAAGTCAAACGTTGATTGGCGAATAAACTACGTCGACTGCTGAATGTTATGCTCAGCAATGTGCATTCTCTCTCTTCCCACTCCCCACCTCTCTCTCTCTCTCTCTCTCTCTCTCTCTCTCTCTCTCTCTCTCTCTCTCTCTCTCTCTCTCTCTCTTTCACCTTCTCTCTGTCTGCTGTCTGTCTGTATCTGTCCCTCTCTCTTTCTCTCTCTCTGGTCCTGATTAGGCTCTGAAGAATCCGCTGGACCTAAAGCAATAATCATGTAATGTAATGTTCTCTCTCTCTCTCTCTCTCTCTCTCTCTCTCTCTCTCTCTCTCTCTCTCTCTCTCTCTCTCTCTCTCTCTCTGTCGCTCTCCTCTCTTTTGTGCTTAACAATCTGCATACTGCAAAAGTTCAAAAAAGGCCTGCGGCGCCCTTCGTTTTCTCGCCATCTTGTTTGCTAATCCATGCCTTCCTTTTTATTCGTTGGCCGCTGGATTAATATGCATATGCAAATCTTGTGACCCCTTGTCGCTGCATTGTGCAAATATTTTAGGTCCGATATTGGTGCGGCACGCATGGGGCGACAGACTAGCTCAGACACAACTTCATAACTTGCAATTGGTTGCAGATGTGTGATCCAATGACGAATTATGTTTTTCGAAGGAAAACATAAACACTCACACACACACACACACATACAAACACACACATGCATGCACTCGCGCGCGCACACACACACTCCCTGTTTTTATCTACCTCTACTGTCATTCGTTCTATCTGTCTGTCTGTCTGTCTGACTCTCTCTCTCTCTCTCTCTCTCTCTCTCTCTCTCTCTTACCTCCGCCTACCTGCCTCTCTCCCATACTCCCCACATCAGCTTGGCAGGGAGGTAAATAACAGGAATTTTATCGTGTCTTGACACATTGAGCAGATTTGTCAGTGGAGCTGAGTGTTTATTTTTCACCTTAAATTGGTTTCTCTAAAGCCTTAATGGTTTGTTGTCGTAAGGTGCATTGCATTCCCCACTCTTCCCCACCCTACACACACCCGGCACCACGCTCTCCCTCACTCCTATGGGATATGTTAAGCATTCATTACCCCATATGTTGCCTAACCCACCCGCAAGACGTCCGTTTGTCTGTTTACTGTTGTAATGTAGGGAGCGTTAATAAATGTTGTTTCTTACTCCAACGTTGTTTTTCTATCTTCATTGAAAGTCTGATTTTGTGTGATGTATAAGTGGTTTGTCTATGCCACGTCACACAGAGTGGACAGGGCTCAAAGGTTATATGATGGCCATATATTATTATATCATCGTTGTTTGATAATAATTGATTGCCAAAAATGGTCTAAAGCATTAAGACCGATGTCATAAGCGTTGCAGAAGCTAAGGATCTAATCCAAGCTGCCCGACGCGCCTACTTGCATGCTGCCTTTGGGCGCATTGTCCGACGCCCAGACAACTGATCACAGTCCTTGGCGACTAGGTTTGGGGGAGAAAGTACCTAGTGATTTCTGGGTGCACTCACCCGTCTAGGACATGAGCGTCAGGACCTTTAAAGTCGGTGTTATGGAATGTGCGTGCACGGACTAGGCCTTGGTTTATACTCTAATCCCAAAAAGTGTTGTTATCAAATCTGTTGTTGTTGTTGTGGTGGTGGTTATTGTTGTTGTTTTGATGTTTTATGAGAAAGACGATTAAAAGGTTTAAAGGAGATAGAACAGCAGATTAACAGATGTTGCATACATGCATTACGCTAAAACCCTTCGTCAGGAAATACAACAAACCAACTGAGGTATCAAATCCATTTTACAAATACTGTATACAGCACTGAGAACAAGTCGTGTCCATTATGAAGCAATCATAACACAAACACAACTGTCAATACTGCTGACAATGTTTACAAGTCTTACTTAATCTAACCCAATGTTTACAAGTCTTACTTAATCTGCTATCATAAGGGATCAACTGTCAATACTGCTGACAATGTTTACAAGTCTTACTTAATCTAACCCAATGTTTACAAGTCTTACTTAATCTGCTATCATCAGGGATCAACTGTCAATACTGCTGACAATGTTTACAAGTCTTACTTAATCTAACCCAATGTTTACAAGTCTTACTTAATCTGCTATCATGAGGGATCAGCTGTCAATACTGCTGACAATGTTTACAAGTCTTACTTGCCCTGTTTGTGACGTTGTGGTCTTTGTCATGTGTGTGACGTTGTGGTCTTTTGGTACACCCCTTCCTTGTCTTGTGTGTGACGTTGTGGTCTTTTGGTACACCCCTTCCTTGTCGTGTGTGTGACGTTGTGGTCCTTGTCCTGTGTGTGACGTTGTGGTCTTTTGGTACACCCCTTCCTTGTCGTGTGTGTGACGTTGTGGTCTTTGTCCTGTGTGTGACGTTGTGGTCCTTGTCCTGTGTGTGACGTTGTGGTCTTTTGGTACACCCCTTCCTTGTCGTGTGTGTGACGTTGTGGTCTTTGTCCTGTGTGTGACGTTGTGGTCCTTGTCCTGTGTGTGACGTTGTGGTCTTTTGGTACACCCCTTCCTTGTCGTGTGAGTGACGTTGTGGTCCTTGTCCTGTGTGTGACGTTGTGGTCTTTTGGTACACCCCTTCCTTGTCGTGTGTGTGACGTTGTGCTCTTTGTCCTGTGTGTGACGTTGTGATCCTTGTCCTGTGTGTGACGTTGTGGTCTTTTGGTACACCCCTTCCTTGTCGTGTGAGTGACGTTGTGGTCCTTGTCCTGTGTGTGACGTTGTGGTCTTTTGGTACACCCCTTCCTTGTCGTGTGTGTGACGTTGTGGTCTTTGTCGTGTGTGTGACGTTGTGGTCTTTGTCGTGTGTGTGACGTTGTGGTCTTTGTCCTGTGTGTGACGTTGTGGTCTTTGTCCTGTGTGTGACGTTGTGGTCTTTGTCCTGTGTGTGACGTTGTGGTCTTTGTCCTGTGTGTGACGTTGTGGTCTTTGTCCTGTGTGTGACGTTGTGGTCTTTGTCCTGTGTGTGACGTTGTGGTTTTTTGGTACACAGTGTTAAGGGCGGGCTTGATCGCATTTATTTTCTTCTCTCGATCCACCTTCTCTTTCTATTCCTCTTCCTGTCTTTCACTGCGCACCCCTTCTCCCTCCTTCTCCCCTTCATCTGCCGGTGTTTTCCGTTCTCTCCATTTGTTGCTGTGACAACAGAGCGGCTTGATCTTGATGCCATCATGTTTTGTGTTTCTTTGGTTTTTTTTTTTAATTTTAAAACGCGCATTGAGCTCATTTTAGGAAATGCGCTTTATAAAGTTATTATTATAATAAAGTTTTTATTAATAATAATAATAATAATAATAATAATAATAATAATAATAATAATAATAATAATAATAATATTATTATTATTATTATTATTATTATTATTATTATTATTATTATTATTATTATTATTATTATTATTATTATTGTTGTTGTTGTTATTATAGTTATAAGATTAGCGCAATGAGTAAGAAGACAAATAAGCAACATCAGCTTGGAAGGTTTCATTGCCACCACCGCCACCACACGGCTTGTTCTTCTAACTCATACACTTTAACACAGAGAGAGATAGAGAGAAAGAGAGAGATAGAGAGAAAGAGAGAGAGATGGAGAGAGAGAGAGAGAAAGAGAGAGAGCGAAAGAGAGAGAGAAAGAGAGAGAGAAAGAGAGAGAGAAAGAGAGAGAGAGAAAGAGAGAGAGAGAGAGAAAGAGAGAGATAGAAAGAGAGAGAGAAAGAGAGAGAGAGAGAAAGAGAGAGAGAGAGAGAAAGAGAAAGAAAGAGAAAGAGAGGGAAAAAGAGAGAGAGAGAGAAAGAGAGAGAAAGAAAGAGAAAGAGGGGGAAAGAGAGAGAGAGAGAAAGAGAGAGAGAGAAAGAGAGAGAGAGAAAGAGAGAGAGAAAAAGAGAGAGAGAAAGAGAGAGAGAGAAAGAGAGAGAGAGAGAGAAAGAAAGACGATGGGAGTGGAGTGGTGGTGGAGGAGTATGCGTCGCTCTTTTATGTGAATAAATCTTTAAAAGTAAGAAGTAGAATGAATAAAAGGATCAGGGGAAGAAGGAAAAAAAGGAGAAAGATGGGGAGAATGAAGAGAGGAAGAAAGGAAGAAGGAAAGAGGAACAAGCAAGCACACTGAGGGTCATGAGGATGATTTCATCATTGCTAAGGAGAGAGGGATGAGGGTGACTAAATGATTACTATGGAGAGTGGATGGTTGGCAAGAGAAAAGTAGATATAACTTATGGAGAGTGGATGGTTGGCAAGAGAAAAGTAGATATAACTTATGGAGAGTGGATGGTTGGCAAGAGAAAAGTAGATATAACTTATGGAGAGTGGATGGTTGGCAAGAGAAAAGTAGATATAACTTATGGAGAGTGGATGGTTGGCAAGAGAAAAGTAGATATAACTTATGGAGAGTGGATGGTTGGCAAGAGAAAAGTAGATATAACTTATGGAGAGTGGATGGTTGGCAAGAGAAAAGTAGATATAACTTATGGAGAGTGGATGCTTGGCAAGAGAAAAGTAGATATAACTTATGGAGAGTGGATGGTTGGCAAGAGAAAAGTAGATATAACTTACAAGTAAAAGAGGGCTGATATTGTGTGGTGTATTCTACTGTTATCGTTTGAAACAAAATCCCTCTTAAATTTCAAAGAATATACTTGAAAATGGAAGAAAAGTGGAATTTAATAATATGTGCTTCTTCTTCCTTTTATTAGGAGTTATTTGACATTGATTTTTTTTCTGTTTTGTGAACCGCCATTTTTTGTCCAATCACCTGGGACAAATTGCTCTCTTTCTCTCTCTCTTTGCAGCAAGCTTACACTCTTCCAACAAGCTTACACTCTTCCAGCAAGATTATTATTATTATTATTATTATTATTATTATTATTATTATTATTATTATTATTATTATTATTATTATTATTATTATTATTTTATTATTATTATTTTTATTATTATTATATAATGCGTTCAAGCCAATGGTAGACGGGAATGACAAAAGGCACCCTACACTATTTCCTATGCCGCTGGCGTCAAAGTCGGCACAGTTCGTAGATAAGTTGGCACAGTTGCTTTAAACAAATGTTTTATTTTTTTTAAACCCCATTATTACAAACAAACAATGATTTACAGGCTAGGCAACAAGCGAGCTTATATAAGCCCACTCTTATCAGTGACAGGCAACTAATAATGACATGTAAATAAAGAAGATTTTTTAAATGTAATGTATAGTGAATAATTATATGGAATATGCAAAAATAACAAGTAAAATTTAATTTCAAACGACTGAGAGAGAAGAAAAGAAAGAAAAAGAAAAAATATGAATCAAGAATTTAGCTGGAAAAAAAAAGTGTAGATACATAAGTAATGGAAATTTTAAAACAAATAATTGGAGGAGATGTGTGTGTGTGAGAGAGAGAGAGAGAGAGAGAGAGAGAGAGAGAGAGATAGTAGGGGAGGGGGGGGGGTTGAGCTGATCACCGGAACGCTTATGTGATGAAGTGGAGAATTTCACTTAACGAAAACGCTTTGACTGTTTGATTAACTGTTGAGTGGTGGTGAAGAGGAGTTGATTATCCGGTAGAGGAAAGGTTTGGTTTCCGTACAGTAAGTTAGTCAGCGTTATTTGTTCTTGCTTGAGGGTAGCCTTAGTATTTATTCTGAAGTTACTCGGCATAGTTCATTGATAAGTCGGCACATAGATAAGTGGGCACAATTTATAGATAAGTCGACACAGTTCGTAGATAAGTCGGCGCAGTGCATAGATAAGTCGGCACATACATAAGTCGATATAGTTCATAGATCAGTCGGCACAGTTCATAGATCAGTCGGCACAGTTCATAGATAAGTGGGCACAGTTCATAGATAAGTCGGCGCAGTGCATAGATAAGGCGGCACAGTTCATAGATAAGTGGGCACAGTTCATAGATAAGGCGGCACAGTTCATAGATAAGTGGGCACAGTTCATAGATAAGTCGGCACAGTTCCTAGATAAGTCGGCGCAGTGCATAGATAAGTGGGCACAGTGCACAGATAAGTCGGCACAATGCACAGATAAGTCGGCACATACATAAGTCGACATAGTTCATAAATAAGTCGGCGTAGTGCATAGATAAGTGGGCACAGATCATAGATAAAGAACGCAAACCGCCAGAATGGCCAACATTGCAGCGTACATGAGTGCACGATGCAGATCAGTGTTGGATACACCAAGATCAGTGTTGGATACACCAAGATCAACAGATGCCATCATTAAAAAAGAAGCGCAAGAACAAGAAAGAGAAAACTCACCCACTGCCAAGCACAATAAGAGAGAACCCCTACAACCCTCTATCCCCCCCCCACTCCCCTGCTCCACTCCCTTCTGACAAAAACTGGGAAGAAATGTGGTGGCATGAAAATGGAGTGCCAAAGAAGAAGACAGGCGAAATTCTTCAAGTCAGTGTGTTGCGGTGCTCACGCAAAGTTTACCCTTCAGCCAGGGTAGCTGGTGGTAGCAAAACAACTATCAGGACATTGGTTTCAACGTTTTTAAACAATAGAAGAGAGTTTTGTAGAGATTCCCAGAGAGTAAGCCAGTCTTCTTACGTCCGCCTGCAGTTTGTGTTGTCTGGGAGAAGCTCCACGTACAAAGACGCCGCTTGCTCCCCTAAAGCTAACGTCAGTGAAGAAGTGAAGGGAGATTTAGATCGTGCCCGATAATTCAGTCCTCTCGTCCCGCTTTCCATGTCTGCTGCTCATCTGATCTCGGCACAGAAATGTAAACTACATTTGCCAAACATTTGATTTTTGCCGCTGATAGGACTGCAATCAAAACTGGGAGGCCTGGCAGTCACTGGATACAATATGCTTGCAACAACAGCAGACGGCTTTCGCGGAAAGACGAGCGTAAAAAATGTGGATCGGAAGAAAAACAGAAGAGGCAAAAAGTGGGATGGCAAAAGGGGCAATAATGTAAACAGGCCTGTGTGTGCGCGTCACGTGCGGGCTTTTAGCTCCTGCTATGCGGAAAGTAAACTATAAAAGGAAGGGGGAATCACGTCAGAAATGTTGAAATTGAAACAGAATTCGGGGCTGGGCATAAATAAACCGTCGCTGCCAAACGTTCATTACCAATGTGGCGAATGAGCAAAGGGCGAGAAGCGATCGCTACGTCTGTGAAATTGAAACACGTTTTCTTCCACCGCACACAACTACTTGTGTTAAAAGCTGGGCTCTAATTACAAACAACAACATTGTCTATCTAGACGTTCTGTTACCATGGCTCCTCCTCCTTATTCTCCTATTTCTCCTCGTCATCCTCTTTTTTTTTCTTCTTCGACTACAGCTGTTTTTTTCCTGCTTAGACTATTGATCTGAAGAGAGAGAGGGAGAGAAGGGGACAAAGGGACAAGCAAAACGGAAAAAAACGAGAAAAAAAGAGAAATTCCTACTCATCCTTTTTTTTTTTTAAATAACAATTGGAACACTTGCTTAGACTGTTTTTACAGTATACTGTGACTGTTGCCACCAAACTAAAAACTTCTTTTTTACGTTAAACTCAAATGCTTTTTAACTGTGACTGTTGACCTGAAGGATAAAAACTAAAGTTGGTTTCGTTGTTTTGAGCTGGGTGGGCGACCATCACAGTATCCTATTTTGAAATAAGGAATGTTTGGAGTACCATATGAAAAGTGACCATCACAGTATCCTATTTTGAAATAAGGAATTTTTGGAGTACCATATGAAAAGTGACCATCACAGTATCCTATTTTGAAATAAGGAATGTTTGGGGTACCATATGAAAAGTGACCATCACAGTATCCTATTTTGAAATAAGGAATGTTTGGGGTACCATATGAAAAGTGACCATCACAGTATCCTATTTTGAAATAAGGAATGTTTGGGGTACCATATGAACAGTGACCATCACAGTATCCTATTTTGAAATAAGGAATGTTTGGGGTACCATATGAAAAGTGACCATCACAGTATCCTATTTTGAAATAAGGAATGTTTGGAGTACCATATGAAAAGTGACCATCACAGTATCCTATTTTGAAATAAGGAATGTTTGGGGTACCATATGAAAAGTGACCATCACAGTATCCTATTTTGAAATAAGGAATGTTTGGAGTACCATATGAAAAGTGACCATCACAGTCTCCTTTTTTGAAATAAGGAATGTTTGGGGTACCATATGAAAAGTGACCATCACAGTATCCTATTTTGAAATAAGGAATGTTTGGGGTACCATATGAAAAGTGACCATCACAGTATCCTATTTTGAAATAAGGAATGTTTGGGGTACCATATGAAAAGTGACCATCACAGTATCCTAACTCTTTCGGATGAGAGTATAAACCGAGGTCTAGTCTGTGTCGCATACATTCCATCATAACGGACTTTAAAGATCCTGACGCTCATGTCCTAGACGGGTGAGTGCCGGTGACAAGAACACAACCAGCATGCACCTAGGTCCTTCTCCCCCATCCCTGGCTACCCAGGATTGTGCTCAGTTGTCCGAGCGTCAGACCATGCGCCCAAAGTCTGCGGGTGGGCGTCTCGGGCGGCTTGAGTTAGATCCTGTATCGGCCAGCGCCTTGAGCAGCTCTTGAGCTGGAAAAGCGCTATATAAAAACGATTAAAAAAAATCCTATTTTGAAATAAGGAATGTTTGGGGTACCATATGAAAAGTAACCATCACAGTATCCTATTTTGAAATAAGGAATGTTTGGAGTACCATATGAAAAGTGACCATCACAGTATCCTATTTTGAAATAAGGAATGTTTGGGGTACCATATGAAAAGTGACCATCACAGTATCCTATTTTGAAATAAGGAATGTTTGGGGTACCAATGAAAAGTGACCATCACAGTATCCTATTTTGAAATAAGGAATGTTTGGGGTACCAATGAAAAGTGACCATTTTACACCTCGCAATTACACGCTACATTGACTGCCGCGTGTCTGACTTTGGCACCCAAATTATGTATCATCATCATCGTTTATCATCATCATCGTGTATCATCATCATCGTGTATCATCATCATCGTCGTGTATCATCATCATCGTGTATCATCATCATCGTGTATCATCATCATCGTGTATCATCATCATCGTGTTTTATCATCATCGTGTATCATCATCATTGTGTATCATCATCATCGTGAATCATCATCATCGTATATCATCATCATCGTGTTTTATCATCATCGTGTATCATCATCATCGTGTTTTCTTTCTCTCCCCTGCCCACCCTCCTTCATTCCTCCCCTCTTTGTTGTCTTCCTTATTGACAACCTTGTTTTGTTGTCTTCCTTATTGACAACCTTGTTTTGTTGTCTTCCTTAGTGTCAACCTTGTTTTGTTGTCTTCCTTATTGACAACCTTGTTTTGTTGTCTTCCTTATTGACAACCTTGTTTTGTTGCCTTCCTTATTGACAACCTTGTTTTGTTGTCTTCCTTAGTGTCAACCTTGTGTTGTTGTCTTTCTTATTGTCAACCTTGTGTTGTCGTCTTCCTTATTGACAACCTTGTTTTGTTGTCTTCCTTATTGACAACCTTGTTTTGTTGTCTTCCTTAGTGTCAACCTTGTGTTGTTGTCTTCCTTATTGTCAACCTTGTTTTGTTGTCTTTCTTATTGTCAACCTTGTGTTGTTGTCTTCCTTATTGTCAACCTTGTTTTGTTGTCTTCCTTATTGTCAACCTTGTGTTGTTGTCTTCCTTATTGTCAACCTTGTTTTGTTGTTTTCCTTATTGTCAACCTTGTGTTGTTGTCTTCCTTATTGTCAACCTTGTTTTGTTGTCTTCCTTATTGTCAACCTTGTTTTGTTGTTTTCCTTATTGTCAACCTTGTGTTGTTGTCTTCCTTATTGTCAACCTTGTGTTGTTGTCTTCCTTATTGTCAACCTTGTTTTGTTGTCTTCCTTATTGTCAACCTTGTTTTGTTGTTTTCCTTATTGTCAACCTTGTTTTGCTGTCCTTATTGTCAACCTTGTTTTGTTGTCTTCCTTATTGTCAACCTTGTTTTGCTGTCCTCCTTATTGTCAACCTTGTTTTGTTGTCTTCCTTATTGTCAACCTTGTGTTGTTGTCTTCCTTATTGTCAACCTTGTGTTGTTGTCTTCCTTATTGTCAACCTTGTTTTGTTGTCTTCCTTATTGTCAACCTTGTTTTGTTGTTTTCCTTATTGTCAACCTTGTTTTGTTGTTTTCCTTATTGTCAACCTTGTTTTGTTGTTTTCCTTATTGTCAACCTTGTTTTGTTGTTTTCCTTATTGTCAACCTTGTTTTGTTGTCTTCCTTATTGTCAACCTTGTTTTGTTGTTTTCCTTATTGTCAACCTTGTTTTGTTGTCTTCCTTATTGTCAACCTTGTTTTGCTGTCCTCCTATGCCGCAACCGTCTTCTTCCTTGGTGCATTCATCCTAACTGGTGCTTCCTCCGTTATGTTCCCCTGGACACACTGAAGACTGCAAGCTTCGTGTTATCGTTAGGTTCTTTCAAGATACGTATTATCGTTAGATTTTTCTTTCTTATCTGTTTCAATTTGTATGAGCTGCGCAATTTTCTCGCATATTTATCATTTTTCTCTTCTTAAACCACCTCATCTCTGTCTCTCTGTCTCTCTCTGTCTCTCTGTCTCTCTCTGTCTCTCTGTCTCTCTCTCTCTCTCTCTGTCTCTCTGTCTCTCTGTCTCTCTCTGTCTCTCTCTGTCTCTCTCTGTCTCTGTCTCTCTCTGTCTCTCTGTCTCTCTCTCTTTCTCTCTCTCTCTCTCTCTCTCTCTCTCTCTCTCTCTCTCTCTCTCTCTCTCTCTCTCTCTCTCTCTCTCTCTCTGACGTTTGATTCCTTGTTCAGCTTTGTGAGTAAGGAGAACCACCACAGGCATGGAGTATTAACGGCATTAGATTGAATTACCTCCCTTGCCTTCTCTGACACCGGCAAAACTCACACCAAGAGGCGCTGGCAGATGTGCAATATTTGTTTTATTTTATCTTAGTCAGTTTCATCAAACCATTGATGTGATTATATGCCGTGTCGTTTTGGCGCATGGGAGAGAGGCGCCTGCAGACTACAATTTTATTTTTCTGTTTGGATACGCACGCTCAATATTTTGCACTTCCAAATGAACTAAATGTTAGCGCCTATGCAAGTTGCTGTCGGCAAGCGAGGCTTGCAGGCTGATTTGTGTCTTCTTCTGTTTTAACACACTAACAGGATAAACGATTCGCATTTCAAATTATTTAAACTTCAATGAAATCTAGAGAAGAGACATTTGCAAGCTGCACTTAGTTTATGTTTAACACTTTGTTTATTTTTTAACACTAGACCAACTTGTTCGCATTTTAAAGTAACTAAATGCAAGCGCCTTTAGATATCACTTTTCCTAATGTTCCTCAGTTTGGTAAAAGTCGTCCCAAAAGGCTTTGCGGGTCTGGCAGGAAGTGGGGGTCACATGATAATGTTCCTCAGTGTGGTAAAAGTCGTCCCAAAAGGCTTTGCGGGTCTGGCAGGAAGTGGGGGTGACATGGGAGGGGAAGCGGGTTGCTGGGATGAAAAATAAACAAGGTTGAAGGTTGATTTGTCAGGGAAGGATGGAGCGATTATTGTTATTGACATGCTTACAACCTGATGACATTTCACTTCTCCTCTTCCCCACTCTCACTCGGCGGAAGCGGAAGTGCGCTTTTATCGTTTTTATGCGCATGCGTTGTTATGCTCTTCTCGTTATGCAGCCACCCTCTCTCTCTCTCTCTCTCTCTCTCTCTCTCTCTCTCTCTCTCTCTCTCTCTCTCTCTGTTTCTTTGGTATTTTTTGTTCTTTATTACGGTTTTTTTCTTTGTTTCTTATTTTATTCTTTGTTTCTTTATTCACCACCATCATCATCATTATCATCATCATCTTCTTCTTCTTCTTCTTCTTCTTCTTCTTCTTCTTCTTCTTATTATTATTATTATTATTATTATTATTATTATTATTATTATTATTATTATTATTATTATTAAATACACATGCAGCATTATGTCAAGTTTCGTATAAAATAGATTTAGAGTTAAATGATAATTAAAATTAGTTATAATTATTACCTCTCTCCCGCCCACCAAATCCCACGCTTGTGCTAAATATTTTTAAAAATTAATGAAAAAAGAAAGAAAGCAAGACAATTATTGTTTGAGTTTTGAGGCAACAGCAGAAATATCTCTGAAGCTCAATTGAAGTGCATTTAATAATAGCACAGAGCCACAGAGGCAGTTGAAATATCTGTAATGAATCCTAAGAGATACATTGCATTTTTCTATGTTGCTGTTTTTAACGTTCTACGTTGTGCAATGGTTCCCAGAAGAAACATGAAATTTGTGTAATTCTCTTTTAATGGTATTATGTCTTTCGCAATTCTAGCCAGCATATGTCTTCTCCCTTAAGAGATGGTTCTTGCATTTTAAAACTCTCTTAAATTATCCTGAATAGTGAGAAGCAGCGAGAGCCGAGCATGATGGGGAGGGTAATTAGGAAGAAGTAATAAAACGTTTCCACCAATCAGAGGCGGAATTAGTGCCACCATATCTTCCCTGGAACAGGCCTATATATTTGGGGGAGGGAGGGAGAGAGAGATATGAGTGGGTGGGACTCTAAAGCAAGTATCGGGAAGATGGTTAACATTGTTATTTATAAATACACAAACTCTTTCTTGCGATTTCTTTTGTACACAGCACAGAAAAAGAAACAGCAAATCATTTTTTTGTAAACTTTATAAAACTAACTAAAACGGGAGCTACATGCTTGCGAAACATGGACCATTACAGCAGATCAACCATGAAGAATACAAAGCATGGAGATGAGGTGCTGCAGAAGACTTCTGGGCATTTCCTATACCCAGCACATCATCAACAACGAAAAGTCCGACAGAACATCCTACAAGCCATTGGACAACACGATGACCTGCATACAGTGGGAAGAAATGGAAACTCCGATGGTATGGCCACGTCACCAGAGCATCAGGCCTTGCAAAAACCATTCTGCAAGGCACGGTGCAAGGAGGCAGACGAAGAGGGAGACAGAAAAAGGTGTGGGAGGACAACATTCGAGAATGGACTGGCTTGACACTGAGCGAAGCCATGAGGGTTGCTGAAGACAGAGAAAGATGGAGTACGCTGGTTAAACGATCATCTGTAGTGCCCCTACGACCTTCGAGTTACGAGATAGAATAGGATAGGAAAACAGGAGCTTTATTTTATTGCAACGGTATTAAGTAATTCAGCTAGTTGAGTTTTCTCCACTTTGTACAACCAAATTTCTTCGTAGATTATTTTTAAAGGTATTATTTCTGTATTATTTTTTAACATCATTGTTATTGCGATATCACCTTTAAAATTGCACTTATAACTAATCTTACACACCTTTTGCACGACTATTGATAGATAAGTGTTGTCCAGCACTTATGTATTGATAATTCACTGGACAACACTTAAATATCGATAGTCCCGTGCACCAACCACAGGACTATTGATATATAAGTATTGTCCAGAAGACTATTCATATGTTAGTTTTGTCCAGAAGACTATTGATATATAAGTGTTATTTACAGGACTATTGATATATAAGTGTTGTTCACAGGACTGTTGATCTATAAGTGTTATTCACGAGACTATTGATATAAGCCTACAAGTGTCGTCCACAAGACTATTGATATATAGGTGTTGTCCACAAGGCTATTGATATGTAAGTGTTGTCCACAAGACTATATATATATATTTATAATTGTATATTTATATATTAGTGTTGTCCACAAAACAATTTATATATGTTACACTCGATGTTGTTTTTTCTCTATCAGTAGTTGATTCAGCCCCGATGCTTGAAATCCTGATAGGTGTAACTCATATTCGTTTATCCACGCAACCCGTTCAATCATCAACAAGGCAGGAGTCGTCGTTTGAAGTTTTCCACTTTTATTCAGCATACATCAACAAACTGCATACAATGGCTTTTTCCACTTTCAACTTTTCACAACTTTCCACTTTACAATACTCGACTATCAACTTTCCACTTTTTACAACTTTCTCAACTCTAACACAACAGCTCTCTCTACTCAAACAGTGCTGCACTATATATAGTCTACTCCAGAACAGGCGAGAATACCCCCGCATAACACACCACAAGCAATCAGAACTAATTTCATCATCACTGTCTCACGTCATACAACCTTATTTGGGATGGAAGCTTCTATAGTTACCACTAGAATTATCCATACGCTTCGATCGATAGTAAACAACCAACTCTAGAAAATTCTCAAATAATATCGACCAACTAAAATTACCAACGTTATACAAAGCTTCTAACCACAACGCAAAATCAAATCAAAGGTAAATACACTCTCTTATTGCATGCTTTGCAAAATAAAACGAACAGATCTATCGTGCGCGTCGCAACGAACTATCGTGCGCGTTTCAACGTAAGTGTTATTCAAAAGACTATTGATATATAAGTGTTGTCCAAAGGACTTTATAAATAAAGTGTTGCCCACAAGACTATTGATATATAAGTGTTTTCCAAAGAACTATAGATATATATGACTTGAATGACTATCATCGGATTCTTTCCTTGGAATGACAAGTAAACACTGCACAATGGAGTGCCCTTTATCTTAACTATCGTCTGTCTTTATTCAACCTTAACTATCGTTTTTCGTTATTCAACTTTAACTATCGTCTGTCTTTATTCAACCTTAACTATCGTTTTTCTTTATTCAACTTTAACTATCGTCTGTTTTTATTCAACCTTAACTATCGTCTGTCTTTATTCAGTCTTAACTATCGTGTGCCTTTGTTACTACTGCTAACCTTAACTTTCGTCTGTCTTTATTCAGTCTTAACTGTCGTCTGTCTTTGTTACTACTATTAACCTTAACTATCGTCCGTCTTTGTTACTACTATTAACCTTAACTATAGTCCGTCTTTGTTACTACTATTAACCTTAACTATCGTCCGTCTTTGTTACTACTATTAACCTTAACTATCGTCCGTCTTTGTTACTACTGTAAATATTCAATCTTTTATCTTTTCATCTTTTTCAGGGACTCCAGTGAACAGAATTCCCATCATGGCCAAACAGACGCTAGACCTGTACGAGTTGTTTCGCCTGGTGGTGTCCAAGGGCGGGTTGGTGGAGGTCATCAACAAGAAACTGTGGCGAGAAATCACCAAGGGACTTAATCTACCCTCTTCCATCACCAGCGCTGCTTTTACGCTTAGAACACAGTGAGTTACCTGTTCTTAGTTTCATATATATATATATATATATATATATATATATATATATATATATATATATATATATATATATATATATATATATATATATATATATATATATATATATATATATATATATATATATATATATATATATATATATATATATATATATATATATATATATATATATATATATATATTATCATTCCCATGTTTTCCTGTAGTGGTCTATCATTCCATGTTTTCCTGTAGTGGTCTATCATTCCATGTTTTCCTGTAGTGGTCTATCATTCCATGTTTTCCTGTAGTGGTCTATCATTCCATGTTTTCCTGTAGTGGTCTATCATTCCCATGTTTTCCTGTAGTGGTCTATCATTCCATGTTTTCCTGTAGTGGTCTATCATTCCATGTTTTCCTGTAGTGGTCTATCATTCCCATGTTTTCCTGTAGTGGTCTATTATCCCATGTTTTCCTGTAGTGGTCTATCCATGTTTTCCTGTAGTGGTCTATCATTCCATGTTTTCCTGTAGTGGTCTATCATTCCATGTTTTCCTGTAGTGGTCTATCATTCCCATGTTTTCCTGTAGTGGTCTATCATTCCATGTTTTCCTGTAGTGGTCTATCATTCCATGTTTTCCTGTAGTGGTCTATCATTCCGTGTTTTCCTGTAGTGGTCTATCATTCCATGTTTTCCTGTAGTGGTCTGTCATTCCATGCTTTCCTGTAGTGGTCTATCATTCTGTGTTTTCCTGTAGTGGTCTATCATCCCATGTTTTCCTGTAGTGGTCTATCATTCCGTGTTTTCCTGTAGTGGTCTATCATCCTGTGTTTTCCTGTAGTGGTCTATCATCCCATGTTTTCCTGTAGTGGTCTATCATCCCATGTTTTCCTGTAGTGGTCTATCATCCCATGTTTTCCTGTAGTGGTCTATCATTCTGTAGTGGTCTATCATCCCATGTTTTCTTGTAGTGGTCTATCATTCCCATGTTTTCCTGTAGTGGTCTATCATTGTGTTTTCCTGTAGTGGTCTATCATTCTGTGTTTTCCTGTAGTGGTCTATCATTGTGTTTTCCTGTAGTGGTCTATCATTCTGTGTTTTCCTGTAGTGGTCTATCATTCCCATGTTTTCCTGTAGTGGTCTATCATTGTGTTTTCCTGTAGTGGTCTATCATCCTGTGTTTTCCTGTAGTGGTCTATCATTGTGTTTTCCTGTAGTGGTCTATCATCCTGTGTTTTCCTGTAGTGGTCTATCATTGTGTTTTCCTGTAGTGGTCCATCATCCTGTGTTTTCCTGTAGTGGTCTATCATTGTGTTTTCCTGTAGTGGTCTATCATCCTGTGTTTTCCTGTAGTGGTCTATCATCCTGTGTTTTCCTGTAGTGGTCTATCATCCTGTGTTTTCTTGTTGCTTCCTTAAAATACAGCCGCGTCACAACACCGCTAAGAAAATGAACACTTTTAAAGAAAACTTACTTTTTGACTTTTTGACTATATTTTTGTCTGGAAGACTTACTTTTTGACTTTTTGACTATATTTTTGTCTGGAAGACTTACTTTTTGACTTTTTGACTATATATTTGTCTGGAAAACTTACTTTTTGACTATATTTTTGTTTGGAAAACTTACTTTTTGACTTTTTGACTATATTTTTGTCTGGAAGACTTACTTTTTGACTTTTTGACTATATATTTGTCTGGAAAACTTACTTTTTGACTATATATTTGTCTGGAAGACTTACTTTTTGACTTTTGACTATATATTTGTCTGGAAGACTTACTTCTTTGACTATATATTTGTCTGGAAAACTTACTTTTTGACTATATATTTGTCTGGAAGACTTACTTTTTGACTTTTTGACTATATATTTGTCTGGAAAACTTACTTTTTGACTATATATTTGTCTGGAAGTCTTACTTTTTGGCTATATATTTGTCTGGAAGACTTACTTTTTGACTTTTTGACTATATATTTGTCTGGAAGACTTACTTTTTGACTTTTTGACTATATATTTGTCTGGAAAACTTACTTTTTGACTATATATTTGTCTGGAAGACTTACTTTTTGACTTTTTGACTATATATTTGTCTGGAAGACTTACTTCTTTGACTATATATTTGTCTGGAAAACTTACTTTTTGACTATATATTTGTCTGGAAGACTTACTTTTTGACTTTTTGACTATATATTTGTCTGGAAAACTTACTTTTTGACTATATATTTGTCTGGAAGTCTTACTTTTTGGCTATATATTTGTCTGGAAGACTTACTTTTTGACTTTTTGACTATATATTTGTCTGGAAAACTTACTTTTTGACTATATATTTGTCTGGAAGTCTTACTTTTTGGCTATATATTTGTCTGGAAGACTTACTTTGGGGCTATATATTTGTCTGGAAGACTTACTTTGGGGCTATATATTTGTCTGAAAAACTTACTTTTGGGCTATATTTGTCTGGAAATACTTTTGAATAGCTTGCTATCTTGTTTTGGTTCTTGTGTTTTAGTGTTGTTTATTATATTTTGCTCTCTTAACAGATAACAGACACAGTATACTTTGCCAAGTGACATATTTACAAAAGCAAACGGAACATATTGTGATGCTAAAACATTGATGTAAAAAAACTATCACTATTGCTGATTTGCCTCTCTCACCAGATTCCTCTCTCTCTCTCTCTCTCTCTCTCCTTCTCTCTCTCTCTCTCTCTCTCTCTCTCCTTCTCTCTCTCTCTCTCTCTCTTTCTCTCTCTCTCTCTCTCTCTCTCTCTCTCTCTCTCTCTCTCTCTCGCTGTCGTCTCTCCCTCCCTCTCACGCTTTCTCTTACATAACATTACCTGCTTCTAACCACCTACACACCCACACACGCGCACACATCAACGATACATACATCTAAATAGACATACTCCGCACACATTCAACACCGACGATTAAAGATGCACATTAACAGTTTTAAGCCATGTAAGACAACATTAGATTAAAGAACAGTCTGCGATAATACCACGACAATTTAATTTATTTAAAAAAAATTGATATTAAGAATTTACATTAAGTTTTAATATGACAGTTTAATAATAAAGCAACAAACATATGAAATATATTTTGCCCTCAGCTGTTCCCACACACCCCAACCGACCGACCTCTTTATATTGCTGGTATTGTGGTGTATGTGTTTATATTGCTGGTATTGTGGTGTATGTGTTTATATTGCTGGTATTGTGGTGTATGTGTTTATATTGCTGGTATTGTGGTGTATGTGTGTTTGTATTGCTGGTATTTTGATGTATGTGTTTATATTGCTGGTTTTGTAGTGTATGTGTTTATATTGCTGGTATTGTGGTGTATGTGTTTATATTGCTGGTATTGTGGTGTATATGTGTTTGTATTGCTGGTATTGTGGTGTGTATGTGTTTGTATTGCTGGTATTGTGGTGTATGTGTGTTTATATTGCTGGTATTTTGATGTATGTGTTTATATTGCTGGTATTGTGGTGTATGTGTTTATATTGCTGGTTTTGTAGTGTATGTGTTTATATTGCTGGTATTGTGGTGTATGTGTTTATATTGCTGGTATTGTGGTGTATATGTGTTTGTATTGCTGGTATTGTGGTGTGTATGTGTTTGTATTGCTGGTATTGTGGTGTATGTGTTTATATGGCTGGTATTGTGGTGTATGTGTTTATATTGCTGGTATTGTGGTGTGTATGTGTTTATATTGCTGGTATTGTGGTGTATGTGTTTATATTGCTGGTATTGTGGTGTACATGTGTTTATATTGCTGGTATTGTGGTTTGTATGTGTTTGTATTGCTGGTATTGTGGTGTGTATGTGTTTATATTGCTGATATTGTGGTGTGTATGTGTTTATATTGCTGGTATTGTGGTTTGTATGTGTTTGTATTGCTGGTATTGTGGTGTATGTGTTTGTAGCTTTCGCTTTCTGTGATTTAAATCTGACTTTGTCTGTCTGTCTGTTTTTCTGTCTTTGTCTATGCGTAATTGCAGTTATTTTCCCATTTTGCCTTAAAACGAACAAATCTAATCTGTACCTCAAATAGCAATGCTTGTATCAAACACACACACGAACGCACGCACGCACCCACACGCGAACACACACACACAGAGAACCCACCCGCTGCCTGCTTTTCAATGTGAACTCAAAATAGAAAGCCAATGAATGTGAGTGTTGGTTTTTACAACGGTCGCAGATCAGGAGTAAGGTGGCATCTTTACTATCAATCTTGAATGAGGGAGACAACTCTAGACACACAGGGAGCGCTACAACAATGGCCTACTGTACAATCGCAAGGAGAGCAGCAGCGTTTGTTGGAGAGTTGTTTTATGATACCTTTTCCCTGTTGCTGGAGAGGCTTTAAGACATCGCTTTATACAAGGCCAGCTTTCTAGGGCTGTGCATAGAAAGTAAAAACGGGCAGTAGAGGAAAAGCAATTTGGCAATAGAGTAAAAGGGAAATGGGCAGTAGAGGAAGAGGAAGTGGGCAGTAGAGGAAGAGAAAATGGGCAGTAGAGGAAGAGGAAATGGGCAGTAGAGGAAGAGGAAGTGGGCAGTAGAGGAACAGCAAATTGGCAGTAGAGGAAGAGAAAATGGGCACTGCTCCTGTGAACCTGGTCTTGTTTTTCTCTATGTCCTTAACGGTATCTTAAAGTTACGACAAAACTTTCACCTTTGAATGTTCTCAACATTAAACATTGTGGCAGTTATTTGTGTGTGTGTGTGGTGTAGATGTAATAGAAGACACCAAGACCACAAATGCTGACCGCGTGAAAGACACAACAACAACATCATCAATCTGCACTATTTCAGTCAGCACCATTTTAAAACCAACGTAATTCTTTATAGCAACTTAATTTTCTGTTATAGCATCCACTCCTCGCTACAACAAACAAATGTGAAATGGACATGCTTAGTGGGGTGGGAGGGGAGGTAACTATTACAATTGGCCGACACCTCCGTTGCGCGCCGAGCGAGTGTAATCAGCTCAGGCCGCAGTGTCGCGCGCAATCGTCACTGAATCAATCTCCGCCCCATCCCGCCCCTCCCCTCCCTTTGTATTTTAATCATTGCCCCATTCCGCCCCTCCCCTCGATTTATCTGTAATGTGATTCAGCCTGCTGTGTGTGGCTGTCATCTTCTCTCTCCATCTGCTGACACTGTGGCTGTGCTGGCACACGATCGTTTTTGCTCAAACAGCGATGACAAGATCGGCGACAACATACGGATAATAGATAAATGATCGATTATTATAATTTTTGATACCGATACTATCAACGTTTTGAGTGGTTGATTGACTTTCTGATCATTGTATCCAGCAGTTATGGACACGTCTGTCCACTGAGCATGATTAAACCTGACAATCTTGACATCTAGCCCAGCAATGACAACATTTAGCATGATTAAACCTGACAATCTTGACATCTAGCCCAGCAATGACAACATTTAGCATGATTAAACCTGACAATCTTGACATCTAGCCCAGCAATGACAACATTTAGCATGATTAAACCTGACAATCTTGACATCTAGCCCAGCAATGACAACATTTAGCATGATTAAACCTGACAATTTTGACATCTAGCCCAGCAATGACAACATTTAGCAATGTCAGATCTGTATTTAAGGATGTTTTAATAGGATATGGATATTAGCATTGTTTACGATCTGGACCATTCATTGGACAGGCCAGACAGCTGTTAAGTGGACTAATATCACTTCGGTCAGTGGACAAAACGATGGTCTCCGTTCTTCAGGAAGGACTCGGTGAGACGCACAATGAGAATTAAAGACACCTTCAATCCAGGACTGAAGACGGTAATAATAATAATAAAAATAATAATAATAATAATAATAATAATAATAATAATAATAATAATAATAATAATAATAATAATAATAATAATAATAAAAATAATAATAACAACAACAACAACAACAACAACAATACGTTGATTTATGACGTACATCTCTAAAATTAAACAATGGAAACGAAAGAGCCGATGAATAATATTTGAGAAGAAAAATCCAATGTCGCTACACCAGTCAATGTACTACCAATCATTGTACCGGTCATTATACCAATCAGTGTACCAGTCTATACACCAGTCATTGTACCAATCCTTGTTAAAGTCACATTACCAATCCTTGTTAAAGTCACTGTATCCGCTTTTACACCAGTCATTGTACCTTTCATTACACCAGTGAGTGTACCCTTCATTACACCAGTCATTGTACCTATCATTGAAATATAACTACACCAATCGTTGTACCAGTCATTACACCAGTCACTGTACCCTTCATTACACCAGTCATTGTACCTATCATTGTAAAAGTCACTACACCAATCATTGTACCAGTCATTACACCAATCATTGTGCCAATCGTTGTACCAGTCACTACACCAATCATTGTACCAGTCATTACACCAGTCATTGTGCCAATCATGGTACCAGTCACTATACCAATCATTGTACCAGTCATTACACCAGTCATTGTGCCAATCATGGTACCAGTCACTATACCAATCATTGTACCAGTCATTACACCAGTCATTGTGCCAATCATTGTACCAGTCACTATACCCGTCATTGCACCAGTCATTACACCAGTCATTGTGCCAAAAATGGTAACAGTCACTATACCAATCATTGTACCAGTCACTATACCAATCATTGTACCAGTCACTGTACCCGTCATTGCACCAGTCACAGAATTAATCATTACACCAGTCACTACAGAAATCATTGTACCAGACGTTACACCAGTCATTGTGTTAATCATTACACCAGTCATTGTACCGGTCATTGTACCAGTCACTACACCAATCATTGTACCAGTCATTACATCAGTCTCTGTTCCGGTCAATACACTAGTCATTGTATCAGTCTTTACACCAGTCATTGTATCAGTCTTTACACCAGTCATTGTATCAGTAATTACACCAGTCATTGTATCAGTCTTTGCACCAGTCATTGTATCAGTCTTTACACCAGTCATTGTATCAGTAATTACACCAGTCATTGTATCAGTAATTACACCAGTCATTGTATCAGTAATTACACCAGTCACTACACCAATCATTACACCATTCACTACACCTGTTGCTACACCAGTAACTAAATTTAACTCTTAATCGTTCATCTTGATAAGAACTAATAGTGAAAAATCACCAAACTATTATTTTAAGAACCCTTCTGACCCTCCTAATGATCTGAAATATTCACAGAACAAATTTTTTTTGGGGGGGGGACACTTAATAGTCACTTTTTATCGGGGTATTCTGGGTCGCCTCCCCTGGAAAAGGTGTAATCGCAGTCTGTGGCGCGCCCAAACCCAACTTATACTTAAGATTAATTGTATTTTTATTTTTATTTTTTTATTTCGATGAGGGAGCAAACCGGAGTACCCTGAAAAAGCCCCCGAGACGTTGCCCCAGTCGAAAGTAAATAATATATGGAGAAACATAACGCCCAGAGGCTGGATCGATCCCACACCTGTTAGGCGCCATTGGCTTTGGACCAGGCAAGTTAGTCTCGCCTTAGATCACGCGGCCACAACGCTCGCTACAGGCCAGAAGTAGTTTTCCTAAAGCAGCGGAATCTTTTAGGGCATGTTTTAAATGGTATTTTGGGGGTATACAGGTATTTTTCCATATGGAAAACTCTGGTCTACTCGTAACTATGTAGAATTGAACTAATATCCCAGTGTTGAAAAATGAGGATTCCCCGTCAACGTTGATAGTTATTAGTTCATTTCTACTTGAATGTGAGAGTCTGTGAAGTTCGGACGTAGGCCGCTCTGAAACAGCGTTGTTTAAATCAAGAAAGATTATGTAGAGTGGTGTGTGTGCGTGTGTGTGTGGGGGGGGGGGCGTGTGTGTGTGTGTGTGTGTGTGTGTGTGTGTGTGTGTGTGTGTAAAAAGGGGTATATCTGTGAGGGTGATTTGGACGAGACTTGATGTGACCAAATGAGCGCCATGTCTCGGAAGTTACGCGATCATTTTCTCAGATTAGCTTTCTGATGGCGGTACCATGTTTCAAACTGCTTCTCGATGGTCCCACGTCTGCTATTTGTGTTTGATAGCTCTGCGCAAGCTTCCATGCCTGTTGCAACTGGTGACCAGACGTTTAGTGCCGCATTTGAGCCATATTGTAGTATTTCATAAAATAAATCGATTCCATAGCTATTCTTAAGGAATAACTGCTAAATAAATATTCCAAAGCGAAATACATTGAAATCCGATGACAAAAAAGGCAGCACAAAGCTGCAAAAGACCACACAGCAGTGGGAATACCTGGTACAAACCTCAGTTCGGCGTCTTTTGCCATTTGTGAAGACCTTGGTTTGTCTCCAGGAGCTAGTTGTGGCGGATGTGACGACACGGGAGGCTGCCTGGATAGCTGCCAGCAAATTTGCTTAGGCTGCTGGGTCCAATTCTGAGTGTCAGCGATGTGAACAAACAAGCAATAGAGAACACATAGTATCTTGAACATGAGTACATTACATTACATGGTTATTGCTTTAGGTCTAGCGGACTCTTCCGAGCCAAATCAGGAACAAAAAAACCAAGGCCACAACTTCGCTGAAAGAGGACTCACCTCTGATCCCCATAAAAGATCTGCCGAAACAACCCTAGTGGTAACACTGAATGCACTCCACCAGCCGGTCACTTTACAATAAAGACATCCCACGCAGGGGACGCTGAGGCTAATTTATCGAACCCCCGTTTACAAAAGCAAAATAGAATACAAACATTATTATAAAATATCAACAAAACACAGACATATAAAATGCCTACATTGCCAAATAATAACATCGTAGGAAGCCCCAGTGACCACCTGGCAGAAAGCGTCCAATATTCCCAATCTGATCCAACAGACCTCACACACAAATGAGGAGTTTTGTTCCCGAAGAGTTTTCAAGAAAAAAGGTAGGTGACTGGTCTGGCGAAGAAGAACATAGTATAGTAGATCGATAGAACAGAGTAGGAATGAAAAAGAACAAAGGAGACAGACAGCGACGGTGGGAATTTAAAGCACTAAATTTCCAGAAAGTGGGGATACTACTTATACTGAAACCCCAGACACCCCCACGGGGTTTTTGAACATGAGTAATAGCGATGTGAAGAAATTAACAGATCACACCCATAGTATTTTTAACATGGTATGATGAGTGTCAGCGATGAGAAGAAATAAACAGTTCAGAACCATGGTACTTTTAACATGAATGTCAGTGTTGTGAGGAATAAATAGTACATAACCCTAATCTTTAACATGCTAGGTTGGTTTGAAAGGAAGTGAAGAATAGGTAAGACTTGGCCTTCAATGTGTTGCACACATGTGATCAGACATCTATCAGGTCTAGCAGGCTGGGTTTGATTCAGACATCCGTCAGGTCTAGCAGGCTGGATATGTCTCAGACATCTATCACATCTGGCAGGCTGGATGGGTATGGTTCAGACATCTATCAGCTCTAGTAGGCCATGATTTAGACATCTATCAGCTCTAGTAGGCCATGGTTCAGACATTTATCAGCTCTAGTAGGTCATCGTTCTGACATCTATCAGCTCTAGTAGGTCATGGTTCAGACATCTATCAGCTCTAGTAGGCCATGATTTAGACATCTATCAGCTCTAGTAGGCCATGGTTCAGACATTTATCAGCTCTAGTAGGTCATGGTTCAGACATCTATCAGCTCTAGTAGGCCATGGTTTAGGCATCTATCAGCTCTAGTAGGTCATGGTTCAGACATCTATCAGCTCTTGTAGTCTGGGTATGGCTTGGGCGATACCTCAGCTGTCTCCATGGTTCAGACATTTAGCAGCTCTAGTAGGTCATGGTTCAGACATCTATCAGCTCTAGTAGGTCATGGTTCAGACATCTATCAGCTCTAGTAGGTCATGGTTCAGACATCTATCAGCTCTAGCAGGTCATGGTTCAGACATCTATCAGCTCTTGTAGGCTGGGTATAGCTTGGGCGTATACCTCAGCTGTCTCCATGGTTCAGACATCTATCAGCTCTAGTAGGTCATGGTTCAGACATCTATCAGCTCTTGTAGGCTGGGTATGGCTTGGGCGTATACCTCAGCCATCTCCATGGTTCAGACATTTATCAGCTCTAGTAGGTCATGGTTCAGACATCTATCAGCTCTAGTAGGTCATTGTTCAGACATCTATCAGCTCTTGTAGGTCATGGTTCAGACATTTATCAGCTCTAGTAGGTCATGGTTCAGACATCTATCAGCTCTAGTAGGTCATTATTCAGACATCTATCAGCTCTTGTAAGTCATGGTTCAGACATCTATCAGCTCTTGTAGGCTGGGTATGGCTTGGGCGTATACCTCAGCTGTCTCCGATAGGCAGGGTGTCGAGGTCCTGATATAAAACGATTTGAGGAGCTGGCGAGGGCTGAAATATTGATAAAGGAAGGCAAATGGCGCTGCTTTAGTATTCTTTAACCGGATCAGCGTAGGGCGGGCGGGCACCCAATTTGATCTAATCAAGAAAAATTATGTAACTGGCGGTGAGCGAGGGGGTGGAGCCATGAAATATTCAGTGTGGATTTGGCTTGCGGGATTTGTACCTAGTTGTTAAGTGTGCAGTCAATCAAACATACATCATGACCGCCTTGTGGTCCTATAACAGTGCTGAGTATCTCGCTTGTTGAGCACAAGGACATTGGGTCAAGTCGCCGTACATTGCTACAATTCAAGTGTTTTTGCGACATCTCTGGTGGTCTGTGCATAGGGAGCAATAGCACAATCACGTGACTGTGTGATCCAATAAAGGCCATCGTATGTTATTGTCTGTGTGTCAGCGCTATCAGCCACACAGAGTATTGGAGATTACCGAGGCTGCGGACACAGAAACTGAAAGAGCAGCTGTGAAAACATTCCTCTTTACAAAGTGTTGTCTAATAATAATAATAATAATAATAATAATAATAATAATAATAATAATAATAATAATAATAATAATAATAATAATAATAATAATTTACTTACACAGTTTTTATGTTTTTTATTCCTGGATTTGTATTGGGGTTTTTTGGTTTGTTTTTTCACACTTTATTGTCTTTAAATGTTTTAAAAACAACAACTCAGGAATAGAAAACATAAAAATCTCGTAAGTAAATTATTATTATTGTGGATCAGTCTTGCCATTACGCGGGTGAAATTCGGGTGGAAAGCAACGCTGCGCCTTGCATAAAAAACAAGCATTGAATAATAGACATAACCCACCAGCTTTTCAAATCCACAACTACATCTCCCTGCAAATGCTACATCTCCCTGCAAATGCTACATTTCCTTGCTACATCTCCCTACAAATGCTACATCTCCCTGCAAATGCTACATTTCCTTGCTACATCTCCCTGCAAATGCTACATCTCCCTGCAAATGCTACATCTCCTTGCTACATCTCCCTGCAAATGCTACATTTCCTAGCAAATGCTACATCTCCCTGCAAATGCTACATCTCCTTGCTACATCTCCCTGCAAATGCTACATTTCCTTGCAAATGCTGCACCTCCTTGCAAATGCTACATCTCTCTACAAATGCTACATCTCCCTGCAAATGCTACATCTCTAGGCAAATGCTACATCTCCCTGCAAATGCTACATCTCTAGCCAAATGCTACATCTCTAGCCAAATGCTACATCTCTAGGCAAATGCTACATCTCTAGGCAAATGCGACATCTCTAGGCAAATGCTACATCTCCCTGCAAATGCTAAATCTCTAGCCAAATGCGACATCTCTAGGCAAATGCGACATCTCTACGTACCTGCTACATTTCTACGGAAATGCTATATTTCTACGCAAATACTACACATGTCTACGCAAAAGCTACGATTTCAACCATTATAATATTATCTCTTGTGTTGTGCTTTTCGACCGAAGGTGGCCATGGTAATAGGTGTGGCACTATCTGCAGACAAGCAGCGCGTATGTGTCCTGGTCATAAGCTCCAACCTTGACTTCGGCACACTTACTGCACTTTGGCAAGCAGGCGCCTTGAACACTTCTTTGATCCGGAAAGTGTGATGTGTAGCAATAACCATTATTTTTTGTTTTCCTTTGTTGTTGTTGTTGTTGTTGTTCTTCTTCTTCTTCTTCTTCTTCTTGATACTCGGTGTTTCTAAATAATCTCCCCTCCCTGGTGTGAGTCACGTGAGCGATATTGCACGCTTGGTTAAACAGCAAGGAACAATCTGAGAACTGCTCAACCGACGATCGCAGATGCGACATATACCATCCAGAGTGGCTGTAGCCTGACTGAGTCTGCCTGTACGAAAGACAGAATAATATACAAGTAGGCATTGACAAATTGTGGTGATCTTAAACTGAACAAGGTCAATCTTTTTTTTTTTAGTAAATTTACGTCCCCGGACACATTAAGCGTATAGGGGACGGGTGAAACACCACATTAAAAAAAAAAAAAAGGTCAATCTCAGTGTTCACGGTCAATTTATAGGGACTTCAGATTGTGATGTTGCGGCAACGGCGATTAATGAATAACAGGACTGACTCCTGCGTAGGCCTAATTACACAGAGGGTAAGGGTATTACACGGAACAGAGTCCTGCACTTGAAACAGAAACGTAGGCCTAATTACACAGAACAGAGTCCTGCACTTGAAACAGAAACGCAGGCCTAATTACACAGAACAGAGTCCTGCACTTGAAACAGAAACGTAGGCCTAATTACACAGACGATAGCACTCGATGTGTAGTATAATGTGGCGGGAAGAAGGACGCTGTGGTGGTTGATGTTTGTTTTGCAGTTGTACCACATTCTTCATAGATTTGTGTCCCCGGACGCCGGCGAATGACTGGAACGAGTTTGGAAAAAACAAGTTCGCTGCTCCCCAGACACCTTGGCGTATTCACACTTTTCTGCTATCCTATGCACCAACGGGAATCCCCTCTATGAAAAATACTTCCGGTTTTTTTTCTACGCGTGTTTTAGTGAGTTATTTCCAAATATTCAAGAATAATAACATATGTCACTGGCCACCTGTATCGTACTCTCACATATTTTTATTTTTTTTGCTGCAGTTTATTATCCCTTTCTATCGCCAGTGGCGCGCCTAAACCCTACCTACCTAACATTATTTGTGAATTTTTGAAAAATATTCGGAAAAACATAACGCCCAGATGCTGGCTCGAACCCACACCTGTCAGGCGCACAGCTTGTGGACAAGGCAAGTTACTCCCGCCTTAGCCCACTTGGCCACAACGCTCGCCTAAAATAGTCAGTTACTTCGTGTTTTGTGAAGGTTGCGACGGCGAAGCTATGTTGTTTCACTTTCTGTCGATGATCGACGCACCTCCGAAGTCGCCACAAATACAGGCCTCTACGATTGTTTTTTGCATTCTTTCACTGAGCATGTACTTCCTCCACCGTTTTTATACTTATCCCACTCGTTTTCTGGCTCTAACAATCGTCGTTTTCGGCAATTTGCCATATTTAAAAGTCACGCATCAAGCTTTGATAAAAGCAAAACAAGCCATACCGGAACTTGGTTTCATATAACCTCGTTTTAATTTATAATGGCGATACCCACGAGTTTTTATGAGAGGTGCCGGAAAGTTGTGAATAGGGGAGAACATTCTTCATGCTTCTCCTTCTGGCCTTTATTCACCGGCCGCCTGCAGTGGTTAGAGGTCTATGACGTCTTTCCACACCCGTCGCCTGCAGTGGTTAGAGGTCTATGACGTCTTTCCACACCCGTCGCCTGCAGTGGTTAGAGGTCTATGACGTCTTTCCACACCCGTCGCCTGCAGTGGTTAGAAATCTATGACGTCTTTCCACACCCGTCGCCTGCAGTGGTTAGAGGTCTATGACGTCTTTCCACACCCGTCGCCTGCAGTGGTTAGAAATCTATGACGTCTTTCCACACCCGTCGCCTGCAGTGGTTAGAGGTATATGACGTCTTTCCACACCCGTCGCCTGCAGTGGTTAGAGGTCTATGATGTCTTTCCACACCCGTCGCCTGCAGTGGTTAGAAATCTACGACGTCTTTCCACACCCGTCGCCTGCAGTGGTTAGAAATCTATGACGTCTTTCCACACCCGTCGCCTGCAGTGGTTAGAGGTCTATGGCGTCTGTCCACACCCGCCGGCCGAGGTCTAAGACGGAAGTCTCATGTGTGTTGGTGTTGGTGTTCTGCGTTCGATCTTGAACGCTGTATGATAATTCAGATGTGTTGCTCCCTTTCGAAGTATGATCCAGCTTTCCATCCGTATCGTGCTGTTTGTAAGGCGCTACCCAGGACAAGAGAGAGCACCTAAACATTTCAATTCAATCTGCTCCTTTGTTAAGGATTATCCAGCTTCTCATCTTATAGTGAGATTGTTGGGACAGGGAGACGCATCATAGCGGTACGTCATTCATCTCTCGTCGTCATCACAACAAATGGGAAAGAACGGCGTGGAACATGGCACGTCAGCATTAAAGACGTCCCGAGTTTGCTATTCTAAGTGAGGTAAGCCATTTACTGCTGTGGCAGACGGCCTTTTAAATGGTCGGGCACGAATTTAGATTCAATTTTCGCAACTATTAGAAATTAGACACAACAAAAAGTATTAATATTATAAGTAATAAGCCAATATAATCTCCTAGCGTCAATTAGACATTTTATAAGTTTTTGACCTCGACCTCAGAGTCAGACGCACATTACTCTGTGAGACAAGCCATCGTAGATTGCACATTACACTGCGAGACAAGCCATCATAGATAGCACATTACACTGTGAGACAAGCCATCGTAGATTGCACATTACACTGCGAGACAAGCCATCATAGATAGCACATTACACTGTGAGACAAGCCATCGTAGATTGCACGTCACATTGTGAGACAAGCCATCATAGATTGCACATCACACTGTGAGACAAGCCATCGTAGATTGCACGTCACTTTGTGAGACAAGCCATCGTAGATTGCACGTCACACTGTGAGACAAGCCATCGTAGATTGCACATCACACTGTGAGACAAGCCATTGCAGATTAAGCAAGGATACTCTGGCTGGCGCAGACATTTTATTGTTTGTCTTTCATTCAATGTTTCCACGTATGTCCTGATGTGCCGGGAATTCTATGCTCGCATTTCTTCGCATTTTTACACATTGCTCAGCATTTTTTAGCCTCACCAATCGAGGAGAGGAAATGTGATTGTCAAATGTGCACATAAATAAACTCTGCCGCTGACTTCTCGGCATGCGAGACTCGCCGCGAGAACACCGCGAGATTTCTTGTGCATCAGGTTTGGATTACATCTAAAAACAAAGAATGGAAACCATACTTTGCGCTTGTCCTTCTCATACTTCGTCCCCGTTTATTGTAATATAATAACCAAACAATAGTACAGAGTACAATGTTGAGATCAGTAATTTCTGTCAGTGGCACAGGGCAATAGTTCGTCCTCATCCTTCTCCTACCCTCTTGTGAATAATAAAACTGAGCTAAACATAGCAAATAATGGTCTGTATTTGATAATGCATTAATGTGCACAAATAATGGCCTGTAGTTGATAATGCATTAATGTACACAAATAATGATCTGTAGTTGGTAATGCATTAATGTACACAAATAATGATCTGTATTTGATAATGCATTAATGTACACAAATAATGGTCTGTATTTGATAATGCATTAATGTACACCCACTTACTACCCCGGAAAATAAGTTATCGTTTGTTGTAGACTAATTTATTATACAGAAGCCAAATGAAGCAGATAACTTGAGCTAATCACATGTATGTATAATAAAATGTATAATAAAATAACCTAATATATTTGGGTGGTTCTACTGGTTTTTTTAATGTACATTGATTTATGTGCAAGCTATTTTGCATGTAACATTAGCGGAATGAAAGAAGGGGGGAAAAGGAACTTAAGTAGAAAAACATCTGCATCGATGCTGGCCTGGTGTAATTCCAAGAATCCGGGCAACCTCGCTATTCCGAACACAATCTGAATCCAGTCAGCTGTTTCTTTGAATTATGTGCGACTGGAAGGTTGTCGTTCTTGCCCTAAGAAGACATGGGTTGGCTCCCCTGACGGTTTTAAATGCACACAGAAGTCGCATTAAAGCATGGGCGCTGGGGTGGCAGGCCCATTTTTTCCACGGAAGATTCTCTGATGGATTTGGCTTTTTCTATTAAAGGCTACATTATGTATTTGTGTTGCTTGTTCCCTCACACACACACCCACACACCCACACATCCCTCCCCCCAATTCCCCGCCACCTCCATCCGCTTCCCATCCCTCTCTTGATGTATTGATGTTGCCATTTTGACTAAGAATTAGAATTGCCCAATAACAACTCATTTACATATTGCTTGTCAAAACAAGAAATACCCCAAAAGAATTGATGTACATAATTGTAGGTCAAGACACTAGGAAGTTTTCCTGTAGATAGAGTGAGTGGGACATGCGTCTTTGTCTTTCTTTGGCGTGGCACATCAGCTGCTGCCTATTTCGCTCCAATGGCGTGCAAATGACCCGAGTTCCATTCTGGACAATGATGGAAGATTGTTTTTCTCAGCAGTTGACTCTAAGTAATGATTGTTCAGTCTGTTTTCCTACCGCGTGTCGCCATAGCGTTATGTTTAAGAGCCCGATACGTATGACCGAACGAAGTGCGCGCGCGCACACACAGACCCACACACACACACACACACACATACACATACAGGTATGGCTCAGTGGTCCAAAGCGAAATGTACTGCACGGGATGCAGCGAGTTATCATTATTTAAAGAATGCAGTTTCCTATATATATATTTTGTTATTTTGTTACCTGTATTATTATTTTCAAGCTTTACCTTTTCCCAACATCGTGTAGAACTGTCCCTCTACACCCACTCATAAACACGGTCCACTATCAACCTCAGGGAAAGCTCGGGGTGGTCCTTTGATAATGCGCCACGTGCTTACGGCATGCAAGAGCTGGTCCACATAATGTTTCTGTGAGCTTCCACCCTTAATGACAACCGACAACGATCGTTACAGGTATTACAAGGGGCGGACAAGATACCTGCAGGGTTATATGCATTCCTGTTCCTTTGAATGAATCCAGACTTTTCCTATCTGCAGGGTTAGCCACATGCATAGGCAGTGCCATGGTAGAGTTAGCCACATGCATAGGCAGTGCCATAGTTGGGTTAACCACATGCATAGGCAGTGCCATAGTTGGGTTAACCACATGCATAGGCAGTGCCATAGTTGGGTTAACCACATGCATAGGCAGTGCCATAGTTGGGTTAACCACATGCATAGGCAGTGCCATAGTTGGGTTAACCACATGCATAGGCAGTGCCATAGTTGGGTTAACCACATGCATACTAGGCAGTGCCATAGCAGAGTTAGTCACATTCATAGCCAGTGCCATAATAAAGTTAGCCACATACATAGGCAGTGCCATAGCAGGGTTAGTCACATACATAGCCTGTGCCATAGTAGAGTTAGTCACGTACATAGCCAGTGCCATAACAGAGTTAACACATGCATAGCCAGTGCCATAGAAGGGTTAGCCACATACATAAGCAGTGCCATAGTAGAGGTAGTCATAACCAGTGTAACAGCAGGGTTAGCCACAATCACAGGCATTGCACTAGTAGTATTGTTAGTCACATGCATAGCCAGTGCCACAGCAGGGTTAGCCACAATCACAGGCATTGCACTAGTAGTATTGTTAGCCACATGCATAGCCAGTGCCATAATAAAGTTAGCCACATACATAGGCAGTGCCGTAGGAGGGTTAGCCACCTTTGAGCTGAGCTGTTATTAGTCCTGACTTCTGTGGCCCCACGTTATTGGCTTATCACGTGGTCTGTAAGGCTTGCGCCTGGACGTGTGAAAGGTCTACTTTGCTGGCCTTGCTATGATCTCACACACCAGTTCTTTTCACTCCAATATGATCCAGGGTGACAAAGTGATTCTCTGAATCAATGATAAGAAAGTGATGTTTTCATGTCTCCGACTAAGATCTGACTGACCAAGATTATGTCAAAGTGGGATATGCCTTCTCTCTCTCTCTCTCTCTCTCTTTTTTTTTCTTCTCTCCCTCTCTCTCTCTCTCTTTCTTTCTCTCTCTCTCTCTCTTTTTTTTCTCTCCCTCTCTCTCTTTTTCTCTCTCTCTCTCTCTTTTTCTTTCTTTCACTTTCTCTCTCTCTCTCTCTCTCTCTCTCTCTCTCTCTCTCTCTCTCTCTCTCTCTCTCTCTCTTTCTCTCTGCAGAGGAGTTCAGTGAGAATAAATAGAACTATGAATGAACTGGTAACATCATTGTACCATTGTGTGTTTCAGATACATGAAGTACCTGTACCCCTATGAGTGTGACAAGCTGAAGCTGAGCGACCAGAGTGACCTCCAGACTGCCATTGACGGCAACCGCAGAGAGGGACGGAGATCAAGCTACGGATACGAGCTCTCTCCAGGACCTACCCTCGTCCCCACCACCCACCCCCTCAACGGCTCTTTGATGAACGGAAAGCTAGGCACGCGATCACCCGGTATGTTGTTCTTGATATGGCTGTTGTTTGTGATCTTGTCATTATTGATGTCTTGTTTTGTTTGTGATCTTGTCATTATTGATGTCTTGTTTTGTTTGGCTGTTGTTTGTGATCTTGTCATTATTGATGTCTTGGTTTGTTTGGCTGTTGTTTGTGATCGTTGTCATTATTGATGTCATGCTTTGTTTGGCTGTTGTTTGTGACCTTGTCATTATTGATGTCTTGTTTGGCTGTTGTTTGTGATCGTTGTCATTATTGATGTCTTGTTTTGTTTGGCTGTTGTTTGTGATCGTTGTCATTATTGATGTCTTGTTTTGTTTGGCTGTTGTTTGTGATCGTTGTCATTATTGATGTCTTGTTTTGTTTGGCTGTTGTTTGTGATCGTTGTCATTATTGATGTCTTGTTTTGTTTGGCTGTTGTTTGTGATCTTGTCATTATTGATGTCTTGTTTTGTTTGGCTGTTGTTTGTGATCGTTGTCATTATTGATGTCTTGTTTTGTTTGGCTGTTGTTTGTGATCTTGTCATTATTGATGTCTTGTTTTGTTTGGCTGTTGTTTGTGATCGTTGTCATTATTGATGTCTTGTTTTGTTTGGCTGTTGTTTGTGATCGTTGTCATTATTGATGTCTTGTTTTGTATGGCTGTTGTTTGTGATCTTGTCATTATTGATGTCTTGGTTTGTTTGGCTGTTGTTTGTGATCTTGTCATTATTGATGTCTTGTTTTGTATGGCTGTTGTTTGTGATCTTGTCATTATTGATGTTTTGTTTTGTTTGGCTGTTGTTTGTGATCTTGTCATTATTGATGTCTTGTTTTGTTTGGCTGTTGTTTGTGATCTTGTCATTATTGATGTCTTGTTTTGTTTGACTGTTGTTTGTGATCATTGTCATTATTGATGTCTTGTTTTGTTTGGCTGTTGTTTGTGATCGTTGTCATTATTGATGTCTTGTTTTGTTTGGTTGTTGTTTGTGATTGTTGTCATTATTGATGTCTTGTTTTGTTTGGCTGTTGTTTGTGATCTTGTCATTATTGATGTCTTGTTTTGTTTGGCTGTTGTTTGTGATCTTGTCATTATTGATGTCTTGTTTTGTTTGGCTGTTGTTTGTGATCTTGTCATTAATGATGTCTTGTTTTGTTTGGCTGTTGTTTGTGATCTTGTCATTATTGATGTCTTGCTTTGTTTGGCTGTTGTTTGTGATCTTGTCATTATTGATGTCTTGCTTTGTTTGGCTGTTGTTTGTGATCTTGTCATTACTGATGTCTTGCTTTGTTTGGCTGTTGTTTGTGATCTTGTCATTATTGATGTCTTGTTTTGTTTGGCTGTTGCTTGTGATCTTGTCATTATTGATGTCTTGCTTTGTTTGGATGTTGTTTGTGATCTTGTCATTATTGATGTCTTGCTTTGTTTGGCTGTTGTTTGTGATCTTGTCATTATTGATGTCTTGTTTTGTTTGGCTGTTGTTTGTGATTGTTGTCAGTATTGATGTCTTGCTTTGTTTGGCTGTTGTTTGTGATTGTTGTCATTATTGATGTCTTGTTTTGTTTGGCTGTTGTTTGTGATTGTTGTCAGTATTGATGTCTTGTTTTGTTTGGCTGTTGTTTGTGATTGTTGTCAGTATTGATGTCTTGCTTTGTTTGGCTGTTGTTTGTGATTGTTGTCATTATTGATGTCTTGCTTTGTTTGGCTGTTGTTTGTGATCTTGTCATTATTGATGTTTTGCTTTGTTTGGTTGTTGTTTGTGATTGTTGTCATTATTGATGTCTTGTTTTGTTTGGATGTAGTTTGTGATCGTTGTCATTATTGATGTCTTGTTTTGTTTGGCTGTTGTTTGTGATTGTTTGTCTCACTACAAGTGTGCGAATTTGCTTCTAGTGGAAAATAGTCGTAAATGCAAAGACCTAATTACATATTAATCCTTTGTTGTCTTCATCATCATCATCATCATCATCATCATCATCATCATCATCATCATCATCATCATCATCTTCTTCTTCTTCTTCTTCTTCTTCTTCTTCTTCTTCTTTCTTCTTGTTTGTCCATTTGTATTCTTCTTTTATGTGTTGCCAGAGCGTTGGTCAGAATGGAATTGTCAAGATTCGCACAAGCATGGAAAGTCATGGAATTTCAAAATTGGTTTTCCAAGCCTGAAAAGTCATGGAAATTCCAATGAAGTCATGGAAAGTCATGGAAATTTTAATGAAGTCATGGAAAGTCATGGAAATTTTAAAAAAGGAAGTCCTTTAAAATCAAAAGAACATCAAAGTCAACCTCAAAGAAGTTAACAACTTAAAGCAACAAATAAAAATGAATGGCCTGGAGGTATTTGTGGAATGTTTTTTGTTTGTGTGGGTGTATGTTGAGCAATTCAACTGTCCTCCAAAACTACAAACTGGGGAATGGAAAGTCATGGAAAAGTCATGAAAAATACATGGAAAGTCATGAAAAAGACATGGAAAGTCATGAAAAATACATGGAAAGTCATGGAAAAGTCATGAAAAAGACATTAAAAGTCATGGAAATCTAGACTCGTAGCTCTGTATGAACCCTACCGTCGTAGTTGTCATCATCATCATCTTTCTTCGTCGTCGTTGTTGTCATCGACGTTATCAAAAATTCCCTTTGACCCTTAACTAGTGGTCCAAGTATAGTATTGGATTGTAACATTCAACCTCAGCACCATTTACTATTTGGTAAACAACAACAATTCAACGTGTGGTACCTAGCTATTGACAGCTATTTGCTGGTCACAACAACAATCCAACGTGTGGTACCTAGCTATTGACAGCTATTTGCTGGTCACAACAACAATTCAATGTGTGATACCTAGCTATTGACAACTATTTGCTGGTCACAACAACAATTCAACGTGTGGTACCTAGCTATTGAGAGCTATTTGCGGGTCATTTTAGGTAGACACGCTGACTAGTCATTTGACCAATAAACAAATCATGCTGGTCATTTTAGGTAGACACGCTGACTAGTCATTTGACCAATAAACAAATAATGCTGGTCATTTTAGGTAGACACGCTGACTAGTCATTTGACCAATAAACAAATCGTGCTGGTCATTTTAGGTAGACACGCTGTCTAGTCATTTGACCTATAAACAAATCAAGCAATGTACTCAAATCATAGGCATTAATTGTCAATGAGTATTTCCTGCTGTTCAAATGAATCTGAAGTTTCTGAAACGATATAAGTGTATACTAATCACAGTGATCATCTTCTGATAAGACCGGGCCTGCATTCACCGTAGGTTGTTTACATTGCTGGAGCTGTATGCATGAGACTGTATTGAACACTATTTCAATACGAGAGACAAACGTTTGTGCAGAGCGCACGAACTAAGTTAAGTAGCATCGCTTGAAGAATAGGGACTTGGCTATTTGGCTAAAATGCCCCCATCCCATCCCCATCCCCACCCACTCCCAACACAATAACAACAACAGCAACAACAACAACATGGGGGTATCGTGGTGGCGCAGTGGCCGGTGTCCTATGACGTAGGTCGCGGATTTGATGCTCCTAGGGAACGAACTTATGTGACCTAGGTACGATAATGTTCTCCGAATACTCCGGTTTCCTCCCCCCCCCACTCCCCTATATCCTATCCTATCCTATCCTATCCCGTAACTCTGAGGTCGTTGGGACACCAAAGATGATCGTTTAACAAGTATACTCCATCTTTCTCTGTCCTCAGCAACGCTGATGGCTTCGCTCAATGTCAAGCCAGTCCATTCTCTAATGGTGTCCTCCCACCACTTTTTCGGTCTCCCTCTTCTTCTACCTCCTTACACTGTGCCTTGCAGGATGGTCTTTGCAAGGCCTGATGATCTGTTGACGTGACCATAGCACTCCCTAACGCCCCCCCCCTCCCTGACCCCCCCCCCCCCCCGTCCCCCCGCCCTCTCCCTCCCCGCCACTTTAATAATGGTTTTGGATGCAGTCTATCTCAGCATTTCATATATCATATTATTTATATTTCATTTTCGTCTTCTAATAGACACTCGCCTTTACACCTCATGTTTGAGTGATGAATGTATTTGTTGTGCATGTAGGAGTGTCTGTAACATGTGACCTTGTATGCTGGTTATAGATCGCCGCGCTTTGAGTCTGATTTAGGAATAATCACCCAGTAGTAGTAGTAGTAGTAGTAGTAGTAGTAGTAGTAGTAGTAGTAGTAGTAGTAGTAGTAAATAAATGTTAGGAAGTACATTTCATGCACAGAAAGAGAACAATATTAAGACCAACTCTACAGATGACCTGCACCATGCGACCCCACGTAAGACTATTCAGCCCATATAGGGGGAGTTTGGTATGACTTTAATCAGACTGATTAGCCTAACGACAGGGTGCAGTGGGGTGGCCGGACACAGGTAGTCATTAGGTGAGTCCCGCAGTAAGACCGAGGCTTTTGATCCCTTCCACCCTGATTGGTCCCCAAGCAGGCGTAAACCCCTCAGTGACTGACTTCAATGAACGCTTATGACAGCTGATCAAATGTGTGGACTAAACACAAATTATAGAAGGCTATAACGATGTAACGAAGAACAGTGCCCAAAATGCGTGGACTAGAACTAGAGAAGGCTATTGTACTAGGGTACAAAAATCCGAAACGGAATTCGTTTATTTCCACGTCTGGTTGCGCGCTGGATTGTTGCGCCACAGGCGCGCGCATGAACCACGACGAAATTGGCATTGGGTTTTAAGTGCTTTGGAATGCGCGGGATTTGTTCGCCGTGGTTTGCAGACAATTACTGTAATGTTGGAGTCGCTTTATGTTTTGATGTAGATCTACCACACACACTGCTCTGGCTAACTGCTCCCGCTCTTGATCAATTTTATTTAAAAAAATTTTTTTTAAGGTCTCTCAACTTATGCAGGCCGATTTGGAATGCATGCTATCATGTCGCTGGTCGTTCATCAGAATGTCTCAGAATACAAATACTGTCACTTGGATTGAGAAGATGTTTCCTTGAAGACTAAAGACTGAGAGTTGACAGTTTTTAAGCGAAGGCTTCAACTGACTGAATGATAATAATAATAATAATAATAATAATAATAATAATAATAATAATAATAATAATAATAATAATAATAATAATAATAATAATAATAATAATAATAATAGGGATGCTATATACGCACCTTTCCCCAAATCAATCAGGCTCAAAGCGCGGCGATCTATACCAACATACACGCTCACCTGTCTCACCCACCCTCACACACACCAAATACACATCAATGATATTATTAGTACTAAGTATAACGAGCTCTTAAATGGTATTATTACAGAGTATCATGATATTAGTAGTACCCACAATCATGAGCTTTTTAACCGTTCTAATAACTCTGTATATTTCTCCTCGGCGCGCAAACTCGCCATGCCGCAGCTACTGTGGAGAAGCAGATGACTGCAAGGAGAGTGTATCAAGTGTCCTGAGAGGCTCGGTCAGACAAGGGAAGGTTTAATGTGGAACAGATGGAGGGACCGGATCGCCCACACCCGCAGTTCTGTCCTTCATCCGCCCCCATCGCCACTTCTGCACATGTTAGGGCCTAGTGGCAAGTTCCGACGGCCGAGTGGTACGACGAGTAAGAGCTAGTGCGCGTCAATGCAGCAGGTTCGCATTTGTTATAGGTTTAAGATTCGGGTTGTCCTAAGTGTTTATTTTACTTCAATAATTACTTATACGCGTGTCGCCTGTTTGTAAGGAGCACGGAACAAGCAGCTGGATCCCAGACTAGCTTGTTATCTGTGGTAATGCGCCTGTTATCTGGTAATGCGCCCGATATCTGGTAATGCGCCTGTGAGCGGATATTATCCAACGTAACACAGTGTTGTCTTGTTGTTCGCTGGCTGCAAGGTTAGCTTCAGTTCCAACTTTAAAGTGGATCTCACCGACATCTTTAACTGTAGTCACCTTGGTGGTACCTGTCAGATAAAGTATTTTAACTGTAGTCACCTTTGTTGTACCTGTCAGTTAAAGTATTTTAACTGTAGTCACCAGTGTATACCTGTCAGTTAAAGTATTTTAACTGTAGTCACCAGTGTATACCTGTCAGTTAAAGTATTTTAACTGTAGTCACCAGTGTATACCTGTCAGTTAAAGTATTTTAACTGTAGTCACCAGTGTATACCTGTCAGATAAAGTATTTTAACTGTAGTCACCATTGTGGTACCTGTCAGTTAAAGTATTTTAACTGTAGTCACCAGTGTATACCTGTCAGTTAAAGTCTTTTAACTGCAGTCACCTTTGAGGTACCTGTCAGTTAAAGTATTTTAACTGTAGTCACCATTGTGGTACCTGTCAGTTAAAGTATTTTAACTGTAGTCACCAGTGTGGTACCTGTCAATTAAAGTATTTTAACTGTAGTCACCTTTGTGGTACATGTCAGTTAAAGTATTTTAACTGTAGTCACCAGTGTGGTACCTGTCAGTTAAAGTATTTTAACTGTAGTCACCTTTGTGGTACCTGTCAGTTAAAGTATTTTAATTGTAGTCACCTTTGTGGTACCTGTCAGTTAAAGTATTTTAACTGTAGTCACCAGTGTGGTACCTGTCAGTTAAAGTATTTTAACTGTAGTCACCAGTGTGGTACCTGTCAGTTAAAGCATTTTAACTGTAGTCACCAGTATGGTACCTGTCAGTTAAAGTATTTTAAAGGTCTTGGCGACCGACCGACAACCGTCTCTATAACTCCGTTAGCTATACCCAAGTATATGCGCTTGTGGTGAAAAAGCTCAATGGGATCTCAAACGACAAAACGGGTTTTCCCGTTTGTGACGTAGAGAAGGGAATCAAAATGGGTGGAATGTGTGCTGTCTGTGGGTGTGGAATGTGTGCTGTCTGTGGGTGTGGAATGTGTGCTGTCTGTGGATGTGGAATGTGTGCTGTCCGTGGGTGTGGAATGTGTGCTGTCTGTGGGTGTGGAATGTGTGCTGTCTGTGGGTGTGGAATGTGTGCTGTCTGTGGGTGTGGAATGTGTGCTGTCTGTGGGTGTGGAATGTGTGCTGTCTGTGGGTGTGGAATGTGTGCTGTCTGTGGGTGTGGAATGTGTGCTGTCTGTGGGTATGGAATGTGTGCTGTCTGTGGGTGTGGAATGTGTGCTGTCTGTGGGTGTGGAGTTTCATCCAGTCACAAGATATGACATTACCATGAACTGAAAGCTATTACACAAGATATGACATTACCTTGAACTGAAAGCTATTACACAAGATATGACATTACCATGAACTGAAAGCTATTACACAAGATATGACATTACCATGAACTGAAAGCTATTACACAAGATATGACATTACCATGAACTGAAAGCTATTACACAAGATATGACATTACCATGAACTGAAAGCTATTACACAAGATATGACATTACCATGAACTGAAAGCTATTACACATGATATGACATTACCATGAACTGAAAGCTATTACACATGATATGACATTACCATGAACTGAAAGCTATTACACATGATATGACATTACCATGAACTGAAAGCTATTACACAAGATATGACATTACCATGAACTGAAAGCTATTACACAAGATATGACATTACCATGATCTAAAAGCTATTACACATGATATGACATTACCATGAACTGACAGCTATTACACATGATATGACATTACCATGAACTGACAACTATTACACATGATATGACATTATCATGAACTGACAACTATTACACATGATATGACATTACCATGAACTGACAACTATTACACAAGATATGACATTACCATGAACTGACAACTATTACACAAGATATGACATTACCATGAACTGACAACTATTACACAAGATATGACATTACCATGAACTGACAACTATTACACAAGATATGACATTACCATGAACTGACAACTATTACACAAGATATGACATTACCATGAACTGACAACTATTACACAAGAAACTGGATCCACTTTAGTCAAGATCAGGAGTGGCTTTCAGGGTTTGGGAGGTAAGAGTGGCTTTCAGGGTTCGTGACGTAACAAAACACATTCAGGGTTCATGACGTAACAGTGGACGTTCAGGGTTCGTGACGTAACAATGGACGTTCAGGGTTCGTGACGTAACAGTGGACATTCAGGGTTCGTGACGTAACAGTGGACATTCAGTCGCACTGGGCAGTCTCTGTAAAGGTGAACTTTGCTTGGGGTATAGGTTGGCCCAGTTCTCTGGTAAAGAAAAGGGGTTGGTGTGTAGACTATAGTTAGGTTATTGACAGGAACCCACAAAACCTCTTTCTGAGGGGTTAGAACATCTTTAGGAAAGTTGTTATCAAGTCAATAGTTGTTATCAAGTCAATAGTTGTTATCAAGTCAATAGTTGTTATCAAGTCAAAAGTTGTTATCAAGTCAATAGTTGTTATCAAGTCAATAGTCGTTTGTTTGTTTGTTTATTGTTGAGACGGTAACGCCATGCTCCGATTTATCAACCGGAAATTGCTTTCCAAACCTGAAACTTACGTGCAACTATTTTTCAATGAAAACGTCCTTTGTAAAAAAAAAATAAAATAATTGTAACGCCTAACTTTATATGTTAATAAAAAATTCCTTTCTAAAAATGATAACATCAAACCAAGACGTGTTCCTAAGCATGCGCTATGCCAAAATTAATGCGATATTGCAAAGAATGGTCGCACGCATACCAACTCTAAAGTGCGCACTTGTGATTTAATCCCAACTGAGGGGTCACTCGATCCAAACAACTCCAGCTGATAAGCGTTCCAGTCTGATGGCGCTCAATGCTGATCTTAAAAAAAATAACATTATAAAACATCTCAGTACTAACTATTAAGACAGGCAGTAGATTATGAAATCATTTCTTCTGATCTATCTCTCTTTTCCCTCATGATGATGACATTTCACGCAACAGACAATGCCGTCAAGGTAAAACTAAGAACTGTATATGTATCTTGCTGTGGTAAGATGTATTACACAGACAAACTGCGGTAATATGTACTACACATATAAACTGTGGTAAGATTTACTATAGCGGTAAGCTGTAGTACACAGATAAACTGTGGTAAGATATACTATAACGGTACGCTGTATTAACCAAAAACTTGGTAAGCTGTACTATAACGATGAACTGTGATCAGATGTAAGCTTACTGCACAGATAAACTGCAGTAAGCTGTAGTACACAGATAAACTGTGGTAAGATGTACTATAACTGTAAACTGTAGTATACAAACTGTGTTAAGATGTACTATAACGGTAATATGTAGTAAACAGATAAACTGTGGTAAGATGTACTACACAGATAAACTGTAGTAAGATGTACTACACCGATAAACTGTGGTAAGATGTACTACACAGATACACTGTGGTAAGATGTACTACACAGATACACTGTGGTAAAATGTACTACACAGATAAGGAATTTCCTGTACATCTTTCATTCGTAAGGAAGAGGAGCGTTGAAGACATCCATTTTTATATTTTAAGTTTTATTTTGGTTGGGGTTGATGGTGGACGTGGTGGTGTTAGAGGACGGGGGGGGGGGGAGTTATTGCGTCAGAGTTGGGACTGTGAAGCCCCCATCCACACATCTCTCTCTCTCTCTCTCTCTCTCTCTCTCTCTCTCTCTCTCTCTAACACACACACACACACACACACACACACACACACCTCATAATATATACATCATCATCGCAGAGAATCTGGGACACGGAGGCAAGTCCAATGATATTCTGTTCATCTCATATATTCAGCGTGTCTGGATTCACGATACTACGTCCTTATTCCCGCTGGATTCGCGATACTACGTCATTATTTTGTTCTGCCCTGTCGTCATAGCGTCTTGATATTACAGCCGATTAGGTGAAACGTAAGACTATAAGTGTATATCAAAATTGGAACCCCTGGCTGTTCGGTCGCACCCTGTCTTTTTCAACTGAGGTTGCTGGGATATAGGGTATATAACATAATTATCCTGTGGAATACAGTGTACATACCCTCACCTGTGGGATATAGACGTATTATATTATAGACTTCCTACACTGTGCACAATTCGTCTGTCAAAACTAAACTAAACACTCGTTAAAACTTTGTTTTTGGAGAAGATTTTTTTTCTGTAATCGAACACAACTTGCCTTTTATATTCATGGTCTATTTTGGCTATGCGTAATATTGTTATCACATAAACGGGTTTCATTTTAAAAATTCAGGTTGGTCTAATTGGAAATCTTGAAATGGAAAGATTTTGCCTGTTCTGGGTGCCAGCATGGTTAAGTTTTTTGAAGATAAGCAGCGTTAGTAGTGACAACATCCACTGTGACCTGAATAAGCAGCTAACAAGGTGTTCCTAAACTCACGCGCCTCTGAGAAGCCACCGCACGCCGCCTCATCAGTCGTTTTCAGCCAGTGTTCCGTGAAACACAATTACGTCAAACGCTTACAAAGCGTTTTACAGAAGGTGAGACAGAAGCGACAATTCGTCCCAACGAGCGGTCGACAGACGGGTCGATTAAAAAGCACTTCCCTTAATGCTTCTGTTATGGTGCGGAGCGGAAATCAAACGAAACGAAACACAGAGCGGGGATAATCGGCGAGCTATAATTTTGATATCCAATTGCCCTATTGTGAAAGGGGCAGGAGGATCGAGACGAAATGAAAACCGGCGCCATTGTTGCTGAAGGGTTGTCTGGAGCTGGCTGGTTTATCTAATGATAAAGCTCGTAAATCACCGTGCCCCATGACCACCCCGTGAGCTCGTGGCATGATCAGAAGTCATTTGTAGTCTGTAATTTCCATCTAACTTTAGCGAGTCTCTTTGCATAGTCAATAGACGTCTGTCACCTCCTTAGGGCCGTTCTGACTTTTTCTTTTCTCTTGTGTTGCTTTTCCCCTCTTTCATTTCCAGTTCCTCCTACCCCACCCCATACCCCTCACCCTCAGTAGCAGAGACAACCCGCCTCTCTCTTTATAACTGACGTTGATGATGCTGTTGCACACCTCAGACATCGTTTTGCTTCCAGAAGTTTGACGTTGATAGCTTTTGACAATGGAGATTTAAGAACTGTTATGTGTTTAACTCTACCATCGGAACCACCTTACCATCTCTGGGTAGTACTTTATTTCGTTGAATGCTCGTAGTTTTCAGTGTTAGCTGTGTGTTTATCTAGTAGTATTTAATAATTGGCGTCGACGCGTTACGGACACCAGCGTAGTCTATAAATTATTGACCTATACTAACGTCGCTACTGTCAACAGATTATTATATGCTAATAATGGTTTGTCCTATTAATAATACTAATACTGCTGGATGCCGTATTATTTGCCTTCTGCAGCTCTTTAAACTGAGAAGTGCATTGTGGGTGAACAATCCCATTTGCAGACAATAAGTCCATCCATTACTGTAATCTACCTATCGCGTTATGTACCGCGCTGTTGCCGCAAGACCATTGCCCTATGTCTCCATGCTGTGTTGTGCTGAACCAGTCTTGTCCAAGAAATCAAACGGGGCTGACCCTGAGGACGGCTGATGGGCAGTTAGCGTGAATAGAGGATGAAACGCCGATGACCACTTTCCTGTCTGTGCCACAATCGCGTGATAAGCTCTGAAATATGTATAGGTAAAATCACATGACAGACGAGAGAGAGAGAGAGAGAGAGAGAGAGAGAGAGAGAGAGAGAGAGAGAGGACTAGATGTGTATTGTCATTAAGCGTACAGCCCATCAGGCAAATGGGATTGAGGAAGAATAGGGATGCGAGCATCCGAAATCAAAAAACGGAAATAGATCCGATCACATTTATCTCCACGATAATACTCGTTGTTGACATGGACATTCCATAGCACGATAATACTCGTTGTTGACATGGACATTCCATAGCACGATAATACACGTTCTTGACATGGACATTCCATAGCAAGCGGAGCTTTACAGTCGGTTTTCTCTTTTCTGTTCAAACTCGAGTCACAGTCAACAACATCATGATATCAGGTATAGCATTGTTTTCAGTCATGAAAGAAGTGAGATCAACCAATGTAATAGGCTATCAACTCCAACTCTGCACCAGCTTCCAGGGAGCGACGATCGCCGATGGGCTTCCATCTGGTCAAGTTAATCACGTTCTCCATCTCCATTGGCAGTATGTAGCGGTTGTCTTGCCTGACCAGCCAGTATAAGAACAGAAAACGATGGGCTGTGACGTCGTACTCCAGCACAATATCATCCGACTCAAACATAAGATGATCTTGATTGTTAACATTCACCATAACTACTCTCGTGAATGTGTTATTTCTTCTGTCAGCCCTCAGTAATCTTTGATTGTGCCTGTCTTGAAGATAGTGACATTGTCTCTTACAATGTCGTGGTTGTACCCAGGGCAGCACGTGCACGGATCATTCGAAGGTCTAACGTAGGCCTATTTTCATTCAGCGCTGTAACGCTGGCATTCAACTCGGCTGTGTCGTTTGACATATATATTTGATTGAAGTCATGCTTGGTAGGCTTGACAGGCATGTCGACATTGGCAAGTGCAGTAGGCCTACATGTTGTAAAACTGCCTTCTACTGAAACCGCCGTCTGCTTTGTCATGGTAGGCCTACTTTCATTCGCGATTTCAGACATTTCTAAGTTGGCTTCGTGGTGAACCTCGGAATCTTCAAATAAAGAATATTTCTTTTCAGTGACCATTGTCTTTTGTTGATGCTGCTGTGCTCGTTCTTGGACTCGTCGTATTTGACTGGGCGGCTTCCTCCTGTGGCACACTGTAGACTGTGTATTAGGCATGTTTGTTATTGATGACGGGTCTTGTGGCTTGAGGCGTAAAACAAACACCGTGAGTTTTCAATTTGACACAAAGTTGGAAGATAACACTGAATTCAGCGACACCTCCACTGCTGCAGGAAGATAACACTGAATTCAGCGACACCTCCACTGCTGCAAGAAGATAACACTGTATTCAGTGACACCTCCACTGCTGCAGGAAGATAACACTGAATTCAGTGACACCTCCACTGCTGCAGGAAGATAACACTGTATTCAGTGACACCTCCACTGCTGCAGGAAGATAACACTGAATTCAGCGACACCTTCATTGCTGCAGGAAGATAACACTGAATTCAGCGACACCTCCACTGCTGCAGGAAGATAACACTGAATTCAGCGACACCTCCACTGCTGAAGGAAGATAACACTGAATTCAGCGACACCTTCATTGCTGCAGGAAGATAACAGTGAATTCAGCGACACCTCCACTGCTGCAGGAAGATAACAGTGAATTCAGCGACACCTCCACTGCTGCAGGAAGATAACAGTGAATTCAGCGACACCTTCATTGCTGCAGGAAGATAACAGTGAATTCAGCGACACCTTCATTGCTGCAGGAAGATAACAGTGAATTCAGCGACACCTCCACTGCTGCAGGAAGATAACAGTGAATTCAGCGACACCTTCACTGCTGCAGGAAAATAACAGGGCATTCAGCGACACCTTCACTGCTGCAGGAATATAACAGTGAATTCAGCGACACCTTCATTGCTGCAGGAAGATAACAGTGAATTCAGCGACACCTTCACTGCTGCAGGAAGATAACACTGAATTCAGCGACACCTTCATTGCTGCAGGAAGATAACACTGAATTCAGCGACACCTTCATTGCTGCAGGAAGATAACAGTGCATTCGGCGACACCTTCACTGCTGCAGGAAAATAACAGGGCATTCAGCGACACCTTCACTGCTGCAGGAAGAAAACAGTGCATTCAGCGACACCTTCATTGCTGCAGGAAGATAACACGACACCTTCACTGCTGCAGGAAGATAACTGTGCATTCAGCGACACCTCCACTGCTGCAGGAAGATAACAGTGAATACAGCGACACCTTCATTGCTGCAGTGGTAGGACCAGACAGACAGAGAGAAAGAAAGAGTGAGAGAGAGAAAGACAGATAGGGACGGAGGGAGAGATAGTGAGTGATAATGTCTTAAATATTTATCTTTAAGGTCACATGACAGACGAGAGAAAGAGAGAAACGCAGACAGAGAAATAGACAGACATAAACGCACAGAGTTTTTTTGGGTTTCCCCACGATATCGTCATCATCATCATCATCATCATCATCATCATCATCATCATCATCATCATCATCATCATCATCATCATCATCACCATCATCATCATCATCATCATCGTCATCGTCAACATCATCATGTCCATGTGCCCGTAGTTGTTTTTTCTGGAATTAATTTGCCTTGCGAATTGCCTTTCATTGCCTTGCCAATTGCCTTTTATTACCTTGCCAACTGTCTTTCATTGCCTTGCCAATTGCCTTTCATTGCCTTGCAACACTCATGCCTCGCTGTGCTTGTGCAGGTCAGGACCAACCTTGGGCCAACGGATTCTGCCACTCAGACTTCTGGGGTCGACCTCAAGGCCTTGACACCTGGAGGGCACCTTCTCCCGTCCTTGACCTTTCCAATAAGACTGCGGTGAGCGCGGCTGCATGGGCGGCGGCGGCTGCTGCTCAAGGTTTTAACACCCGTATCCCTCCACACGCCGGCCTGCAAGCAGTGCTGGACCAGCACGTCAATCAAATGGGTCAGTTGTGTAAGCGTGTGTGTGTGGGTGCGAGAGAGAGAGAGAGAGAGAGGGAGGGAGAGAGAGAGAGAGAGAGAGAGAGGGAGGGAGAGGTATTAATAACAGATTGCATCATTCAGTCCGCTGGACGTAACCGGAGTGTAACGGTAGAGTAGGGGAAGATTGAACACCAAATCCCTGTAGTGTAGTGTTATAACCATGCCTGACAATGATGGCACCGTGACCACCTTCATAGTGATAATACCACCTTCATAGTGATAATACCACCTTCATAGTGATAATACCACCTTCATAGTGACAATACCATCTTCATAGTGATAATACCATCTTCATAGTGATAATACCACCTTCATAGTGATAATACCACCTTCATAGTGATAATACCACCTTCATAGTGATAATACCATCTTCATAGTGATAATACCATCTTCATAGTGATAATACCATCTTCATAGTGATAATACCACCTTCATAGTGATAATACCACCTTCATAGTGATAATACCACCTTCATAGTGATAATACCACCTTCATAGTGATAATACCATCTTCATAGTGATAATACCATCTTCATAGTGATAATACCATCTTCATAGTGATAATACCACCTTCATAGTGATAATACCACCTTCATAGTGATAATACCATCTTCATAGTGATAATACCACCTTCATAGTGATAATACCACCTTCATAGTGATAATACCACCTTCATAGTGATAATACCACCTTCATAGTGATAATACAAGTGCAGCCATGTAAGCGACAAGATGGCGCTGGCGTTCGTTGATAAAAATATGATCAAAGAAGCGTTTTGCCTTGGACGAGGACAGCGCATGATCATTATTCTCCGTCTTCACTTTTTAGTTGTAACTGTAACATAAGGTAACGCTATATTATATTAATCTGTTATATTTTTATGTCATTAATTTAACGTCTGTTCACATCTGTGATATTAGACAATTGCAGTACTTTTTGTGAAATAACAATGCAGTGCTATATTACAGTAACCATTGTGGAATAACAGTGCAGTGCTATATTACAGTAACCATTGTGGAATAACAGTGCAGTGCTATTGGGGAAGAACAGTGCAGTGCTATATTACAGTAACCATTGTGGAATAACAGTGCAGTGCTATATCACAGTAACCATTGTGGAATAACAGTGCTGTGCTATATTACCAAACCAAACGGAGACCCATCAGTGAGTCCCCTATATGCTGATGTGTTGGGGACTATAATTTATCTATCTGTGATAAACGAAGAGAGTTAAAAAAGAAAAAGAACACCTCACAGGGAGCTGATGTCTACCGAAAAATCAACAATGACATCCGAAAAGGCATGCGCACAGCAAAGGAGAACTGGATAGAAGATCAATGCCAGGAAATAGAGAACAATCTGAACAAGAACAACAGCAAGAAGGCCTACCAGACTGTGAAGCGGCTGACAAGTGTTAAACAGCCCAAAGTCTCCACTATCCAAAGCAAGTCTGGCATTTGCCTTACAGAAGAACAAGAAGTCTTGGACAGATGGACAGAGTACTGCTCTGACCTTTACAACCATACACCAAATGGAGACCCATCAGTTCTAGCATGTCCCGAGAGCAGAGAAGAAGAAGAAATCCTCCCAATTCTCCGGGAAGAAGTTGAGGCAGCAGTGCAATCGCTGAAGAAAGGGAAGTCAGCGGGAGTGGACAACATACCAGCGGAACTGCTACAAGCAGGAGGAGAAGCGATGACTGATGCTCTCACCACTATCTGTAACAAGATCTGGCAGAGTGGGGAATGGCCTACACCATGGACCCAGTCGCTTGTCATCACTCTTCCTAAAAAAGGTAACCTTCAGGAGTGTGAAAACTACCGCACCATCAGCCTCATCAGCCATCCCAGCAAGGTCCTCCTGAAAATAATACTCAACAGGTTGAAACCACAAGCTGAACAAATCATAGCTGAAGAACAAGCAGGATTCATGGCAGGGCGAAGTACCACTGAACAGATTTTCAACCTCAGAATAATCTGTGAGAAATACCTACAGCACCAACAACATCTATATCATGTGTTCATAGACTTCAAGAAGGCATTTGACCGAGTCTGGCATGCAGCTCTATGGGCAACCATGAAAGTGTACAACATCAGCCCTAAAATCATAGAAGTCATCAAAAGCCTGTATGACAAGGCTACCAGTGCAGTCCTCCATAACAGCGTCATCGGGAACTGGTTCAGAACAACAATCGGTGTGCGTCAAGGATGCCTACTCTCTCCAACACTCTTCAACATCTTCCTAGAGCGCATCATGTCAGATGCTCTTGCAGATCACGAAGGCACAGTCAGCATAGGGGGCAGAGCAATCTCCAATCTTCGTTTTGCGGATGATATTGATGGATTGGCTGGAGAGGAACAAGAACTTGAACAGCTTGTACAGAGGCTTGACACCACCTCCAGAGCTTATGGAATGGAAATAAGTGCAGAGAAGACCAAAATGATGACCAACAACACCAATGGCATCAACACGGACATCAAAGTACAAGGCCAATCCCTCAACACAGTGCACAGCTTCAAATATTTAGGAGCCATTGTGTCAGACAATGGGTCTCGACAGGAAGTCCTCTCCAGGATCGCACAAACAACTGCTGCCCTGACAAGGTTGAAGCCCATTTGGAAAGACAGAACCATCAGTCTACATTCCAAAGTAAGACTGCTGCGATCTCTGGTCATCTCCATCTTCCTATATGCTTGCGAAGCATGGACCCTCACAGCAGATCTCCAACGAAGAATACAAAGCATGGAGATGAGGTGTTACAGAAGACTTCTGTCCTATCCTATCCTATCCTGTCCCGTAACCCGAAGGTCGTAGGGGCACCACAGATGATCGTTTAACCAGCATACTCCATCTTTCTCTGTCCTCAGCAGCCCTGATGGCTTCGCTCAGTGTCAAACCAGTCCATTCTCGAATGTTGTCCTCCCACCTCTTTTTCGGTCTCCCTTTTCTTCTACCTCCTTGCACTGTGCCTTGCAGAATAGTCTTTGCAAGGCCTGATGATCTGGTGACGTGGCCATACCACCGAAGTTTCCGTTTCTTCACCACTGTTAGCAGGTCATCATGTTGTCCAATAGCTTGTGTGATGGTCTGTCGGACTTCGTCGTTGGTGATGTGTTGGGTATAGGAAATGCCCAAAAGTCTTCTGTAGCACCTCATCTCCATGCTTTGTATTCTTCGTTGGAGATCTGCTGTGAGGGTCCATGCTTCGCAAGCATATAGGAAGATGGAGATGACCAGAGAGCGCAGCAGTCTTACTTTGGAATGTAGACTGATGGTTCTGTCTTTCCAAATGGGCTTCAACCTTGTCAGGGCAGCAGTTGTTTGTGCGATCCTGGAGAGGACTTCCTGTCGGGACCCATTGTCTGATACAATGGCTCCTAAATATTTGAAGCTATGCACTGTGTCGAGGGATTGGCCTTGGACTTTGATGTCCGTATTGATGCCATTGGTGTTGTTGGTCATCATTTTGGTCTTCTCTGCACTTATTTCCATTCCATAGGCTTTGGAGGTGGTGTCAAGCCTCTGTACCAGCTGTTCAAGTTCTTGTTCCTCTCCAGCCAATCCATCAATGTCATCTGCAAAACGAAGATTGGAGATTGCTCTACCCCCTATGCTGACTGTGCCTTCATGGTCTGCAAGAGCATCCGACATGATGCGCTCTAGGAAGATGTTGAAGAGTGTTGGAGAGAGTAGGCATCCTTGACGCACACCGATTGTTGTTCTGAACCAATTCCCGATGGCTCTGTTGTGGAGGACTGCACTGGTAGCCTTGTCATACAGGCTTTTGATGACTTCAATAATTTTTGGGCTGATGTTGTACACTTTCATTGTTGCCCATAGAGCTGCATGCCAGACTCGGTCAAACGCCTTCTTGAAGTCTATGAACACATGATATAGATGTTGTTGGTGCTGTAGGTATTTCTCACAGATTATTCTGAGGTTGAAAATCTGCTCAGTGGTACTTCGCCCTGCCCTGAATCCTGCTTGTTCTTCAGCTATGATTTGTTCAGCTTGGGGTTTCAACCTGTTGAGTATTATTTTCAGGAGGACCTTGCTGGGATGGCTGATGAGGCTGATGGTGCGGTAATTTTCACACTCCTGAAGGTTACCTTTTTTTCCTATACCCAACACATCACCAACGTTGAAGTCCGACAGACCATCACACAAGCCATTGGACAACACGATGACCTGCTCACAGTGGTGAAGAAACGGAAACTCCGATGGTATGGCCACGTCACCAGATCATCAGGCCTTGCAAAGACCATTCTGCAAGGCACAGTGCAAGGAGGTAGAAGAAGGGGGAGACCGAAAAAGAGGTGGGAGGACAACATTCGAGAATGGACTGGTTTGACACTGAGCGAAGCCATGAGGGCTGCTGAGGACAGAGAAAGATGGAGTATGCTGGTTAAGCGATCATCTGTGGTGCCCCTACGACCTTCGGGTTATGGGACAGGATAGGATAGGAAACGCAAACACCCATCATTTCTAGCATGTCCAGAGAACAGAGAAGAAGAAAAAATCCTCCCAATTCTCCGAGAAGAAGTTGAGGCAGCAGTGCAATCGCTGAAGAAGGGGAAGTCAGCGGGAGTGGACAAAATACCCGCGGAACTGCTTCAAGCAGGAGGAGAAGCGATTATCGACACACTCACCATTATCTGTAACAAGATCTGGCAGAGTGGGGAGTGACCTACACCATGGACCCAGTCGCTTGTCATCACTCTTCCCAAAAAAGGTAACCTTCAGGAATGTGAAAATTACCGCACCATCAGCCTCATCAGCCATCCCAGCAAGGTCCTCCTGAAAATAATACTCAAGAAGTTGAAGCCCCAAGCAGAACAAATCATAGCTGAAGAGCAAGCAGGATTCGGGGCAGAGCGAATTACCAATGAACAGATTTTCAACCTCAGAATGATCTGCGAGAAATACCTACAGTACCAACAACATATATATCATGTGTTCGTAGACTTCAAAAAGGCGTTTGACTGAGTGTGGCATGCAGCTCTGTGGGCAACCATGAGAGTGTACAACATCAGCCCTAAAATTATTAAGTCATCAAAAGCCTGTATGACAAGGCTACCGGTGCAGTCCTCCACAACAGCGCCATCGGAAACTGGTTCAGAACAACAATCGGTGTGCGCCAGGGATGCCTACTCTCTCCAACACTCTTCAACATCTTCCTAGAAGTATCATGTCATATGCCCTTGCAGACCACGAAGGCACAGTCAGCATAGGGGGAAGAGCAATCTCCAACCTCCGTTTTGCGGATGACATTGATGGATTGGCTGGAGAGGAACAAGAACTTGTAACAGCTGGTACAGAGGCTTGACACCACCTCCAGAGCCTATGGAATGGAAATAAGTGCAGAGAAGACCAAAATGATTACCAACAACACCAATGGCATCAACACGGACATCAAAGTCCAAGGCCAATTCCTCAACACAGTGCATAGCTTCAAATATTTAGGAGCCATTATATCAGACAATGGGTCCAGACAGGAAGTCCTCTCCAGGATCGCACAAACAACTGCTGCCCTGGCGAGGTTGAAGCCAATTTGGAAAGACAGGACCATCAGTCTACATTCCAAGGGAAGGCTGCTGCGCTCCCTTGTTATCTTGTTCTTTCTATATGCTTGCGAAACATGGACCCTCACAGCAGATCTCCAACGAAGAATACAAAGCATGGAGATGAGGTGCTACAGAAGACTTCTGGGCATTTCCTATACCCAGCACATCACCAACGACGAAGTCCGACAGACCATCACACAAGCCATTGGACAACACGATGACCTGCTCACAGTGGTGAGAAAACGTAAACTCCGATGGTATGGCCACGTCACCAGATCTTCAGGTCTTGCAAAGACCATCCTGCAAGGCACAGTGCAAGGAGGTAGAAGAAGAGGGAGACCGAAAAAGAGGTGGGAGGACAACATTTGAGAATGGACTGGTTTGACACTGAGCGAAGCAATCAGGGTTGCTGAGGACAAGGAAAGTTGGAGTACGCTGGTTAAACGATCATCTATGGTGCCCCTACGACATCCGAGTTATGGGATAGGATATGATAGGATAGGCTATATTACCGTAACCACTGTGGAATAACAGTGCAGTGCTACCTTGGAATAACGGTGTAGTGCTGCATTACAGCAACCATTGTGGAATAACAGTATAGTGCTATATTACAGTAACCATTGTGGAATAACAGTATAGTGCTATATTACAGTAACCATTGTGGAATAACAGTATAGTGCTATATTACAGTAACCATTGTGGAATAACATTATAGTGCTGCATTATAGTAACCATTGTGGAATAACAGTATAGTGCTGCATTAACCATTGTGGAATAACAGTATAGTGCTATTATTACAGTAACCATTGTGAATAACAGTATAGTGCTATATTACAGTAACCATTGTGAATAACAGTATAGCGCTGCATTACAATAACCATTGTGAATAACAGTATAGTGCTATATAACAGTAACCATTGTGAATAACAGTATAGTGCTATATTACAGTAAACATTGTGGAATAACAGTATAGTGCTATATTACAGTAACCATTGTGAATAACAGTATAGTGCTGCATTACAGTAACCATTGTGAATAACAATATAGTGCTGCGTTACAGTAACCATTGTGAATAACAGTATAGTGCTGCGTTACAGTAACCATTGTGAATAACAGTATAGTGCTGCATTATAGTAACCATTGTGGAGTAAAGGTGTAGTGCTACTTCACATCAGTGTTTGTGGAATAAAAGGTACATTGAATGCCTTGATGTCAGTAACATCACTGTGCTGTTGTCTTTCAGCCGCAGACGACGACGACAGCACGCCATCCACCCCTCAAGTCCCCACACCCAGAGTAAACGACCGCGAGTTCTTGGCCATGGCCGCCTTGGAGCGAACAGCCGAAGAGAACAGGAAGGTGGAAGCCTCTCGCATTCCACCCATGATGGGGAGCAACTTGGGTAGTGGCACGGGGGAGAGATGTAGCCCCCCACCTCGCAAACGGCCCATGCTGTCGGACGAGGATCGCGATCGGTTGCTAGCTCAAGCCTCGGCCACCTCCATGCCCTCTGCCCATTTCAAGATCACGCAGAGAAGTAAGTGTTAACAGCAGCTGTTATATAAGTCATTAACGCAAAGAGTTAACAGCAGCTGTTGTATAAGTCATTAACACAAAAGTGTTAACAGCAGCTGTTGTATAAGTCATTAACACAAAGTGTTAACAGCAGCTGTTGTATAAGTCATTAACACAAAGTGTTAACAGCAGCTGTTGTATAAGTCATTAACAGTAAGTGTTAACAGCAGCTGTTATATAAGTCATTAACACAAAGAGTTAACAGCAGCTGTTGTATAAGTCATTAACACAAAGTGTTAACAGCAGCTGTTGTATAAGTCATTAACGCAAAGAGTTAACAGCAGCTGTTGTATAAGTCATTAACAGAAAGTGTTAACAGCAGCTGTTGTATAAGTCATTAACGCAAAGAGTTAACAGCAGCTGTTATATAAGTCATTAACGCAAGGAGTTAACAGCAGCTGTTGTATAAGTCATTAACACAAAGAGTTAACAGCAGCTGTTATATAAGTCATTAACGCAAAGAGTTAACAGCAGCTGTTGTATAAGTCATTAACACAAAGTGTTAACAGCAGCTGTTATATAAGTCATTAACGCAAAGAGTTAACAGCAGCTGTTATATAAGTCATTAACGCAAAGAGTTAACAGCAGCTGTTATATAAGTCATTAACGCAAAGAGTTAACAGCAGCTGTTATATAAGTCATTAACGCAAAGAGTTAACAGCAGCTGTTGTATAAGTCATTAACAGAAAGTGTTAACAGCCGCTATTATACAAGTCGTTGACATACATAGTTAACAGCAGCTGTTATATACGTCATTAACACAAAGAGTTAGAAGCAGCTGTTACATAAGACGATATCACAAAGAGTTAACAGCAGTCGTTATATAAGTCGTTAAAACAAAGTGTTAAAAGCAGCTGTTATATAAGTCATTAACACAAAGAGTTAACGATAGCTGTTATATAACCATTAACACAAATAGTTCACAGCAGCTGTTACATAAGCCATTAACACGAAGAGTTCACAGGAGTTGTTATATAAGACATTAACGCAAAGAGTTAACAGCAGCTGTTATATAAGCCATTAACACAAAGAACTAACAGCAGCTGTTATATTATTCAACACAAAGTATTAACAACAACTATTATATAAGCCCATTAACACAGAATTAACATAAGCTGTTATATAAACCTATAAGCCGTTAACTATTATAAGCCTTCATACAATGGGATTTACGTCTACATGTATTCAAGCCACAATCATACTGTACAAATAACATTATAATAAAGCGCACTCACAGACGTCAACAATGATATAAGCCGTCTGTCGTGTACATGTATTCAAGAAACGAGCATACTGCCGCATACAGTGAAACAAAACCATTGACCAATGAAATCTACGTGTGAATAAAAGCCGGTTTCCAACGGCACTTGCTGAACATTCCTAATCCACAGTATTCCCTGACAGGGTGTGACCACAGCCATTGATTATGGGACCATTAGTAGTAGTAGTCGTTTCTTCACTGGATTGTATAGAATAGTTTCTTCACTGGATTGTATAGAATAGTTTCTTCACTGGATTGTATAGAATCAAAAGTATATCAACTAACAAGTTAGTATCTCGTATTGCCACAAGTCGACGTGCGGTGGTCCCGTTTAGCCACAAGCTGGAACGGGGATATCCGAAACCTAAAAATAGAATAGAGAATTCTGGGACATCTGTTCTCGCGAAGATGTGCTCGCTGAAATGAAACGAAAGTTGGGAGAGGAACTGCATATTTCTGGTAGTGAACAAAGGCAGAAACTTGTCAGCAGTTTTATCAGCGATGGAGTTATAATGGACAGAAGTGCTCCATACCTATGAGGTTGCCTTTGCTCGAGCAAAGAAACTAAAGAAGGATTTGGCCGACGTCATTTCAGAAAAAGATTTCTCTACCCATAATTCCCCTGGGTTTTGAAGTTTCTAAAAAGTTATTTCAGGCCGATGACGCTTTATGGAGCTCAAAGCATGTAAAGGGAAGCAACCGGTTGTACGCGCACGTCGATAGAGACATAGAAGAGAGATACTAACTTGTTAGTTGATATACTTGTGATAGAATAGTTTCTTCACTGGATTGTAAGGGGATGAGGCTGTATTGACTTTCAGTTGTTGTCGTCAACAATTGACGTTGTCTTATTAAACAACCAGTTATGATACACTTCCCTTGTTTAATTAAAAAAAATGGGTTTGGTCTTTTTGGAGTAAATGGGTGATTGACGACAGCTTTGACCAAGATGGAACACACTTTCCGTCCCGAAGCCCAGGCGATGTCAATAGTGGTATTAGATGTCAATAGTGGTATTAGATGTCAATAGTGGTATTAGATGTCAATAGTGGTATTAGATGTCAATAGTGGTATTAGATGCAGTCAAAAATAAAAATTGGATTCCCTCTCGGTCTTCTAATAGCGGTCTCCTTGCCTTTACACCACGTTTGAATTATATATGTTGTGTGTGTAAGAGTGGGTTAAAACATGTGAGCGTGTATGTTGGTACAGATCGCCGCGCTTTGAGCTTGAATGTTGATTTGAAGAAAAGCGCCTATATAGTATCCATTATTATTATTATTATTATTATTATTATTATTATTATTATTATTATTATTATTATTATTATTATTATTATTATTACTAAAAAACGAAAGCCATCCGTCCAGCCCAGGCGATGTCAAAACGTAAGCCACCCTTCCAAACCCAGGACATCGTGAAAGCTGTACGCCTGACATGGAAAGGGTTAACCTATGAAATTCAAGGGAAGCGAGCCTACAAAATTCGAGGGACGTAATGATATGAAATTCAAGGAAGTTAATCCAAAGATATTCAAAGGAGTTAAGCTTATGTACTTCGTAGCAGATTATCTTTCTTTAAATAGTCGGCATGGGCGTGGCATCGTCTTAGGATAATTTGACGTGAAATCCAATCTTATATATGTTGTAGCGAGAGAGATGAGAAGGGCTTGGGGAGTGGAGAGAGTGTGGGCCATTTAAAGTTGTTGACCTTAATGCTTAGTGTAGGTAACTGACTTTTTTCGGGGTACTCCCGTGTTGGTGTGATCAGTACAAATGGTGAGCAAAATATATGGCCACACTATTATTTGTAACGACATCCACGCTGATTGTTAACAACAACAGTGAAATGCAAAATGACGGTTTTGTTTTGAGATCTAGGTTTTGATTATGTAAATTATTCCAAGTGACGGAGATGGATTTCCTCAAAAAGGGAAGAGTTGAAGAATGTAGGCAACCTGAATTTCAATCGACGAAGAGGTTGACTGCCGCTTTTCTAAACCTCAAATCCGAAAATCCAAGAGCTTAACCGAAAGAACAGATTTTGAAATAGGGATCACCCCGCTCTGAATATCTAGTGCCTAGTGAAGTCTTGGCTTGAAGCACTGAGACTGAGCCATCCACAATCTAGAAATCTCACAGAGTTCATACTGTACTTTTTGCGTGTCGTCGCCTGTTGTCAAACCAGTGGTAATCAAAGTCTACAGTCACACCACGGTAATTGTAGTGCACTCGGATTGGCCTTTGTGGCGGGGCAAGTCCCAGTTAATTTCTGGGCGATGAGAAGGCAGATTGGAGTGTTATGAGAGAGGAGCGACCTTAGGTCTGATAACAATAAGATGACATGAATGTGAGGTCACAAGCACAGGGTTAATCCATGAAGGAGAGGGTGGTGGCAGAGAGAGAGTGGAGGTAGAGAGTGGAGTGTGATGGAGTTGCAGGTGGGGTAGAGGTAGGAGATAGAACCAAAGAGCTTATTACGGAAAGAGGGGGAACTTCCATTATGTCCTATACAAAAACGCGAGACGCTCTCACGGATTATTTCCCTTTGCTCGGGCTGGCTATATTTCGTCATCTGCTATATGAATGATCTGTGTGTGGTAACTTATTGAGCCTATGCCATTGCAAAAGAACATTTTTATGGCAACGTTTGCAAAAACCAAACTTTTAACCATCATTATTATTAAAATTCCGCTACTGCTGTCTTTTTTTTGTTTGTTTATGTTTACTTATTGACATTTATTAGGTGCTTTTATGCTGCTTATGTGTGTATGTCATAGGTTCGTTTTCTGCCCTGGAATGTATTATTTTTTAATCGACAGATATTTTAAAATTAAAATATGCATGACAGACTGTTTCATTTATCCGAAACTGTGTAAATCCGTAATCGTGTGAGAGAGAGAGAGAGAGGGGGGGGGGGGGGGTTGGGGGAAGAGAGAGCTCTGTCATTCAATCAATTAATCACAATAAAGCACAATAACAAAATGTTTCACTAATAGTGGGAATTCAATTTATATCAGGTGTCCCCCAACCCCCCAACCCTCTCACCTCCCACATCACTGGCTTAATAACATCAGTTACTTCATGGAAAATAATTCATTAATCAGACAGAACAATCAGAACCTAGACTACAACCTTTCACGCAATATAGATCTAATGCGCAGAAATTCACAGATCAGAACAAGGACTGAGTATCTACATTACTTTTTTTTCCCGTTTACACTCAAACGAAAAGGGATTACAACAGATCAAGGACCATTTTTGTGCCTAGGTAAGGGGTTATCTTGCACAGTATTTGATCACGGGGAGAAAACATACTTAGTCTAATTTAACTTGTTAACATAAGCAGTTTGACGAAGCCAAACTGCCAATCTGACATCTACTTTTGAAATATAAGCACAAATATAGTCAAACAACCTAGCAATAACTTAAACAGTGAGCGACCTGTTGAACGTAAACTGTCAGCAAGCAAACTGTTTTGGATTTAGCACATAGGTATAACATGAATCATTCAAGCCGCTCTCCGATTGTTTTAACACTAACAACACGCAGGGGTCTTAGTTTAGGCCTACATAAACACAAAGAAATGAAGTTTTTCAATTGCAATTTACCTTTCTTTGTCTCTTGGAAATTTGAAAAAGGACTTGCCAACACAACTTTTCTTGTATCTGGCATTGATGGCTGTGCAAAAGTCACCACCCTGTTTTACTCTGTCGCCTTTTGACTTTCTGCCACGAGCCATTTTCAGCATGTCGACAAGGGAGCATAACTCGTACTTTTCGTCTCGCGGTCCTGTGCCAAGTTCCCCCTCTTTCTATCATTAAGCTCTTTGATAAAACTTCAAAAAGTGTTTTACGAATCTGTATTGTTGCCTTCAGTGCCAACTCAGGCATAGAGGCGCTGTCGTTTATTTACCTCAGTATAGAGGCACTGTCCTTTATTTACCTCAGTATAGAGGCACTGTCCTTTATTTACCTCAATATAGAGGCGCTGTCGTTTAGTTACCTCATCATAGAGGTACTGTCCTTTATTTACCTCATCATAGGGGCACTGTGGTTTGTTTACCTCAGTATAGAGGCATTTTCATTTATTTACCTCAGTATAGAGGCACTGTCGTTTGTTTACCTCAGTATAGAGGCACTGTCATTTATTTACCTCAGTATAGAGGTACTGTCGTTTATTTACCTCAATATAGAGGCATTGTCGGTTATTTACCTCTGTATAGAGGCTCTGTCGTTTATTTACCTCCTCATAGAGGCACTGTCGTTTATTTACCTCAGTATAGAGGCACTGTCGTTTATTTACCTCAGTATAGAGGCACTGTCATTTATTTACCTCATGACAGAGGTACTGTCGTTTATTTACCTCAGTATAGAGGCACTGTCGTTTATTTACCTCAGTATAGAGGCACTGTCGTTTATTTACCTCATGACAGAGGTGCTGTCGTTTATTTACCTCATGACAGAGGTACAGTGATGTCCCGAGGCCTCGGACATCGGTCATGGTCCGATTCGTTTGGAAAATGACCGAATGCAAACACCTGTGTCCCGTCAAATGTCCGATTCTATTGCGAAATTATTGTCCGATAGTATTATGACTAGAGCGGTCACTGCAAGAAACATCTGTACAAACTGGGGTGTCAAAGCCGTTAAAACGAGTTTGAATAGTGGGCAATGCTAGACTATTATCACTCTTTAGTACATTCCGTCGAACTACAAAAGGGCCGCAACTCTCGACACTTTTGAAAGGGAAATAACCGACACCATACTTCCTCTGCAACGATCTTACTACGCTCAAAATGCCGCCGAAGAAAAAGCTTTGTGTTGCTAAAGGGCAGTCTGTTTTGAGCTCGTTTTTGAAGAAAAAAGAAGCACCATTAATCGGTTCGCTTCACAATCTGAATGTCCTATTGCTTTTATGTAGTCAGGACATGATGTCCGATTAGTTTTATGATTTAGGACATTTTGTCCTATTGCCCTCTAATCCTAGGAACACCACTGTCGTTTATTTACCTCATGACAGAGGTACTGTCGTTTATTTACCTCATCATAGAAATACGGTCGTTTATTTACCTCAGTATAGAGGCACTGTCGTTTATTTACCTCATCATAGAGATACTGTCGTTTATTTACCTCATAACAGAGGTACTGTCGTTTATTTACCTCATGACAGAGGTACTGTCGTTTATTTACCTCATGGCAGAGGCACTGTCGTTTATTTACCTCATGACAGAGGTACTGTCGTATATTTACCTCATGACAGAGGTACTGTCGTATATTTACCTCATGACAGAGGTGCTGTCGTTTATTTACCTCATCATAGAGATAGAGATACATGAGATACTCATGACAGAGGTACTGTCGTATATTTACCTCATGACAGAGGTACTTTCGTATATTTACCTCATGACAGAGGTATTGTCGTTTATTTACCTCATGACAGAGGTACTGTCGTTTTTTTACTTCATCATAGAGATACTGTCGCCTATTTACCTCATGAGAGAGGTACTGTCGTTTATTTACCTAATGACAGAGGCACTGTCGTTTATTTACCTCATGACAGAGGTACTGTCGTTTATTTACCTCATGACAGAGGTACTGTCGTTTATTTACCACATCATAGAGATACTGTCATTTATATACCTCAGCGTAGAAGCACTGTTGTTTTGTTATCAAGTGAAGCACGACTTACATTATTATTATTCATTTGTTAATTGATTAATGCATTGTTTCCGTTATATTTCAGATGAGAACAACTCGCTGTGGGTGACGATGGACGTCAATGGAGTCATGTACCAAGGTGTCCTCTTCGCTGCTCGCCCTGACGTCGGAGGTCCGCGGTTCGAGCATCGCTGACTATATTGCAGAACCAAGCTTCCCTGGCTTCAAACTTAGAGAATGATAATTGGGTTTCGTTTGGAATGTACAAAAGAATGAACATAAATACGCCACACAACTCGCGTTATGGCTAATCTCAGATGCTTGCTTCCTGACCTTCGCTGTTGTGTTGTACGGCAACTCGTTTCGTGCCAAAGCGAAACTTCAGGATGTCAATGGCTTTAGAGTCAACAACACAATATTGAAAGACGTCTTTTCAGTGGGTTTTGTTTTAAAATCTCCATGGATACGGTATTATAGATTAAATTTCTTCCTTAACTCGAAGTTTAAGTACATGTCAAGTATTTTGGTACTTGTGTTTTTTGTTGCCGTTTTAACTCTCTCTCTCTCTCGCTCTCTCTCTCGCTCTCTCTCTCTCTCCCTCCTTCCCTCTCTCTCTCTCTCTCTCTCTCTCTCTCTCTCTCTCTCTCTCTCTCTTCCTCTCTCTCCTATAGCAATAACCTTTTAAACCAGAAATACATGGCGCTAGAAATAGAGCTAGAGACTGTGATGAATGCAGAAGTCAAGTTATTACGATTAATATTTATCCCGTAGAAAGGTTTCTACACTGCGGTATTCATACACTATGCATATCTGTTCGGGCAGTGGACCATAAGCCTACGATGCAATAGTTGATTTTCATCCCAAAAGTAGACGCCTAGAAATTACTAATTTCTTTTAACTCCTCATACATAAAATGGTACGGAACATTGCTAACGTTCACGCTGCGCAAAAGACTCGAGACTTTAAAGCTTAGATGAGACATTTCTTCATCGGATTTCTGCACTTTGTGGATAATCCGTCACTGTGTTACTGAACATTTAGCGAACTGATTACAGGTAGTGTACAGATTAATGGTAATAGCGTACTGCTTACTGGTAGCTGCGTACTGATTACTAGTAGTAGTATGTACTGAGAGTTAGCTGTAGTGTACAGATTATTGGTAATAGCGTATTGGTTACTGGTAGCGGGTACCTATAAAGTGCGAAAAGACAACTAAAGACAACTAAAGACAGCTAAAGACAACTAAAGACAACTAAAGACAACTAAAGACAACTAAAGACAGCTAAAGACTACTAAAGACAACTAAAGACAACTAAAGACCGGTACCTATAAAGGGCGAAAAGACAACTAAAGACAACTAAAGACGGCTAAAGACAACTAAAGACGGCTAAAGACAACTAAGACAACTAAAGACAACTAAAGACAGCTAAAGACAACTAAAGACGACTAAAGACAGCTAAAGACAGCTAAAGACTACTAAAGACAAGCGAAAAGACAACTAAAGACAACTAAAGACAACTAAAGACGGCTAAAGACAACTAAAGACGGCTAAAGACAACTAAAGACGGCTAAAGACACCTATGTATAGACAACTAAAGACAACTAACCCTAACTCTAACCCTAACCCTATAAACAACAATAGCCTCAGTTTCGAATCGGGCATTGCATTTTCATTAAATCCGACTACACAATCACCCAGAACCGCTTTTACTTTGTATCTAAATCAATTATCTTATATAATATACTTGAAAAATATTATTATTTTTTTTAATCCGTTGTACTTTCTACGCGGCAACAAATTTCTGCCATAGCCAATGTCTTTTAAAGATGGCAGGTGTTTTTGGGCTCTTTAAGTTGTTTGTAGCCTTGTATACCCTCTAAAATTTCTACCCCTGGTGTCTTTAGCCGTCTTCAGTTGTCTTTAGTGGTACCTGTAAAGGGCGAAAAGACAACTAAAGACAACTTTTAGTTGTCTTTAGTTGTCTATACATAGGTGTCTTTAGCCGTCTTTAGTTGTCTTTAGCCGTCTTTAGGTGTCTTTAGCCGTCTTTAGTTGTCTTTAGCCGTCTTTAGTTGTCTTTTCGCACTTTATAGGTACCGCTGGTTGTAGCAGCGTACTGATTACTAGTAGTAGTAGTAGTATGTACTGAGTGTTAGCTGTAGTATATAACTATTGGTTGTAGCGTTTTAATCACTGGTTGTTGCGTTCTAATTTCTGGTTGTAGCGTTCTAATTACTGATAGCATATCAAACGAGAAGAAATCCTATTGCACAGAAATGTTGTCACTAAAACCTGTTGGTCTGTGTTGGTGGTGTTACTACTACTACTACTACTACTACTACTACTACTACTACTACTACTACTACTACTACTACTACTACTACTACTACTACTACTACTACTACTCCTACTCCTACTCCTACTCCTACTCCTCCTCCTCTTCCTCTCTCAATTCACACTCTTTGAGTTTCACCGTTTTCTTTTGTGAAGAAAGCGACATTTCGTGAAGAAAGCGACATTTTGTGAAGAAAGCGACATTTTGTGAAGAATGTTATAGTGTGTGCTTGGCATGATTGTTTATATGTTCCGTATAATTTATGCTAATTTTATGTCTATTTATGAAATCTATAGTTCTGTTGCAGATATTGATGTATGTGTTGTGCACATTTTTGAACCAAAGGTAGGCTATTTGTCAGTGTAATTATTTTGTTACACTATTTGTCAATGTAAGTTTCTGTATTACCATTGCAATGAACAGCTAGTCGACATGTGGAGGTGAGTTGTGTTCATGTTAAGTCTGGAAATGTTTCACACAGTTTTACGTCTCAGCTATATTTCAGTTTGATCTGACGTTAAAAACTATACTGACGTGTGTGAAGATTAGTATTATGTCACTGTGAAATGTAGTTGAGCTTTCATAAGCAGATGAAGCCAATGTAAAGTGATTAGTTAACCTTTACTTTGTGATTTTCTCTAAATTGGTCAATAAAGTGTTGTTGGTTTGTTTAGCCTATTACGGTAAGTCAGTAGTGAAGGGGCATTTGTCCGAAGTAAGCTTATGTCATCACAACAGTCCAATTATTTATGTAATCGTTCTAATACAGCTTTACAAAAGTGTCAATACATCGATGACTTAACTTGACTTTATTTCGTTTGGAATTCTCATTTGACAGTGAATTTGTTCATATTTAATTGTGTTTTTTTAATCTTTTTTGGGTCTGAATCGCCAGTCCCCATAGTAATATGTATTTAGTTGTGGAGTCAACAAGAACTCGACTTTGTTTACTTTGTCGTAATTAAATAGCAAGTAAACTTCTTGATAATCTTGTCTGTTTCAGTTGATGAGGCTTTAACTCATTTGATGAGGCTTTAACTCATTTGCGTACACAGATAAAGGGTTGTGAAAGGAGGAAAGAATAAGATTAAAATGTGAAAATTCACTGTTCTGTTCACCATCACTTCTTTTAACACAAGTATTAATAGTGCTATCCTATGTAGTTTGAGTAAAGATTACTTCTGAAATTATATATTTAAATATGGTTGAGCAACTCCATCGGCACTTTATGGCTTAATGTTATTTTAGTATGTCTCCTGAAGCGTGTGCAGTTGAATATGAAGTTAGACTGAACATTTCTCAATAGAAACAATGCAACATCGCCTTTAGTAACCCTTTCACCGCATGCTTTCCGCGCATCCACCACACATAAAACAACATCAAATATTAACCAAGTACTACAATTTGTGTAGGGGCGAGCGCTGAAGTCGCACATCTGCGACAGACGACTGACCGGGAAAGAACACAGGCTCAGTCTCTACAGTCGCATTAACATAAGCATAAATCACAAATGGTTGCAAATTGTATATGGCGGTAAAGGAAGCTTGTGCCATACTTCTTTCTCAAAGACAAATAGTACTTAACAGACGAAGATATCTGAAATACAGAGTACTTAACAAAGACGTCTGAAATACAGAGTACTTAACAAATATGTCTCAAAATACAACGTACTTAACAAAGATGTCTCAAATGCACAGCAGTTAACGATGTCTCAAATACAGTGTTCTTAACAAACTAAGATACCTCAAAGAAGGTAACAAATTAAGATGTTCGAGTTCGTAATCAAGATGTTGCAAGGACAGTCTCATGTTTATATTCGGTCCTCATTCATTTAGAAAGGTTTGGTTAGTCATCACACCCTCCCCTCATCCCTCCATTCCCAGGCTCTTGTCGTTAGTGACTGCAGTGTTTTCACTAAGTAAGCAACCCGCATTTCACCGCCTAGGGGGTTAGGGAGTCGGGAGGTGGGGGATAGGAGGGAGAGGGGGGGAGTCAGGTTTCATCTATGACCCAAATCTGAAATCTTCTTTGAACCTCATAGCCATAGTTCACGATGAGCCAATACGATATCCTTGTGACGCTAGCTATCTTGAGCGTCTGATTTTCTAAGATTCGGTATGATAGGCTGTGCGCTTCTGGAGAACCAATCATTGTGTAAAAGACAGACGAGTAAGAACAACTATACGCTACTGTGTCAGGGGACGGTAATCTAACCACGCACACATTACATTACATTACATAATTGTTGCTTTAGGTCCAGCGGACTCTTCCGAGCCAAATCAGGACCGGACAACCCCAAATCCGCATAAAAGATCTGCTGAAACAACCCTAGTGGGAAAACTGAATGCCCTCCACCAGCCAGTCACTTTACAATAAAGACATCCCACGCAGGGGACGGCTGAGGCTTCACCCCAACTTATCGAACCCCCGTTTACAAAAACAAAATAGAATACAAACATCATTATAAATTATCAACAAAACACATACATATAAAATGCCTACATTGCTAAATATTAACATCATAGGAAGCCCTAGTGACCACCTGGCAGAAAGCGTCCAATATTCCCAAGCTGATCCAACAGATCTCATACACAAACAAGGAGTCTTGTCCCGGAAGAGTTTTCAAGAAAAAAGGTAGGAGACTGGTCTAGCGAAGAAGACGATAGTATAGCAGATTGATAGAACAGAGCAGGAATGAGAAAGAGCAAATGAGAAAGACAGCGACAGTGGGAATTTAAAGCACTAAATTTCCAGAAAGTGGGGATACTATTTATACTGAAACCCCCGGCACCCCAACGGGGGTTACCACGCACACGCACAACTGTTGTAAAGGAAACCCAGACTCGTTGTTTCTTCTCCTCTACATTATTTCTGTGTTGTCATTACATAGTGATAGTAAGGACACAGTCATAAATAATAAAACAACCCTTGTAATAGTAAGGACATAGTAATAAATAATAAAGCAACCCTTGTAAATAGTATGGACATAGTAATAAATAATAAAACAACCCTTGTACTAGTAAGGACATTGTAATAAATAATAAAACAACCCTTGTACTAGTAAGGACATTGTAATAAATAATAAAACAACCCTTGTACTAGTAAGGACATAGTAATAAATAATGAAACAACCCTTGTAATAGTAAGGACATAGTAATAAATAATGAAACAACCCTTGTAATAGTAAGGACATTGTAATAAATACTGAAACAACCCTTGTAATAGTAAGGACATTGTAATAAATATTTAAACAACCCATGAAATAGTAAGGACATTGTAATAAATAATTAAACAACCATTGGGAAGACTTGTGATTTTGAGGCGAATGCATATACTTGTTAATTTAATAAGCATTGAGTGCCAGCATGCAAGAAGGACATTATTTGTAAATAAAAATCGTAAATGTATTTACAGTTATTGTACATAAATCATTTATCGCAGAGTTTGCACGAAATAATTTTACATAAATAGTATATGTTCATGATTATGATAGTCTTCATTGTGGAATATTTTGTACTATTGAATTGTGTGTGTAGGTTCATTATTACTGCACGTTGAACTTTCACTCGTGGTATTTAACAATAATGATTATAATTATTACAGCACGCCAGTGTCGATGTAACATTTTATATTGATTACGATGGAATATGTCATTGTTGTGAACACATTGCATTGTTTTCTGTCACATGCATCTTGTAGGTCGTGTATCATATCCTATCGTTAATTTTATGCAGTTACTAAATATAGTTACGACACGACGTCATAGGGTTAGGGTTAGAAGTGTTGTGTGTCGTATTTTGATATGTATTTGGCAATAATAAGTTTGCAGGTAATGTTTTACACAATTTTTATTTTGATGCAAATGATTTTTATGTACCCCCCGTGTGGATGCCGGAGTTTTCTGTATAAATAGTAATCCCCACTTTCTGGAAATTTAGTGCTTTAAATTTCCACTGTCGCTGTCTTTCTCCTTTGTTCTTTTTCATTCCTACTCTGTTATATCAATCTACTATACTATCTTCTTCTTCTCTAGACCAGTCACCTACCTTTTTTCTTGAAAACTCTTCCAAAACTTTTCATTTGTGTATGAGGTCTGTTGGATCAGCTTGCAGCTTGGGAATATTGGATGCTTTCTGCCAAATGGTCACTAGGGGCTGGCTTCCTATGATATGATATTATTATTTAGTGATGAAGGCATTTTATATGTGTGTGTTTTGTTAATATTTTATAATGATGTTTGTATTCAATTTTGTTTTTGTAAACGGGGGTTCAATAAATTAGAGTACAGCGTCCCCTGCGTGGGATACCTTTATTGTAAAGTGACCGGCTGGTAGAGTGTCTTCAGTGTTACCACTAGGGTTGTTTCAGCAGACCTTTATTACGGATCAAGGGTGAGTCCTCTTTCAACCAAGTTGTGGTCCTGATTTTGTGGTCCTGATTCGGCTCTTTGCAGTCCGCTGGACCCTGTAAGCAATGAATAACTAATTTTTATGTGAGGGCCAGTAACAATTGTTTCAGTTATACAAATCACCGAACCAATAGATTTGAATGGTTATTTATGTTTATATTATTGTAGAGACCCGTGGAACAGCCAGAAATGGTCTTGATATTGTTGCATGTGTAGACATGTTAGTTATGATAGAGTATTACGTCGTTTTAATGCTTTGATTACAAAAATCGCCAAAAGTTTTGTTACCATTTGTAGCTTGTAGGGACTATTAAATTAATAGAACTTGCTATTATAATGAAAAGTGTAGAATTTTAAATTAATAGAACTTGCTATTATAATGAAAAGTGTAGAATTTTACATTAATGGAACTGGCAATAAAATGAAAAAATTTTTGACTTTCAATGGATCTGATTGGTTTTATACATTTTATATTGGATATTTAGCAAATCCGTTATAAAACAATTTTAACATGTATTTTGTTTCCATAGTGCGCTGGTTGAAAGAATTGTCGTACATTGTATTACTTTCATTAATCGTTAGCATTGTGATGAGAATATTGTATTATTTTCATCAATCATTAGCTTAATGAAAATATTATGTTATTTTTATCAATCATTAGCATTATTAGAACATTGTATTACTTTCATAAGTCATTTGCATTATGATAAAGCACTCTCTTTGTCTTAAAATGTAAAAAAATATGTAATTAATTGTATAAGTAATTATTCATGATTTCTAGTCTGATATTTGTATGAAATGATTTTACTTCATGTTTTATTTAATATTTACTACCACCAAAGGTTTCCAAAACTGTTTACTTGTAATTTAATAAATGTTTATTTTGTAAAAAATCTGTTTAAGCTGTTCAAATGATTAAAATTTGCATTGTCATTTTGTGACATTTTATTTAAGCAAACCTAATGATATTATTATAGAATGATTGTCCATTGGAAATGCACGTATTTTGTGGATCCAGTGGATGTATTGTCATGCACGTTTATTGGAGTGCGTCTTGAACTTGTAGAATATTGTTCACAAAACAATGTATTTGATTTACTTTGATGTGTATGTTTTTGTGTGAGAAAAAAATACGTTAGCTTTATTTTGCGAAGGACCATTTTAGATTTATATCTCATGGAAGTCACACTCAAAAAAAGTTTTGATGTAAATGTTTTTTGAAAGTTGTGTAATATAATAATAATAATAATAATAATAATAATAATAATAATAATAATAATAATAATAATAATAATAATAATAATAATAATAATGCATTGTCTTTTGTTTCCATTTTATTTTAGTAGTGTTATATTTTAGCAGAACATTTTAACAACTCTTTTACCTCGATTTTTGCAACATATGTAAATGGAGATTTGATGGGAAGTACGACTGTACACAAAATAGCGTACTCAGTGTTCGGTAGATTAGCTCTTTACATTTTTGTTATTCAAATTGCAATTTGTATTATCATTTATTTGATTTCGTGCCGATAATTTATTTTTTATCATTGTTTATGTTTTATTTACATTTATTTAAATCGTGGATGTTGATTTACATGTTTTATGTTTTTAAAAGTGTTTGATTTTTCTCAGTAATGTTATTTAAATTTTTTTTACAAATGTGTTTGTAAATGTCAACATAGTATTTAGATGCGCTTACTACTGAAATACCGTAGTAGCCTGGTTTTGATTCAGACAGTATGTGACAGTCCTTTAATAAAGACAGATCTGTACTAGACTGGAACTTGTGGAACCTTCAGAATTCAATGCCTGTCTAGTCAACTCTCTCTCTTTCTCTCTCTCTCTCTCTCTCTCTCTCTCTCTCTCTCTCTCTCTCTCTCTCTCCAATTTTATTAAGGACTAGCTGTAAGACAGGTCAATAGGACCTAATGCTATTATCCAATTAAAGGTTTCGACTTCGACTTCTCTCTCTCTCTCTCTCTCTCTCTCTCTCTCTCTCTCTCTCTCTCAGCCTATTTCTAATTGTGTTCGTACTTTCCCTTGCCTGTCTTTGTTTTTTCTTCCTGTCATTCTCTTTGTTAAAATGCAAATAATTGTTATTTAATTCTTTCTTTCTTCTTCTTCTTCTTCTTCTTCTTCTTCTTCTTCTTCTTCTTCTTCTTCTTCTTCTTCTTCTTCTTCTTCTTCTTCTTCCTGTCATTCTCTTTGTTAAAATACAAGTAATTGTTATTTAATTCTTTTTTCTTCTTTTTTCAAAACTTGCATTAGTTTTAGCGCATTCCCTCATTTGCGATCGTAAGTTGACTTCGTTAAATCGGTCGAAATTTGGTGTGTGTGTGGGTGTGTGTGTGTGAGGGGGGAGCGGGAAAAGAAAATGGTGGTTTTAAGAACGTGTGCGTGGTTTACTTCTTAAAACAACTTTTACTCTTTAGATAATTAAATGTCTTAATATCCAGTGTTTGTTGTAGTAGAGTGACCGAGTGTTTTACCGCATCACCAAAACAAAATCTGATGTATTTTGAATTTATTGGGTATTAAAGTGTCTTGACTTGATTTGACGGTTTGAAGGAAACGCATTGGATATCAACAAAATGAATGAACATTGAGGTTTAACGTCTTCACCTACCATTGGCGATATGGCAGACGGCGATAACCATCCCATGTAAAGAGAGGTAGGGACCTAAATCAACACTTTGCCACTAGAGCAATCATACAGCTAAAATTGATAGTAAAAAATGAAAACTTTTATTTATTTCGACCACCACGTGATTCGAACCTTTGTAACTGTGTTCGTTGTATCCAGAAAGTTCAAAGTAATAAATAAGAACTACTCTGGCAGGGATTTTGTTTCCTTCGGTAAAAACGTTGTTTCCAAAAAAAACCATGTTGGTTGTACGCGTGTTTGGCTGTATCTGAATCTATCTGAATCTGAATCTTCTGTCCTCCTTCCTCGTTCTTACTTCCCCTTCTCCTTCTTTTCCGTGCTAACTACTTTTCATTTTCTTCTACCCTCCCAGCGCTAATTCAGGCTGTGCGAAACTTGCTAACTTGCTATGACCTGTCATCCGTCGTGCTGTTATCTGTGGCATCAACAGGGTTAACCACCGATCACTTCTTTCCGTCGTGTACCTGTCAAGTCGGCCTTACAACCAAGAAACATTGAGCAAAAAAGTCAAGGTTTAGGAATGGGTGAGATAGAACTTGGTGGGTGAGATAGAGCTTTGGTTGGTGAGATAGAGCTTTGTTGGGTGAGATAGAGCTTTGGTTGGTGAGATAGAGCTTTGGTGGGTGAGATAGAGCTTTGTTGGGTGAGATAGAGCTTTGTTGGGTGAGATAGAGCTTTGGTTGGTGAGATAGAGCTTTGTTGGGTGAGATAGTGCTGGAGTGGGTGAGACAGAGCTAGGGTGGAAGGTGGGTGTTCTACCCTCTAAGATGGGTGAAATTGAGCTAAGGTGGGTGAGATAGAGGTATGGTGAGTGAGATAACTCTAAGGTGAGTGAAATAGAACTATGGTGGGTTAGATAAAGCTATAGTGGATGAGATAGCTCTAAGGTGGGTGAGATAGAGTGGTTTGGTGGGTTAGATAGAGCCATAGTGGATAAGATAGAGCTGTTTGGTGGGTGAGATAGAGCCATAGTGGATAAGAAAGAGCTGTTTGGTGGGTTAGATAGAGCCATAGTGGATAAAATAGAGCGGTTTGGTGGGTTAGATAGAGCCATAGTGGATAAGATAGAGCTGTTTGGTGGGAGAGCTATGGTTGTGAAATAGAGCTGTTTCGTGGGAGAGATAGAGCTACGGTGGGTGAGATAGATCTAAGGTGGGTGAGATAAATCTAAGGTGAGTGAAATAGATCTAAGGTGGGTGATAGAAATCTATTGTGGGTGAGATAGATCTAAGGTGGCTGAGATAAATCTATGGTGGGTGAGATAGATCTAAGGTGGGTGAGATAAATCTATGGTGGATGAGATAGATCTAAGGTGGGTGAGATAGAGCGGTTTGGTGGGTTAGATAGAGCCATGGTGGATAAGATAGAGCTGTTTGGTGGGTTAGATAGAGCCATGGTGGATACGATAGAGATGTTTGGTGAAAGAGCTATGGTTGTGAGATAGAGCTGTTTGGTGGGAGAGCTATGATTGTGAGATAGAGCTGTTTCGTGGGAATTTGAATTTGAATTTGTAATTTATTCATTAAGGCATCGCCCCTTTATGAAGGGTGTATACAATGTCTTCATGCATTCACAAAGTAAGGACATAATTACATATTCATAATTCACCATATCAGCTATCAGTCGGTTAACATAATGCATATAAGCAATATCATGATAGTACAATTTCTCTTAACCTAAATGCTCTATATAAAAAGATACATAGATTTTTTATTGTAACCCGGTGACATGATGACATCAAAATGCTCAATTTAAAAATACATGGGTTTCTATAATATTTTGCAGCAATGAACTGCGTTCTTAAATTATGCAGCACTGGACAACATAATACAAAGTGCAATTCATCTTCTTCATTTGTTTTACAAAGTGGGCACAATTTATCAGCTGGTTTAAAATTTCTATATCTGTTGTAATGGACAGAAATATTCGAAACACCAAAACGGAACCGTGTCATTATAAATTTAAAATGCCTGTCCATTCCCATGGTCAGATGAGTTCTTATACTGTGATTAATACCACCAATTAAACAATACATCTTATATCTATCACTGTTTTGTACATGATAACTCCAGTCTTGCCATCTACAATCTACAAGTCTTTGTTTAAAATCTCTCAAAAGTCTTTTTATATCTTGCACACCTTGATTCAGCCACACCAATCCATATCCATACTGAAAAAGACACTTCCGTACATTTGATGCCCACGTAGTTTTCCCCCTATCGTCTAAATGACGTAACATTACATATGACTTTCTAGGAAGTCTATGAGCGTCCATACGTGTCAACGTTAGCCAGTACCGTATACAATTAACAATAGCATTAATCAGAATAGGGTAACGATTTAAATCACCATACACTAAATCATTTGGAGTACGGATATCAACACCTAGGAACTTTTCCAGTGCAAATAGATGAACTTTTTCACAATGTATCGCAGCTTTGTCCAAACCCCATATTTCTGACCCATACAATGCGATTGGTTGTATTTGAGAGTCAAACAACTTAAAAAATAAATCAACAGAGAACACATTTAAACTGTACAGTTTCTTTAGGAGACATAACAAGGCACCCTTAGCTTTACTGCTCAAATCTGTACAAGTGCCAGAAAAACTCAGTCTTGTAGACAAATAAATCCCTAAGTATTTGTACATATTCACTACTAACATAGGATGCCCATCAAAGAACCATCTCTCCCTGGCGCCCAAGAATCCCCCTTTTCTAAATACAACTATGTTACTTTTTTCCTTATTGACCTTAAGACCAATTGCCAATGAGGCCTGGTGCAAACTATTCAGCTAATTTTGTAAACCAACAACTGTTACCGAGAGTAGAACAACATAATCGGCAAGTAACAAGATAAATAGTTCCAGAGTGTCCAACAAAAAAATTTACACCATGCTTTCCATTTTGTACAACCTTAAGGGCAAGCCCATTGATATATAAAGAAAATAAAACCGGGCTGATCACATCTCCTTGTTTAACGCCAACTGAACAGTTAATAATGTCAGTCAACTTTTCACCACATCTTACTCTTGCTCTAACAATATTGTACATACTTTTAATACACCGAAACAGTTTACCAGTAATCTGACATTTCAACAGAATCGGCCACAAAATATTTCTGTTGATAGAGTCAAAAGCTTTTTCAAAATCAATAAAGGCTACGTACAACTTTCTATTACCATCAACATTAAACTGTTTTTGAATACACTGTTTCGTGGGAGAGATAGAGCTACGGTGGGTGAGATAGATCTAAGGTGGGTGAGATAAATCTATGGTGGGTGAGATAGATCTAAGGTGGGTGAGATAGAGCTATGGTGGGTGAGATAGATCTAAGGTGGGTGAGATAGAGTTAAGGTGGGTGAGATAGAGCTAAGGTAAGTGAGAAAAAGCTGGGGTGCAGAGAGATAGAGCTGGGTTGGTATGGGACAGAGGTGGGTGAGATAGAGCTGGGTTGGTATGGGACAGAGGTGAGGTGAGATAGAGCTGGGTTGGTATGGGACAGAGGTGGGTGAGATAGAACTGGGTTGGTATGGGACAGAGGTGAGGTGAGGTAGAGCTGGGTTGGTATGGGACAGAGGTGAGGTGAGATAGAGCTGGGTTGGTATGGGACAGAGGTGAGGTGAGATAGAGCTGGGTTGGTATGGGACAGAGGTGAGGTGAGATAGAGCTGGGTTGGTATGGGACAGAGGTGGGGTGAGATAGAGCTGGGTTGGTATGGGACAGAGGTGGGTTGAGATAGAGCTGAGTTGGTATGGGACAGAGGTGAGGTGAGATAGAGCTGGGTTGGTATGGGACAGAGGTGGGTGAGATGGAGCTGGGTTGGTATGGGACAGAGGTGGGTGAGATAGTATGGATTATGGAAACAGGGAGTAACAGAGAGTGAGACGCCAAATATGAAGACGGATTGTAAATCAAAATGTGTGATCCTGTGACTTATTAAATAAGTTGTGTCACAAGTATATCAACTAACAAGTTAGTATCTCGTATTGCCCCCAGTCGACGTGCGGTGGTCCCGTTGCCCTTGGTTTTAGCCACAAGCTGAGACGGGGGTATCCCAAACCTAAAAATAGAATAGAGAATTCTGGGAAATCTGATAACTAGCTACATTTGCAGTCGTGGTCGCCATTTCTCGCGAAGATGGGCTGGCTGAAATTAAACGAAAGTTGGGAGAGGAACTGCATATTTCTGGTAGTGAACAAAGTCTTTGCTCAATTATCGAAGGAGAACACGATGGATTTATAGAAACATGCACACATGTATGTGAGCTCAGTGCAGGCGATCGTGAGTCTCAGTGAACGATTGATCGCCATTGTCATCGATTCAGCTGCTCAGATCGCTTCGATGTGATGGTTCATTTATCGCTTGAATCACACTGTATAATGCACATGCAAGTTCTGTCAAAGATATGATGATTTGAGCATATGTTCGATTCCGTACAGATTGGAAGGAGGGGTGGAAAAATTCAATCATGGTGATGATCAATCCTATTTTGCAATGGTGGTTAGGCCTACTTTATTGTGTATGGTCACGGGTACTTACCTTTTGTAGTTTGTGTGCTTTTTGTCCTGTCGGCCTTGAGTGTTTGCGTCGCCTTGGCTCGTTGTACTTTGTTGTGGTCTCGCTCTCTTTTGATTTTTGAAAGCAAATTCAAATTGCATTGTTATCCAGCAGCATGCGAGGTCAAATTAGACGAATTCAGATCTAACCAATCTTCTTGTGACGCCATTTTGCGTGTGTCTCGTGTGCCATGCACCAGTCGCGAAGAGTCCTGCCGACGTCATTTCAGAAAAGGATTTCCCTACCCATAATTCCCCTGGGTTTTGAAGTTTCTAAAAAATTATTTTAGGCCGACGACGCTCTATGGAGCACAAAGCATGTAAAGGGAAGCAACCGGTTGTACGCGCACGTCGACAGAGACATAGAAGGGAGATACTAACTTGTTAGTTGATATACTTGTGGTTGTGTGTGTTCCTGCGTGCGTGTGTGTGTGAGAGAGAGTGTGTGTTTGTGTGTAAACGTGCATTCTTGGAGAAATGGGTTGCTAAACTTGCATTTTTATGCACAAAATGGGACTTTTACAAGCGCCCCACCTTTTTTTTTTTTTTCCAGAACACCACTTTTGTCTAAGTACATGGGAGTGCTCGTTTAGTGCATGGGAGTGCAATTGTAGTGAAGGGGAGTGCTCTTTTATTGCATGGGAGTGCAGTTGTAGTGAAGGGGAGTGCTCTTTTATTGCATGGGAGTGCAGTTGTAGTGAAGGGGAGTGCTCTATCCGGAACGGAGAAAATCTAGCTGTTTCGGAGCAAAATTTGAATTAAAAGTTAACCTATTTTGTCTCCTATAGGGGACGAAGTAGGTCAGCATTTTAGACGGACAGAGCCAGTCTTTGATATGATTATTACATTTTTAGATGGATTTTGGGCTTTTTCGGTTAACAAAGCACTTTCCAATTCCTACATTTTTTCAAAATCTCTTTTTGTTTTTGCCATGAATACACGCTTACGTGTGCGTGCGTGCATGTGTGTGTGTGTGTGTTTGTGTGTGTATGTGTGTGTGTTTCTGTGTGCATGTGTGTGTGTTTCTTGTTTTTGTTTGTTTGTTTGTTGCTACAATAAATTTATCAATATGCAAAAAATCGAGTTTGATTTTATTATTTATCATTTTTATTATTATTTTAAAAATCTTGAGTCCTAAACTTGTAGGATATGCGTGATTGAACTAGAAATGGGAGACTACGGAGAATCCAGTAACAACTAATCCGCAGAGAGGAAAAGGGGGAAGATGAAGAAGACCCAGACGCAGACACCGCGTATCAATGGGCGTTTGTTTTTGAACATGATACAAGGGACCATCCATCAAGGGGGAAGAGGCAGGTGAAACAACGCCGGTCTTTCTTTGGCACCTGTATTGCTGTGCTTTCTGCCACCAGTAAAGAGTTGCCTATCTCCCTCGTCAATCCTTGTAGTCTCTAATACTCTATTGTATGTCTTCTAAGAACCCTTTCTTATCTTTGCTTGTCGGCTTTCAGGGTGTTTAGGGATTGTAAAACATTGGCCATCAAGCTCGTCCCTAGCGTTTGGCGTATCACGCGTACGGCTTATGACATCATCATGGTTTAGTGTCTGTAGATGATGTTTAAGGTTGACGATGATTTTCAAGTTTGACGAGGGATAACATGGACTATTCTATCACACGAGGAATACAGGAAAATATTCTATAAGACGAGGGATACAGGAAAATATTCTATCAGACGAGGGATACAGGAAAATATTCTGTCTGACGAGGGATACAGAAAAATATTCTGTCAGACGAGGGATACAGGAAAATATTCTATCAGACGAGGAATACAGGAAAATATTCTATCAGAGGAGGGATACAAGAAAATATTCTATCAGACGAGAAATACAGGAAAATATTCTGTCAGACGAGGAATACAGGAAAATATTCTATCAGAGGAGCGATACAAGAAAATATTCTGTCAGACGAGGAATACAAAGGAATATTCTGTCATAGTGTATTGCTCACAGTGTCAGCTAGGAGCGCGATGGAAATGGAGCAAAGGCAACATGGATCTGTTTCCCCACAGTTTGTTTTGACACTGGAGCTATGACATCATCCTACCTTTTTACCACAGTTTGTTTTGACACTGGAACTATGACATAATCCTACCTTTTTACCACAGTTTGTTTTGACACTGGAACTATGACATCATCATACCTTTTTACCACAGTTTGTTTTGACACTGGAACTATGACATCATCCTACATTTTTACCACAGTTTGTTTTGACACTGGAACTATGACATCATTCTACTTTTTTACCACAGTGAAAAAATTTAGGATTTTGTGGGTTATTGATTGTGTGTGGGTGTGTGTTTGTGTGTGTGTGTGCGTGTGTGTGTATGTATGTGTTGGCGTGTGTATTGTGTGTATGTCTGTGCGTGCGTGTGTTGTGTATGTATGTGTATATATGTGTGTGTGCGTGTGTGTGAGTGTATATGTGTGCGTGTATATGTGTGCGTGTATATGTATGTTTGTAAGTGTGTGTGTGAGTGTGTGAGTAGGAGGTGGAGGGAGAGCCAGAACTTTGGGAGTGGAAGGAAGTGAAGAAGAAATAATTACGAAAGCAATTTTCACTCCGTGTAGAAGAAAGCAGATTACTTGTACTTTTAGTTAAACTCAAGGCTAAAAGTGACAGTTAATCTCAAGGTTAATAATAATAATAATAATAATAATAATAATAATAATAATAATAATAATAATAATAATAATAATAATAATAATAATAATAATAATAATAATAATAATAATAAAAATTAGCATTTGTAAGGCGCCTACTCTGCGGATCTAGGAGCGCACACACCAACATTCATCTAATCATACATTCATGTTTTATATATAATATTAGATCGCATAGAAATGCATGCACACGCGCAGACACACGAAACACACAGAAACACACAAAACAAGAATACTAAATGAAGAAAGAATGAAAATTATGTAAAGTGCTGCTGAAAGAGAAAGGTTTTCATGTTGCTTTTAACAGTGATAGTTAAACTCAAGGCTAACAGTGATAGTTAAACTCAAGGCTAAAATTGATAGTTAAACTCAAGGTGTGACAGTTAAACTCAAGGCTAGCAGTGATAGTTAAAACTCAAGGCTAACAGTGATAGTTAAACTCAAGGCTAACAGTGATAGTTCAACTCAAGGCTAACAGGGATAGTTAAACTCAAGGCTAACAGTAACAAGCTCAATAAAGCGACGCTAAACATAGTCCAACTTTAACCATAAATTATGATAAAACGGAGCCAATCTGAACCATGAGATATGATAAAACGGAGCCTTACTAGTCTGAACCATGAGCTATGATAACACGGACCCAAAATTAGTACAAACAGACGTTAGTCTATTTGTAAAAAATATAAACTTTGCTGCATCTGATGATTAACATTAGGCCAGAAGCGGCAACTGCAGCAGCAGCAGCAACAACAACAACAACAACAACAACAACTATTCAGCTGCTTTCAACACGTAACACTAGGCTAGGCAAAATCTGACGTGAGGCTGCTCATAGTTGTTTACTTCAGAAACGTGTTCCAGTGTGTTGGTGTTTTTCATCATATGTTGATGTGATGGAGTACTGCACACAATTTCTATTGTAATGCTGAAGGGCAAATTAAGATCAGTCTTTTGTATCTATCTACATAATAATTGTAATGCAAAAACCACATTCCACTACACTATAGCCGGATGGGGTCTCCAATATTAATCATCATCATACTTGCAAAGCCTGGCAACTGATTTTGCGATCAGGTTCATGGCGTCAGAATTAAACGATAGATAACAGGTCGCACGTGTGCGAAATGTGATGTCACAGCGGGATTGCCGTCATAAGGAAGCACGTGCAAAGGAAATGCTCTTTTCATTACTTTCCGTTGAAAGGGACCGGATATGAAGAGAGAGATATATAAAAAGAAAATTCAACCCCAATTGTGGAAACATGTTACTTTTCTGATAAAATATGAGCTTTTTAAAAAAAATTAGTTTTAACCTTGTCAGCCGCTCCAAAGCAGGTCTGGCATATGCCTTACAGAAGAACAAGAAGTCTTGGACAGATGGACAGAGTACTGCTCACCTTTACAACCATACACCAAACGGAGACCCATCAGTTCTAGCATGTCCCGAGAACAGAGAAGAAGGAATCCTCCCAATTCTCTGGGAATAAGTTGAGGCAGCAGTGCAATCGCTGAAGAAAGGGAATTCAGCGGGAGTGGACAACATACCCGCGGAACTGCTACAAGCAGGAGGAGAAGCGATGATTGATGCCCTCACCATTATCTGTAACAAGATCTGGCAGAGTGGGGAGTGGCCTACACCTTGTACCCAGTCGCTTGTCATCACTCTTCCCAAAAAAGGTAACCTTCAGGAATGTGAAAATTACCGCACCATCAGCCTCATCAGCCATCCCAGCAAGGTCCTCCTGAAAATAATACTCAGCAGGTTGAAACCCCAAGCTGAACAAATCATAGCTGAAGAGCAAGCAGGATTCAGGGCAGGGCAAAGTACCACTGAACAGATTTTCAACCTCCGAATAATCTGTGAGAAATACCTACAGCACCAACAAATTCTATATCATGTGTTCATAGACTTCAAGAAGGCGTTTGACCGAGTCTGGCATGCAGCTCTATGGGCAACAATGAAATTGTACAACATCAGGCCTAAAATTATTGAAATCATCAAAAGCCTGTATGACAAGGCTACCAGTGCAGTCCTCCATAACAGCGGCATCGGGATCTGGTTCAGAACAACAATCGGTGAGCGTCAAGGATGCCTACTCTCTCCAACACTCTTCAACATCTTCCTAGAGCGCATCATGTCAGATGCCCTTGCAGATCACGAAGGCACAGTCAGCATAGGGGATAGAGCAATCTCCAATCTTCGTTTTGCGGATGACATTGATGGATTGGCTGGAGAGGAACAAGAACCTGAACAGCTGGTACAGAGGCTGGACACCACCTCCAGAGCTTATGGAATGGAAATAAGTGTAGAGAAACACAAACACACACTTACAAGTAAATTAGTTGTAACGAAAGGGGTTATATCAAGAATTGCGTGTATGCATGCGTGAATAAATCTGCGTGTCCTCCCGTCTCACGCTTCTCTAACACTAAATTCTGTTGTCACACCCCCTCTATTACTATAAACATAAATCAACACAAATTTACACAAGTCCAGGAAAATCAGTCAAGAATATGAAAATACAATCAATTTCTGTACTCAGGCACTTTGTAGGGTTAATCCGTGAATTACACACACTGACAATAACACATAAAGAATCCCGGTCACCGTCCACAGAGAGAATTACATGCAAGAGTCTCACGGAGAATTATGGTTCAGTGTGTCTATGTTTATCCTCTGTCTCTGTCTATGTATTCTCTTTTGTTTTCTCTTTCACGTATCCTTCTCCTTATCCTTTCCTTGTTTCTTTTTCTCTCTTCTCAGTTCACTTCTCCGTTTTCTCTCTCCTCCGGCTGCTGCTGCTGTTGCTGCTGCCGCTGCTGCTGCTGCGGTTGCTGCCACCGCTTCTCGTCTTCTTCTTCGTCTTCGGCTTCTTCTCCGTCTTCTTCTTTCTGCTACTTCTTCCTCTTCTTCTTTCGTCTTCCGTTCCTTCTTCTGCTTCCTCTTCTGTCTTTTTCTTCTTCTTCTTCTTCTTCTTCTTCTTCTTCTTCTTCTTCTTCTTCTTCTTCTTCTTTCTCTTCTTGATGCTTCGTCTTCTTCTTGACGCTCTTCTTCTTCTTCTTCTTCTTCTTCTTCTTCTTCTTCTTCTTCTTCTTCTTCTTCTTCTTCTTCTTCTCTTCTTCTTCTTCTTCTTCTTCTTCTTCTTCTTCTTGATGCTTCATCTTCTTCTTGACTCTCTTCTTCTTCTTCTTCTTCTTCTTCTTCTTCTTCTTCTTCTTCTTCTTCTTCTTCTTCTTCTTCTTCTTCTTCTCCTTCTTCTTCTTCTTCTTCTTCTTTCTTCTTCTTCTTCTTCTGCCTCGAGGCCCCCATCCGGAACTTCTGTAAACAGAGGAGTTTACCCCACTAAATTTCTTGATACATAGACTTTCTCTGAATTTCCACACATACCTCTCTCTTCTCTGTGACGGGACCAGACCAGGAATATAATTCAAATCTCAACGATGTCGAATACAGTTCACACATACGCAAATTGTAAAACTAATTATAACAACTGATTATTACACCTCGACGCCAAGTTTCAACTTCAAATCAAATAATAAGCAACCTGCTGAGCATTATTTTCAGGAGGACCTTGCTGGGATGGCTGATGAGGTTGATGATGCGGTAATTTTTACATTCCTGAAGGTGACCTTTTTTGGGAAGAGTGATGACAAGCGACTGGGTCCATGGTGTAGGCCACTCCCCACTCTGCCAAATCTTGTTACAGATAATGGTGAGGGCATCAATCATCGCTTCTCCTCCTGCTTGTAGCAGTTCTGCGAACTGTGTAAATATTATTCTCCCTTTTTAACGTCCCCATGTTGTTTACTTAATTAGAGAGCTTCGTGATGCCATGTGTTCCATTCTCAATTCTCCTTCTGGAAGGAACCGTGTAATTCATTAGCGGGTATAATTCTAAAATCTAACCGCAAAGCAAACTTATTTACAAGAGAATCTTCCAGTCTTGTGTCATGTAAATGGAGGTCTTTAGAAATGAAATCAACTGTATCAGTCCGTAAGCAACCCCCACCTAAAATCTTCATAATCTCATCAAACTCCTCAAACCCCAGCATTCCATTCGCAAATAATTGATTAGGCTTGCCTTCAATCACGATCGACGCTGTTACGATAGGCTATTTAGACCCTGCACTATGGCTTCACGCCTAAAATAGTTCAGCCTGCTGTAGCCTGTGTACATTAAAGTCGATGCCTAGCAGACGACAGAAGTAAAGGACTGTGCTAAGCATGTGTAAGCTAACTCTCGCTAAGGTAGGCAGTGACCTCATCCTGCTGACGTATAGCCACCACCGCTAGAGTGCGCCACAGGTATCGGACGAGATTTTCGCGGGCTTTGGCTGACAGCAAGGCTAGGTGGTCATGCTTTGTCTGAACCTCACAGGAGAAGGAGCTACGCTCTGAAAAATCTCTCTCAGAAAGACTAAGCAGGTGACAGGTGAAATTCATTCATCGCAGTATAGCCACAGCCTGACATTGTCAAAAAAAGGTAAATGATACATCTTTTGTTTCATCGCGATTTATTCCAAGTCAAGTCAAGTCAATATATTCTTTATTCCATCAAAGAGGAAAATTTGTTTTGCCACCAGGATACGCACTGTATAAAAACACATATGCCCACCACATACTCATCGTCATCCTATCATAACTTACAACCACAAAACCATATCACATGTGTACTAATACACTAATACAGTTTAGCACAAATTAAAATAACACTATTCAATTTCTACAGCTATCATAACTAAGAGACAAAGTTAATAAATTGTATTAATACTACATATATATATATATATATATATATATATATATATATATATATATATACATACATATACACACATATATATACATATCACATATATACATACATATATCCACACATATATATATATACACATATATATATATATATACACATATATATATATATATATATATATATATATATATATATATATATATATATATATATATATATATATATATATATATATATATATATACATGAACCTCACCTATTGTGGGGTTTTCTGTCTGGTGTTGGTTTGTGGGGCATTATATTTTATATATATATATAAAAATTAAAAACTAACCGATTTAAGCACAGGCTCTCTGAATCCTCGTGACACCATTCTCGTTGCAATCAATATAGGTAACTCTCCTTTCAAATTGAAGATTAAAATCACCATGGCGGACAGATTGAAAAAAAAAAAAACAAGGGAGGCAATCCAGTTATTTTGTGGGAAAAATTTTATATAAAACGTTGATGTGAGATTTGTACAGGACAGTAATCAGCAAGCCCGCGGCAATATTGTAAACAGGTTAAAATTGCGGGGCGTTTTACAAGCCCCACAATTTTTTTATGGCCCACAATCAACTCCAATTTTGGAAAATGCCCCACATCAGACCAATCCATGTCTCTCTCTCTATATATATATATACATATATACACATACATACATATACACACATATACATATATATATATATATATATATATATATACACACATACACACATATACACGCACACACACACACACACACACCCATATATAAACATACCCACCCACATACACCTATACATACATATACATACACATATATACACACATACACGCACACCCACCCAAATACACACACATACACACACACGTACAAATATGCATATACATATAATTATGCAAGTTAGCAGCACATTACATTGACAATTTAATTAGCGTAGACATAATATTGTAATTGCTTGACTGTATAGTTGACTCTAGCTAGAGCGTGCAGTGGGGCAGTGTTAACATCCGATGCGCCAGCCGGAGCCAGAGGCAGCATTCAGTCTACCCACCGCCATGGGAACAAAGCTGCGAGAGTACTTTGCCTTCTTGCATTTGATGGAGCGATACCGCCTGCCCGAGGGGAGCAGTTCAAACTCCGCGTGCAATGGGTGGGAGCTGTCAGCAGAGACCGCATGCGCCTTGCGGAGCAGGGCTTTGTCTGTTATCTCAGAGATGAGGGGGACGGGGAGGCCAATGATCTTTGAGGCCGTGTTTGAAATTTTCATCAACTTGTTTCTTTCAGTGACAGAGAGGGAGGGGTGGTATATACTACTGCAGTATGTGAGAAGGGGCTCTATGATGGAGCGATAGAGGTTGAGGAGCAGCTGGGGGTCCAGTTCAAGAGACCGCAGTCGGCGCAGCACATACAGCCTCTGCTGACACTTCCTCTGGACAGAAGTTGCTTATTTATCCTGTGGGTTCGGTCACTGATTAGAATAGACCCAACGTTTCCAGACGTGTCGTAAGAGGCGACTAACAGGGGTGATGTCAGCACGGCATCACTGGGCGAAAGTCTTCTACACAGAAGTCACCGGCCAGGACAGAGGAACCTCATGTTACTTCAGGTTCAACGACCACCTGCTCGGGGCCAAGACGAGCCACGCTGTATTTGTGGATATCGGCTGTGGCCAACAGCCTGGAGAGGATTTTTCTTGCCCAAGACACACTGCATGATGAATAAAACCATTTACACCATGCCGGATCGGTCGTCGCCCGGAACAACAAGGACCGCGCCTTCCGTTGGCCACCAGGACGGAGGCGATAAATGTGGTACTGATGGACAACTTAGCAAGATCCGCACCAGAAATAACAACGTCATAGGAACCTGGAATGTCAGGATCCTAAATGCAGAGAAATTAGAAGAACTGGTCCACGAGATGGACCACTATCGATGGAACGTTTTAGGGATCAGTGAACTGCGCTGGAAAGGCATAGGTGAAACAACGACCGACAAAGGCCACAAGCTTTATTTCAGCGGTAGAGATGACAGGCACGAACACAGAGTGGGATTCTTGGTCCACAAGAACATTCTAGCCACTGTCATGGGTTGCCGCCCAGTCTCCAGTAGACTCATTACCATCCGTCTGTGAGCAGCCCCTTTCAACATCACCATCATCCAGGCCTATGCCCCAACATCAGACTATGATGACAGCGAAGTGGAGGACTTCTATGAAAATCTACAGGCTGTCCTTGACCAAGTGCCGAAGAAGGACATAGTCATAGTGTGGTATTCGACTGGAATGCCAAGGTTGGCCAAGATGCGCACCACAACTGGGTAGACACATGTGGACCCCACTGCAACAACGAGATAAATGACAGGGGTCTGAGACTCTTGGAGTTTGCCAGATACAACCTACCAATCTGATACTGGCAAACACGCTTGGTCTCCACAAAAAATTCAGACGATGCACATGGCACAGTCCCGGCGGGGAGACTCACAACCAGATCGACTACATCATGGTCAAGAAACGCTTCAGATCAAGCATCAACATTGGCAGGACACGCACTTTTCCAGGAGCAGACATAGGAAGTGACCACGATCTTGTGATGATGTCTTTCCGGCTTCACTTGAAAAGAGTAAATACAGCAAAGTGCACTAGACTGAAGTTCGACCTGGATAAACTGCAAGACTCGGAGGTGGCAGAAATATTTCAAGCCACAATTGGAGGGAAATTTGCACCACTGCTCATTTTGGGAGCTGGTGAAGTAGATGTCAACAAAATGACCACCACCTTCAACTTAGCTGTGACAGCTGCCGCCACGAAGATCCTTGGAAAGCACCAGTCAAAGAAGAAGCTGTGGATCACATCTAAACTTTTGGACCTGTGTGATAAACGAAGAGAGATTAATAGAAAAAGAACACCTAACATGGAGCTGATGCCTATCGAAAAATCAACAATGAAATCCTAGAAGGCTGCAAAGGAGAACTGGATAGAAGATCAATGCCAGGAAATAGAGAACAGTCTGAACAAGAACAACAGCAAGAAGGCTTACCAGACTGTGAAGCGGCTGACAAGTGTTAAACAGCCCAAGGTCTCCACGATCCAAAGCAAGTCTGGCATATGCCTTACAGAAGAACAAGAAGTCTTGGACAGATGGACAGTGTACTGCTCTGACCTTTACAACCACAAACCAAACGGAGACCCATCAGTTCTAGCATGTCCCCAGAACAGAAAAGAAGACGAAATCCTCCCAATTCTCCGAGAAGAAGTTGAGGCAGCAGTGCAATCAGCTGAAGACGGGGAAGTCAGCGGGAGTGGACAACATACCAGCGGAACTGCTTCAAGCAGGAGGAGAAGCGATGATCGACGCACTCACCATTATCTGTAACAAGATCTGGCAGAGTGGGGAGTGGCCTACACCTTGGACCCAGTCGCTTGTCATCACTCTTCCCAAAAAAGGTAACCTTCAGGAATGTGAAAATTACCGCACCATCAGCCTCATCAGCCATCCCAGCAAGGTCCTCCTGAAAATAATACTCAACAAGTTGAAACCCCAAGCTGAACAAATCATAGCTGAAGAACAAGCAGGATTCAGGGCAGCGCGAAGTACCACTGAACAGATTTTCAACCTCAGAATAATCTGCGAGAAATACCTACAGCACCAACAACATCTATATCATGTGTTCGTAGACTTCAAAAAGGCGTTTGACCGAGTCTGGCATGCAGCTCTGTGGGCAACCATGAGAGAGTACAATATCAGCCCTAAAATTATTGAAGTCATCAAAAGTCTGTATGACAAGGCTACTGTTACGTTGAAACGCGAATGGTAGTACGTCGGAAACGCGCACGATAGATCTAATCGTTTCGATTTGCAAAGTATTCAATAATAGAGTTTATTTACCTTTGATTTGAGTTTGCATTGTTGTTAGGAGAGGCTTTGTATAACGTTGATAATTTTCGTTAGTCGATATCGTTGGAGAATTCTCTGGATCCGCTTGTTTACTATCGATCGAAGTTTCGGGATAATTGTCGAAGTAAGAGAAGGTTCGGGGTAGGTGTGGAGAGATGTATGACGTAAGTCAGTGATTACGATCTTTAATTCTGATTGGTTGTAATGCGTCATTTCTAGAACGACCTGTCGTCATCTCGAAGGATAGAAAAATTATATATTCGATGCTTTGTGTGTTGTGAGAGTAGTTGTTGATAGTTGGAAAGTAAAAAGTTGAGGTGAGAATTGTATGCAGTTGTTGATGTGTGCTGAATAAAAGTGGAAAACTTCATACGTCGACTCTGTGACTTGTATGCTGTTTGGACGGGTTGCGTGGATAAACGAATCTGAGCTACACTCATCAGTATTTCAGCATTGGGGCTGAATCCACTACTGATAGAAAACACCAACATCATATCGAGTGTAACATTTTTGGGGTCAAGCCGCGATTCACGCCATAGCCAAGGATTCAACTGCTACAACAAGCGAGTCAACGTTACGAGAGGCAGTCATCGAGGGTAGCCGCCAACGAGTTGCGTCGAAAGGGGCCAACATACTGGGACTATATCACCGATAGGTTCGGGTTGACTGCAAGGGCGTGTAGTCACTGAAGAGTTGCTTCGTGAGCGAACAACAGATCGGGACTACGTGGCTGCCGCAAGACTACGTCGAGGGACAGTCTCGGAGCTACATCGCCAGTTTTACAGGGAGCGACGAGCGGACGTCGCGTCTACTTCAGCACAGGAGCGTGTACATCAACACCAGCGTGGTGCAGCGTCGCATACGACGAGGACAGCGGGGCCTGCGTCAGCGAAGGCGACTAGTGACAAGCATCAGCGCTACTGCAGAAAGCGTGCTGTTCTAGAACAGTCTAGAACGGTACAGCACAGTCAAGAACTTTCCAGAAAAGAACTTTCCAGAAAAGAACTTTCCAGAACTTTCCGGAAGCATCAAGATGGCTGACTTCTGGCAGAAAGGGATTCAACTGAATCTAAAAGGGAAACAGTTGACGGAGTACGTCAAGTCCCAGGAGAGAATACAAGAACGAGAATTAGAAGAGCAACGCCGCCGTGAAGAAAGAGAATTTGAAGAGCAACGAGAAGAAAAGGAAGAACAGCGTCAACGGGAAGAAAGAGAAGAGCAGCGTCGCCGAGAAGAAAGAGAAGAGCGGCGTCAAGAAAGAGAAGCAGAAGAGCAGCGACGCCGAGAAGAAAGAGAGATGGAAGAGAGACGACTAGAAGCTGAGCGTCAGTACCAGCTAGAGTTGGCGCGTATCCAAAACAATCAGCATGCGCCACAAGTTATCAGTGACAACAAAGCTCCAAAATTGCCAGCGTTTGTCGACGGGAAGGACCAGATCGACAGTTATTTGGCGAGATTTGAAAGGTTTGCCAAAAGCTCTAACTGGCAACCTCAAGACTGGGCGATTCGACTAAGTGCACTTCTGACGGGGCAAGCACTCGACGTCTACACCAGATTGTCGGACGATGACGCTAAAGACTACGACGTCTTGAAAGAGGCCCTATTGCAGTGCTACAACTTTACAGAGAAGGGCTACCGTAAACGCTTCCGTGAATGCCGGCCTAAGTCAGACGAGACGCCAAAGCAGTTTGTGGAGCGCCTGTCGTCATATCTACACAAGTGGGTGGAGTTATCAGGCGAAAGGAAGTCTTACGACAGTCTCCATGACCTGATCGTGAAAGAACAATTTCTCAATGCCTGTCACAAGGACCTAGCGACCCCCTTAGAAGAACAAAAGCTGCAGACGCTTAAAGATGTGACTGAGGCTGCTGAAAGATATCTCATCGCTCATGGGAAGACCCTGGGGCCACCCAGCGCAACGAAACATTTTCAGAAGACTGGAAACCATGTGAACCAGATCCAGGGGAGCCAGACGAACCAGAAACAGACGGACTCCACGCCTCCTCCCAGGGAAGGGCATTCGAGAGGCTGTTTCACCTGCAACGCTACAGACCACAGAGCGGCTAACTGTCCTCAAAACAAAAGCAGCGGACAGCGGAGCAGTACGGACAATGCAGCGGCGGGCAACCGACAGAGACGTTTCTCCAATTTACGGCAAACCAGTAGATCTGACCATCAAGTGTGCGGCGGGAGCGTCATTCTTCCGAGTGAGACCAAGCGCGCAGCTACTCCTGCGGACGTGCAAGAGTGCATGACCGATGGCCAACTTCTCCTTGCCAACGGAAAATCCATCCCCGTCGTCGCCAGCGCAGCTGTGACCGTCCAGAACATGCCTGTTTCAAAGGGACGCGTCGGAAATCATGAAGTGACTGCTCTAAGAGACTCTGGCTGCAGTGGGGTCATCGTCAGAGAAGACCTAATCGCTAAAGAACAATTCACTGGCGATTCTAAATGGACACTCATGGCCGACAGCAAATGTGTGAGAGCGCCAGTTGCGAAGATTCATGTCAACACCCCTTTCTACATAGGCGAAGTAGAAGCGGTTTGCCTGAAGAAGCCGTTATACGATTTGATGATCGGGAACATCTACGGCGCGAGACGACCCGACGACCCCGATCCAGAGTGGAGTCCTACCTCAACTCAACACGCCGAAGTTGTGGAGGAGGATCCATTGCCGTTTCCCGATGGAGACCTTACAGAGCTGCTACGGGACAATGTGGTTACTCCGGCTCAGCCCTGCCGACCAGAGGTCGTCGGTGCCGTTACTACCAGGGCCCAGGCCAAGAGAGACAAGACGTCTACGCCACTGAAGGTCGCCGACAACTCTAAAGCTGCCATCGTGGACAGAGATAAGCTGATCCAGCTCCAGGAAGCTGATAGTTCTTTAAACAAGTACAGGAACCGCCAAGACCACGTGACCAAAGGCAGTGGTACGGTCTATTTTGAGGTGAAGGCCAAGATCCTGTACCGAATCTTCCAGCATTCGAGGGTCAACGGAGGGAAACCACTACGTCAAATCTTGGTACCGTTACCCCTAAGGCGCCAGGTGATGGAAGTAGCGCATGACTCAATCATGGGAGGTCACCTGGGTATCAAAAAGACGTCGGATAGAATCCAGGCGGTGTTCTACTGGCCAGGACTTCATGCGGACGTCAGCCGTTTCTGCCGATCATGTGACATTTGCCAGAAGACCATACCTCGAGGAAGGGTCCCGAAAGTGCCTATGCAGAGGATGCCTCTGATCGACCGACCTTTCAAGAGGGTGGCCTTAGACTTAATCGGCGAAATAAGACCTCCGAGTGAAGAAGGTCATCGATGGGTACTGACTTTAGTGGACTATGCGACTCGGTACCCAGAAGCGGTGTCACTGAAGAAGATTGACACTGAAACTGTAGCAGAGGCACTAGTGGACATGTTCAGCAGACTTGGAGTGCCTGAAGAGATCCTGACAGACCTCGGGACGCAGTTCGTCTCTGACTGCATGAAGGAGGTCAACAGACTGCTGAGCATCCGGCATTTAACTACGACACCCTACCATCCAATGTGCAACGGGCTTGTCGAAAAGTTCAATGCTACGCTGAAGTCCACCCTGAAGAAACTGTGCAGCGAGCAGCCCAGACAATGGCATCGCTATATCAACGCCTTACTTTTCGCCTACAGAGAGGTACCGCAGGAGTCCACCGGCTTTTCTCCGTTCGAGCTGCTGTACGGAAGAACCATCCGAGGGCCGATGCACATCCTGAAAGAACTGTGGACGAAGGAAGTGGACACCCCAGAGGTGAAGAACAGCTACCAGTACGTGTTTGAGCTACGGGAGAAGCTGGAGCAGACTCTCGAGATAGCCAGAGAAAACCTGAAGAAGTCCCAAGACTGTGGAAAGTACTACTATGACCGTAGGGCTGTGAACAGGAAGTTTAAACCTGGCAACAAAGTGCTGGTGCTGCTACCTACCGATCATAATAAGTTGCTGATGCAGTGGAAAGGCCCGTACGAAGTGGAGACCGTGGTGGGGATCAACGACTACAAGGTGAAGGTCGGCCAGCATTCCAAGATCTACCACGCCAACCTCCTTAAGCTGTACGTGGAAAGGCCATCAGAGACTGTACATGCAGCAACAGCAACTGAGATCGACAACAGCTTCGACAGCGAGGAACTGTTGGAACTTGGAGACTTCCACAGCAAAGAAGGCATCGATGATGTTAAGCTAGGACCAAGCTTGACGGAAGGTCAAAAGATGGAGCTCAAGGACCTTATGGGCGAGTTTCCCCATAGCTTCAGCGATGTCCCAGGCTCTACGACTTTGGTCGAACACGAAGTCCACCTCACTTCGAATATCCCTGTTCGATCCAAGCCCTTCCCGATCCCTTTCAAGGTCCGTGAATCCTTGAAGAAAGACATCGATGAGATGCTGAAGATGGGCATCATCAGGGAGTCCAGTTTCCCCTACGCGTCCCCTGTCGTGGTCGTGAAGAAGAAGGATGGGAGCAACAGAGTATGCATCGACTACAGGAAGGTTAATAAGATCACCGTCTTCGACCCTGAACCGATGCCTACCGCAGCAGACCTCTTCCGCCAATTATCGGGGAGTAAAATCTTCTCGAAGATTGACCTCAGCAAAGGTTATTGGCAAGTCCCCGTGCGTCAACAGGACATACCAAAGACTGCTTTTATAACCCCTGATGGGACGTACGAGTGCCTAAGGATGCCCTTTGGCATGGTCAACAGCGGAGCTACCCTGAAGAGAGGGATGAAGAAGATGCTCAAAGGGATGGACAATGTCGTGTGTTACTGGGACGACCTGCTAGTCCACACTCGCACCTGGGAAGAGCATCTGCAGACCTTGAGAGAGCTGTTTCACCGTCTCACAGAAGCCAACCTGACCGTGAGACCCAGTAAGTGCATTCTGGGGACTGACAACGTAGACTTTATCGGCCATTCGCTGAAAGAAGGACAAAAGGGGCTTCTACTAGAAAACGTCACCAAGATTCTGAACGCTCCACGTCCCCAAACCAAGAAGCAGGTGCGAATTTTCCTGGGGTTGGCTGGATATTACAGGGAGTTTGTACCAAACTACTCCGCCGTCACAGCACCCTTGTCGGACCTGGTGCGGAAAGGCTGTCCAAACCAAGTGCAGTTGCGACCGTCTCAGGAGAAGGCAAACCAGACTGTGCGCGACCTCCTTTCGAAGGATCCGGTGCTAAGACTGCCTGACATTTCCAAGAAATTCGTCTTAAGAACAGACGCAGCGGACGAAGGCATCGGCGCCATACTGATGCAAGAACACGAAGGGAAACTATTTCCGGTCAGTTACGCCAGCAAGAAGCTGTCCAGGGCTGAGAAAAATTACTCGACCATGGAGAAAGAGTGCCTTGCCATCATATGGGGAATCCGGAAGTTCGAACTGTACCTTCAAGGAGTGAAGTTCGTGCTACAGACTGATCACAAGCCGCTAACTTACTTGAACTCTGCCAAGTTTGTGAACAGTCGGATCATGAGATGGGCTATGTACTTGCAGAACTTTAACATGCGAGTAGAATCTATCAAAGGATCAGACAATGTTGGTGCGGACTTCCTCAGCAGAGTGTGTGAGTAAAGAACATTGACTGTGTGGATGAACTGTGTATCCAGATAGACTTGCGGATGGAAGAACATTGACTCTGTGTGAATGAACTGAGCACAATGACAGTATTCAGAAAGTCCAGAATTAAGACTTTGTTTGTGCATTACGTTTCAACGTTGTTGAAAGAAATTGGGTAAATTTCTTCTTGAGTGGGGGGTTATGTTACGTTGAAACGCGAATGGTAGTACGTCGGAAACGCGCACAATAGATCTAATCGTTTCGATTTGCAAAGTATTCAATAATAGAGTTTATTTACCTTTGATTTGAGTTTGCATTGTTGTTAGGAGAGGCTTTGTATAACGTTGATAATTTTCGTTAGTCGATATCGTTCTTTAATTCTGATTGGTTGTAATGCGTCATTTCTAGAACGACCTGTCGTCATCTCGAAGGATAGAAAAAATTATATATTCGATAATTTGTGTGTTGTGAGAGTAGTTGTTGATAGTTGGAAAGTAAAAAGTTTAGTTGAGAATTGTATGCAGTTGTTGATGTGTGCTGAATAAAAGTGGAAAACTTCATACGTCGACTCTGTGACTTGTATGCTGTTTGGACGGGTTGCGTGGATAAACGAATCTGAGCTACACTCATCAGTATTTCAGCATTGGGGCTGAATCCACTACTGATAGAAAACACCAACATCATATTGAGTGTAACAGCTACCAGTGCAGTCCTCCACAACAGCGTCATCGGAAACTGGTTCAGAACAACAATCAGGGTGGTCATGTTATTGGTCAAGATCAGGAACATGATCAAACTTATGCGAAGCATCAGTTTAAAGCTCGACCTATTTTTCCTAAACTTCCCATGTTTAGAGAGAAGACTGATGATATTGATTCAAACTTGTTTCGTTTTGAAACAAATGCTACTGCACTTGGCTGGGAAAGGGAACAATGGGTTATTTATTTGTCTGCTTTGCTTGAAGGAAATGCTTTGAGTTTGTATCACAGTTTAGCTGCCAATGGTCATTGTGATTATGACATTTTGAAAGACAATTTGTTAAAAAAAATTCCAATGTACTGCTAAAGGTTTCAGAGAGAAATTTCGTGCCACCAAACCAGACGCAAATGAACAGTTTCAAACTTTTGGCATTGAACTTAATCGATTGTTTGATCGATGGGTTGCACTTTCGAGTGTCAAACGTACTCTAGATGGCATAGTTGATTTGGTACTGGGCGAACAATTTCTTCAGAGTGTGTCTGCAGATCTTGCCACTTTTATTCGCGAAAGAGGATTGGTCAGCCTCGAGGACATGGTAAATTGTGCCGAAAGTTACCGTCTTGCTCGTCCGGGTAAGAATTTGGCTCGCAAGGCCACTACTTCTGCCTTCGCGTCGGTTGGTCAATTCAATACCGTTGCTGAAGCTAATGCGACTTCGGGTCGTTCGGATTTTCGCGGTGGATACGGTGGTTATCGACGTCAGGTTGGTTACCGTGGCCTCTGGAACTTTAATCGAAGCGCGCCGTCCACTGTTGCAGATTCTCATTAAGGTCAAAGTCGTGGTGGATTCGGACGTGGCTCGTCAGTGAATTTTGCTAAATGTCAGCTTTGCAAAGGCAGTGGCCATTCTTCATTCAAATGTCCACTTAGAAACAATCCGACAAATCCATGCTACATTTGTGGGTTGGGGGGACATGTTGTCCGTTTGCTACTTCTGCACTCAAAACAGATACACAAAAAACTCAGGTTGTTTCTGCTGCATTGCCTGTTGATCCTGAGGTTGTCTGTTCAGTTGCTAGTCCTGCTGTTGGTCATCAACATTTGGAGTTGGGAAAAGTGAAGGGTACTCCGTGTTCTGTACTTCGTCACACAGGTGCTACGATTTGTGGTGTGCGTCAGCGATTGGTGTCATCTCTCGAGTACATCGAAGTACAAGTTCGTTGTAAGACATTTGGAGGTGAGATTACTGTCTATCCGCAAACTTGCATTTTTCATGTCAGTTGGTTTGTGCTGTGCTTCCTGACCCAGTTGCTGATTTGATCATTGGGAACATTGCTGGGTTGACAGATTCTGTTGTTGGTGCTCAGGTTTCAGTTGAGTCGAGTGTGGCGGCTGTCACTACTCGAGCTCGCACTGCGCAGAAAGATTTTCCTCATACTCCTTTAGTTGATGTTTCTCAAGATTTTGGAGTTTCTCGTCAGGAGTTGGTTGATTTGCAGAAATCAGATTCCAGTCTTGCTTCATGTTTTACGTGTGCTCAGTCTGGAGAAAAGAAATCTGTTGGTTCTGCTACTTATTTTTTATTTGAGGATGCAGGTGTTTTGTATCGTTCGTACGAAAAGCCAGGTCAAATTCTACAGCAGATTGTTATACCAGAGAAGTTGCGTGCTGCTGTTTTGGCTACAGCACATGATCAGTTGCTTGCTGCTCATTGTGGTACTCGTCGTACTTTGACGCGAGTTCTTTCAAAGTTTTTTTTGCCCGAAGTTTCAGCGGATACTTCGAGGTACGTTCGTACTTGTGATGTGTGCCAGAAGTCAACTTCAAAGGGGAAGGCTCCGCCAGTTCCGTTGGTTGTTTTTACGCGGGCTTGTGTGCTTCTCACGACTAACAAGGTACTGTTGTTTTGAGTATTTGAATTATCCACGGACAAGCGATTGCCAGGCTTCGTTTATCCATCTCGAGCATTCAGTTTCGACTTCGTCAAGCTTGTGTGAAGCTGGTGTTGAGAGACATGCGTTGGGGTTAGCTGTGTTAGAATCTATGTATGAAAGGACGGGAGTGAAAGATTGATAAGAATTATTGTTGTTTGTTTATATAAAGTTAGAGAACGTGGAACGTATATTTTGGTGTTGGTGTTTGCCTGTATTGGAAAGAGTCTGTACGTTTGCGGGTGTGACAGTAAACAGAGAACTTGCACGCACGCTTATTTCGTTCTAGGAGTCAAATATATTTTGCATGCACTCAGATATTGTAAACAAGCACCCACACTAAATATCCATCATTACACTGATGACAGGGAAAGATGGAGTACGCTGGTTAAACGATCATCTGTGGTGCCCCTACGACCTCCGAGTAACGGGATAGGATAGGATAGAATAGGATAGGATTGTATTAGACAATGGGTCTCGACAGGAAGTCCTCTCCAGGATCGCACAAACAACTGCTGCTCTGGCAAGGTTGAAGCCCATTTGGAAAGACAAGACCATCGGTCTACATCATAAGGTAAGGCTGCTGCGCTACCTTGTCATCTCCATCTTCCTATATGCTTGCGAAACATGGACCCTCACAGCAGATCTACAACGAAGAATACAAAGCATAGAGATGAGGTGCTACAGAAGACTTATGGGCATTTTCTATACCCAGCACATCTCCAACGACGACAACACTATTACCTGCTCACAGTGGTGAAGAAACGGAAACTCCGATGGTATGGCCACGTCACCAGATCCTCAGGCCTTTCAAAGACCATCCTGCAAGGCACAGTGCAAGGAGGCAGAAGAAGAGGGAGACCGAAAAAGAGGTGGGAGGACAACATTCGAGAATGGACTGGCTTGACATTGAGCGAAGCCATCAGGGCTGCTAAGGACAGGGAAAGATGTACGCTGATTAAACGATCATCTGTGGTGCCCCAACGACCTCAGAGTTGCGGCATAAGATAGGATAGGATAGGTGTAACAGCAGAAATAGTGACGACAAAAATGTAGGAAATTAGCTTAGCGCAAAATAGATACCATCGAAGGAAACTGGACGTTAATACAACAGTTATCTAAAAAGCAGCCAACACATGTCAAATTAACTTCCTTGAGACAGTCACACCAACAACCGCTCAAGATACCATCTAACGGACTTAGCGATCCAAGACTAAATAGCATACTTAAGCCAAAACTGACCATAACCTCGTCCTCGTTAAATAGCCTACTTCACTGTGACCAGAGTAACTTAGACACTAAGTAGCCCAGGCTCCACGTAATCGTTATTGCATCTATCCTCCACTCTACGTCTGACACTCCTATTCCAGGGTAATTATACGTGTCCGGTAACTAGGATAGGTGTGAAAAATATTCCAACTGAAACCGTAAAATCCCGTATATGCGAGATTGACTAAAACGAGAGCTAAACGATTGGTCAGAAGACTACTAGGAACTCTTGCATATCTTTGGGCCCCAATCTTAGCTAGTCAGTCGCAAACGAACTGCCCAGCTGTGAGGGTCGACCAAAGGAACAAACTGCAGTGTCCATCTATCTCCATCTCATCAAGAGAGTGCTAGAGACGTAAAAGACGATTTCACGAGTTCCAGAGTCTACAAGTAAGATAACACTAGTAGTTTTGATATGTGTATGTTTATTGTATATTGATTGCCAGGTATTGATAATATGTTCTTGATATATATAGTTACAGAAACAGATTATTGTTTTTGAGACAGTATGCATGTGGTTTGATGTATCTTAGCCTTAAGATTCGAATCGAATTGTGCATATGGGAACCCTGCAGGACCTGGTGTCTGATGCTATAGACACTTTGCAGAGGAGACCGCACACTTATAGCTAACGAGAATATTGTAGCCAGAGCTCCGACTTTTACAGGTCGGCTCTGGGATCATAAGGTTTGTGGAGACGAACGCCTGACCTTCGCTCCTGTGGCACCAAAGGAGAACAATCAAGAGTCTGCCTGGCCACGTCCGAACCCCACAGCTACAAGGGCGACCCGACTCACCGCCAGAGTAGATAAGTCACCCGCAAATGAACTGAGTCCTACCCTCGAGAAAACTAGAACATTTAGAAAACTACGAACAGTGAAAATCGTAACCGCAGTTAGCACAGGATGAAGAAAACCTGCTAAAGAACTTTCCCAGCACTTTGAACTATATTAATTATTAATTTACCTGTTAATGCAGGAATGTTAAAGTTTGTGTTGAATATATAAAAAGTGAAATTACATACATACGACTGGTGTCATTCTATTTGTATTGTTGTGTAGCTATTAGTTTTCTTCTCTCGAGACATAATAATCTAGTCTTTTGATTAGTCATCACCGGTTCTCAAGGTGAGCCAAATGATACTAAAATTCCCGAGAACAAATATAAATTTTATGTGACCAAAGTGCCGTGATCTGTCTCTCACACAACTTTCGGAATTCTGGTAAAAGAACGATCGATAGTGGTAGCACATCGCCCATCTATCAATAAGTCTTACCCCCTAGTAAGATAAACGTATCTTCCCCAGAATATCATCACAATAGGAACCCTAATTCTAACCCAAACCCTAACCCTTTACCTAATCCTAAGCCTAACCCATCCCTAACCCTAACGGAACACTGTTTTGACGTCAAAATGACGGGGCCGTCAAAAGAACGTAGGTAGAGTATAAAGAGTAACAATAACGGCGTTTCTACATCGCCACCCCCCCCCCCCCACACACACACACACCAAAAAACACTCCCATCCACCCACACACACACACACACACCAACCCACGCACACACACAGTTTACGGAATTTATTTAGAATATCAATGTACGTTATTAAACACAACCAATGCATTTTCTTTAAAAAAAAAAGAAGCTTATTGAAACATCCAAGTTCAACACACATCCATCTACGACACACATTTTTTGTTACTGTTAGCCTTTACAAAAAAAAACAGTCACATTAGGTCGCGCATAATTATACTCAAGAGTAAAACTGTTGAACCTTATTTATCGTATTCATGGACAATTATGCATATATAATAAGGAAGACATTGAACTGACCTTTACAAAGTATCATTACTGTAACTGCAGGCATCGAATAAAAATTAATGTAAATTAGTTGTTGCTGAATGCTGGAGTGCACAAAATGCACAAAAACAACGAATCAAAGTGTCTTAAACTTATAAATCTTGGCATCTTTTCTCCCAGACTCGAGAAGAACCAATAATGGCACTCACGCTGAGATACTTGACTTGACTTGACTTGACTTGACTTGACTCGTTAGACGTTTGAGGCCCACTGGGCCTGTTCGTCTCTCAAAAAATAAAATAGTAACAACTTAGTAGTGCGCGTGGTGGCTTTAAGTTGTTAATGGTAACTTGTTGGGTCGTAGAGGGTGGGAAGGGAGCGCCAATGGCTGTCGAGGCGGGATTTAAAGGAATTCAATGAGGGGGCAGATACAATGTTGTCTGGCAGGCTGTTCCAGGTGGTAGCGACTCTGTTGGAGAAAAAGTGTCCCCTTACGTTCAGCCGGAAGCTCTTCTTGTATAGTTTGAGCGAGTGGCCACGTAGGCTATGTTGTTCGCTGGGGTGCTCGAAATGCGGCCGTTGAGTGTCATACGAGTTATGAAGGTATTTGTACACCTCGATCAAATCGCCTCGGCAGCGTCTGTGCTCCAAACAGGGCAGCCCCAATCTCCTCAACCGTTCTGGGTAAGGCTTGTCCTTCAGCCAAGACAGCAACTTGGTCGCCCGTCTTTGAACGTCTTCGAGTTCGCAACAGAGCAGCTTTAACTGAGGATTCCACACACAATGACCGTATTCTAAGACAGGGCGAACAAGACTCTTGTATAGTTGTACAAAGGTGCTTTCAGTCAAATAGTCAAATGATCGTCTGATAATACCGACAATCCTGTTGGCCTTCGCTGCTGACTGTGACACCTGCTGCTTGAAACTCAGTTTACTGTCAATTATCACGCCCAAGTCTCTCTCTGCCTCACTCTCTGCTAGCTGGATTGTATGCACAGTACCGTTTAAGTCCCTGGTGGACATGTGGTACTTAGCATCAGATTTCTTGATTCCTAGTTTGAGGACACAGCACTTTTGTGGATGGAATCTAAGTAGCCAGTCGCTAGACCACTGCTGCAGTCTATTAATATCATCCTGTAGCCCCTCAGTTGCACCTACACTGTCGCTCCTGGTGTAAACTTTAGTGTCGTCGGCAAACATCTTTACTCTTGCATCAACACAGCTTGGCAAGTCGTTAATAAAAACAACAAAGAGAAGAGGGCCAACGACGCTGTCACGTCCCCCGAGCGGGTTCAGTGACGTCAGCTCAAAAAAGCGAGTGAAAAGGAATAAAACTCAAACAAAATAAACTAACACAAAGTGCCAGAATACAGTCACACTCTTTTATTCTACAATCAACATACAAACACAGGACAAATGGGAACTAACCTTCCCCCAACCCCTAAATAGACCCCCGTCCCAATACTAACTAACAATTACCTCCCCTTGCAACAAACCCCAAACAGAACTAAACAACAGCAGTTTCTTTACAAAGTGTACACAGCAAAATCAAAATCAACAAAACAATTCAAAATGCAAGTCTTCAAATAATAAGCAATGGCGTTGAATCATAAACTACTATCTAGGTAAAGCTGTGGCACAGAAGTAATGTCTCAATGTTCTTGTCAAGTAGCTCAGAGAGCTAACAGTCTCTTTCACAGTAAGTGGATGATTCTTCTAACTAAATGGATATGTTTTTAGGTGCGTGTAATGCGAGTCTGTGTGTGCATGAATTAAGTATGAAAACCTCCTGGAAATGTGTTGCCTCGATACATAGGCAAAACCTGCAGCAGTGTAAGAAATCACCACAACACTACTCTGTTGTAGAGGCAAAGGTACATCCCAGGCTGGCTAGGACCCAGTCAGCGGCAACAACATCAACATCAGTACAGCACGACAGGCAACATCAAAGGCAACAGCGTGGAAATAATGCGTAGAAATAAACACGTAGAAGAAATAATCATCAGCCCACACCTGTTGACATATACATAGTCTTAACAATATGCCCACCAAACAATAAACACTATATAATATAACATAACACGCCGTCCTCCGTCCGCCATCTTGACCTGTATAGTTATGAATATCATAATAATAATACAAGATACTATACACACATTTCAATAATATAAATCACCCTTTGATGCTAAATAATTCGCATCTTCTTTACACACCAATGTTTATATAAATGTACATAATTATCGCAACCTCACCACAATCTCACAGTCCTGATTCATTCCACCCCCCTTCATCACCACCGTCACCCCCAACAATTATAGCACATCACGATTACCTCCCTTCATCCATACTGTAAACATGCTTCCTTCATAATCATCACCTCATCTTTCTTCAGTATACTACATTTTATCGCTCTCTCCATACATACACCCTCACTCTCTCTCTCTCCCTCTCTATATTCCCCATCGTCGCCTTTGACCCACTTCCATAACAACAACAGCAACGACATTTCCCCCATCACATATACAATAAGAAAATCATAAGAAAATCATATAAAATCAACGAAATTCATTATACATCCTAAAATACATCCCCTTCCCCACACTCATTACCACTCACACACGTACGCAGTTCTCGGAGCGCGCCACTAGAGAATTGAACGACAGGGTTTGCTTACCTTACAGGCCTCGGCTTGTGACGCCCTTTACCCCAACACCACAACACGACACAACACTGTCACAACACAATGGGTTAGTCTTTTGAGAGTCTCTTTCTCTTGCTCTTGCACGTTATTTCACTGTCCAAATAACATTTATTCTGAGGATGAGGACACCTTAGCTCTGGTACAGACACTAAGTCTTGGTGGGTGTTCAATCGAGAACCACACGCACCGCACCTTAAGTATGGAACTCTACACTCACTGGCGAATGGCAGTTACCATCTTCCTTCGAATTCTAAACATCCTTATCCCGACGAGGGCATAAGACCTTGGGTGGCTATATAAACAATACACACACCCTTCCAACAGTACCCTACACTACGATGACCTCTGTCACAGGGCTGCTGCCTCGTTAAAATTCCTTCCTCACGCAATAGCATCTCAAACCACTCTGCCCTTCAAAATCTGCGCCGGCCACAAGCAAAACAGTCGAGCTCTCGTCAGTATGCACGTTCTTTATTACGCGTACCCCTATTCGAAATTGGCCGACTCCCTGTCTTCTACGAATCGCACGGACTCTACGAAACTGCACTTTCATACGCAAAAGTAAATCGGTCACGCTATTCTATGTACAGCAGATATACGGAGAAGTGTAACTTCGTAAAAAGTGTATCTCTCCCTACCATCTGAAAACTCGTGTCGTCACACAACCCCCCCCCCCAGTTCTTAACATGAAGAACCTTAACTACGACGCGAATTTCTCACTACCCCCTATGCTACCTACTGAGCGTTTCTGCTGAGGAAATCTGCTGGAACGTTGTCCTTCCCAGAAATGTGCTCCACAGACATTGAGAAAGGTTGCAGCTGAAGTGCCCATCTCATCAGTCGGCTGTTGGTGTTCTTCACCTGCTGTAGGTACTGCAGTGGCATATGGTCAGTCTGCACTACGAAAGTACGTCCGTACAGATATTGACTGAATTTCTGCACACCCCACACCAACGCTAGACACTCCCTCTCAATGGTCGAATAGTTTCTCTCGGGTTTCGACAGTTTCTTGCTTGCACACGCAATAGGCTGTAATCCCTGTCCCCTGTCCTGGCTCAAAATGGCCCCTACTCCATCCTCCGACGCATCTGTCTGTAGCACAAACGGTAGGGTGAAGTCCGGCAGACAGCACACAGGGTCAGAGCACAGCTTCTCCTTCAGTGTGCAAAATGCAGCTTCGCATGCTTCGGTCCATTGTACCGCCCCTGGCTTGCCTCCCTTGGTCAGATCGTGTAGTGGTAAAGCAATCGCTGAAAAGTTGGGTACGAACCGCCTGTAGTATCCGGCTAAACCCAAAAATGAGCGCACTTGCCGCTTGGTCGTTGGTCGTGGTGCATCTCGGATCCTCTCCATCTTTGACACCTCAGGGCGAATTTCTCCCTGTCCAACCACGTGCCCAAGATACTCTACTCTTCGGAAACCCAGGTAACACTTTGATGGTTTGGCGGATAGCTGCACCTCACGCAGCCTAAGGAAAAGACGTGCCAAGCATTCCAGGTGTCTCTGCTTGGTAATGGTGGCTACCAACAAGTCGTCGACGAAATTGTCGATCTCCGACATTCCCAGGGGTGCTAATAACTTCCGCATCATGCGAGAAAAGACTGCTCCCGCCGTCTTCAGCCCAAATGGCATTACGGTCCACTGAAATTGTCCCTCTGGCGTTGTAAATGCCGTCTTCGCTTTATCTCCCTTGTTCATAGGCACTTGCCAGTAACCTTTGGTCAAGTCGATCTTGGTGAGATACTTGGCCCCTGACAGTTTGGAAAACAAGTAGTCGATGTTCGGCAATGGTTCCGCGTCGAATACGACGTGCTTGTTTAACTTCCGGAAATCAACGCAGAAACGCGTCGTGCCCTCCTTCTTCTTTACTAATACGATGGGCGAGCTGTATGGCGAACTGGCCCTCTCAATGACGCCCATCGCTAGCATCGCTTCCACTTCCTTCTTGATGGTCTCGTGATGCGAATGGGGAAGTGGGTACTGCCGCGTCCTCACTGGAATGTCGCTGTCCACACGTATTTCGCACACGTCCAGTGTAGTGCGTAGCGGCAAGTCGGTTAGGACATCCTCAAACTGCCACACCAGCTCCTGCAATTCTTCCCGTATTTCTGGGCAGTTGTCGTCCATCTTCACGTCGCGGGGCGTCTCTGATGCTGTCAAGGTGATTACGGGAATATCCCCAAACACCGGCATAGTTTCCTCCTCCTCTACCCCCTCGTCGTCTACGACGATCGTGGCCACCGTCGCTCTGGTATGGAATTTCTTCAGGAGATTGGCGTGGTATAGTTTGCTTTTCCCACGCATCCTGATCCGGTAGTCGCACTCTCCCACACGTTCGATCACCTCGTACGGTCCTCGCCATGCTAGTTGCAACTTGTTGTGTTTCTCTGGTAACAGCAGCAACACTTGATCCCCTGCGTTGAACAAACGCCGTTTCGCCTTCTTATCGAAGTGCCGCTTCTGCTTGGCTGACGCGGTTCTGAGGTTTCCTTGTGCCAACTTACATGTTTCCTCGATGCGATTACGCAAATCCACCACGTACTGGCTACTCAGTTTCACCTCCTCCTCTTGTATTTCCTTGGTCCAGAGGTCTCGCAATACAGCCATCGGTCCCCGCACGGTCTTTCCATATAGGAGCTCGAAGGGAGAGAACCCTGTAGACTCCTGTGCTACTTCTCGGTATGCAATAGTAGCGCTGGAATGTAGCGGTCCCACGCTGTAGGTTGTTCTGTGGCTAACTTCTTGAGCATGGACACTAGCGTCCCGTTGAATCGCTCAACCAGTCCGTTGCACTGTGGATGATACGGTGTGGTAGCTTTCCCATGGATCGACAGTAGTCTGTTCATCTCCCGCATGACTTCAGACATGAATTGCGTCCCTTGATCTGTCAAAATTTCCCTAGGAACGCCCACCCTCGACCAAATCTCCCACAGCGCTTCTGCCACCCTCTCTGCCTCTATACCCTTGAGCGGTACAGCCTCGGGATAGCGTGTGGCATAGTCTACTACCACTAGGATGTACATGTTACCCCGATCTGACTTGGGTTTGATGGGTCCCACAATGTCTACCGCCACCCTCTGAAATGGCTCGTCCACCAGCGGAAGTTGCTGTAGTGGTACCTTCCTCACCCGTCCCCTCGGTACTACCTTCTGACATTCTGGACAACTGGCGCAATACCTCCGTACTTCGGCACACATTCCCGGCCAATAGAATGTCCCCCAGATCCGCTCCCTGGTACGTTTCCCTCCCAAATGCCCAGCCATGGGTGGATCATGAGCCAACTGAAGGATCCCCCCCCTCAACTGTTTCGGGACTACCAGTTGCGTGACCTGGCTACCTCTCTTCGTGTGTACCCGGTACAACACCCCCTTCTTCTTGCGAAACTCAGCTGACGCCCTACCTGACGCTATCGCCCCACCACTCTGTGCCAACGTTCTCGCCTTCGCGAGCGTCTCGTCGGTCTCTTGCATCCTGATTAACTCTGGGGTGCTAACAGAGATCTGGGATGGTTCGACCACTGCTAAGGGTACCTCCCTCTTCTTCTCGGCCTTCACCTGCGCCCGAGTCTGCACTGCTGCAGCCATCGCGCATTCACCTCCGAACAAGGAAACAGGACTCTTTTCCCCGCTATCAAACGTTACCCAGTTACCCAGGATGATATCGGGCCCGTCCTCGAAAACCACCAGCTCTACTCTCCCCCTGACCAGCGCACAATCCAACTCCACCCAAGCTGTAGGTAGCAGACCCACGTTCGATCGATTCGCCAAGCAAATCTCGACAGTCCGACCCGTCAAATCAGCTGGTTTGACTAACCTGCTCGCGACTGCCCCTATCTCCGCCCCCGTATCTCTCAATACTCGAACGTCCTGCCCGTTCGCCCTACCTTGGCCCCATGGATCATAAGGTTTGATTGCACACACGCTAGCCCGAGGTGCGGTCTCCGTGGAAATAGTCCGTCCCACTGTAACCTGGCCTACTGTCTGAGGTTTGACCTTGCAGTCCCTGACCACATGCTTCTCCGACCCACATCGGTAGCAACGACGTACCCCACTACCCCCTTCCGTCCTCCCTACCTTCTGACCCTGACTTCCCCGGTTGCTAGGTTGCTGAGGAGTCTCCGGACGTCTGGGAAAACTGCGTCTCTGACTGGGTAGTACGGGTGCCGGTGCTGATGCTGCCCGCTTGGCATCTACCACACGCTGCGCCAACTCTGCTGCGGCATGGCTAGTCTCAGGTAGATTCTCCCTCACGTAGATCTCTAGCTCGGTAGTCATGATGGAGAAAAGCTGCTCTCCAATGAAAGTGTCTAGTACCTGCCCTACGTCGGTGATGTCTTTGCCGGCGAGCGAAAACCATTCTTCACTAACGACCCTAGTCTCACTACTACTAGCTGAGGAAACGTCTCTGCAGCTTCCTTCTTGGCCTCTCGAAACTGCCTACGATAGTAGTCGGCGTCCTTCCTGAAGCGTTTCAACAGCGCATTCCTCACAATGTCGAAATCCTGGGCTTGCTCAGGCGTCAGACGAAGGTACGTATCTCGGGCTTCCCCTTGTAACAAAGGCGCTAGCCTAACCGCCCATACCTCCCTCCTCCAACCCTGAATCTCTGCCACCCGTTCGAACATCTGGAGGTAGGCCTCCACATCCTCCCTCTCCTCCAAGGGTTTCAACTTGACTGAGTATGCTGCCTCTCTATCTCTAGCCCTATTCTCCCTCTCTCTCTGAGCTGCTCTGTCGTCATCTCTGGTTCTTCGCTCCTCCTCTAGCTTCATTTCTAGCACTCTTCTTTCCGCCTCTCTAGCTACCCGTTCCGTCTCTAGCCTAAGCTCCAAAAGCCTCCTCTCATCTGCCCTCGCTTCCCTCTCCTCCTCTTTTCTTTCCCTCTTCTCTTCCTCCTTCTCTCTCCGTTCCCTTCTCAACTCACTAACTACATAGTGTGCCAACGCTCCATCTCGGAAACCCAGGCTTTCCCCAATCTGTCTAAATCTCTCACTATCACTGAGCGCGACCTCGACTTTGCTCTGTGCACCGGGCGATCTGGCATACATCTTAGGCACAGTGGTCTGAGTACTCACTGCGTAAGGTTCCTCCAACAACCCTGTCACAGAGCCGTCATCACGGAAGTCCTGCTCCTCCTGCTCGGCCTCCTCCTTACGAGTCCTAGCGTCGCGGCGCATCGCGGCTCGAGCATCCCGCGTAGCCATGTCGGAAAAGAAGGGAAGAACAGATGTTAGTATACACAAAACAAATAACACTTAACTGATACAAACACCTAACAGAATGAATACGCAACACAACAGTCACAGGAGCCGAGGAATCGTTCACCGTCGTACCCCTAAAGGCGAGCAAGTGAACCCTGCAACCCAATTCCCCGTTAATGCTGCACTCCGAGTGTGTTCCCTAGTGCAATACACCCACACTCCCGCCAACCGCCCGCTGCGTACCCTTTCACACAACAACTCAAACACACAACATACACCTCTGGCAATACCCTAACAAAATAAATGAGTTTATCCCACTTCTGACACCAAAAATGTCACGTCCCCCGAGCGGGTTCAGTGACGTCAGCTCATAAAGCGAGTGAAAAGAATAAAACTCAAACAAAATAAACTAACACAAAATGCCAGAATACACACACTCTTTTATTCAACAATCAACAAGCAAACACAGGACAAATGGGAACTAACCTTCCCCCAACCCCTAAATAGACCCCCGTCCCAATACTAACTAACAATTACCTCCCCTTGCAACACACCCCAAATAGAACTAAACAACAACAGTTTCTTTACAAAGTGTATACAGCAAAATCAAAATCAACAAATCAATTCAAAATGCAAGTCTTCAAATAATAAGCAATGGCGTTGAATCATACACTATTAGCTAGGCAAAGCTGTGGCACAGAAGTAATGTCTCAATGTTCTTGTCAAGTAGCTCAGAGAGCTAACAGTCTCTTTCACAATAAGTGGATGATTCTTCTAACTAAATGGATATGTTTTTAGGTGCGTGTAATGTGAGTCTGTGTGTGCATGAATTAGGTATGAAAACCTCCTGGAAATGTGTTGCCTCGATACATAGGCAAAACCTGCAGCAGTGTAAGAAATCACCACAACACTACTCTGTTGTAGAGGCAAAGGTACATCCCAGGCTGGCTAGGACCCAGTCAGCGGCAACAACATCAACATCAGTACAGCACGACAGGCAACATCAAAGGCAACAGCGTGGAAATAATGCGTAGAAATAAACACGTAGAAGAAATAATCATCAGCCCACACCTGTTGACATATACATAGTCTTAACAATATGCCCACCAAACAATAAACACTATATAATATAACATAACACGCCGTCCTCCGTCCGCCATCTTGACCTGTATAGTTATGAATATCATAATAATAATACAAGATACTATACACACATTTCAATAATATAAATCACCCTTTGATGCTAAATAATTCGCATCTTCTTTACACACCAATGTTTATATAAATGTACATAATTATCGCAACCTCACCACAATCTCACAGTCCTGATTCATTCCACCCCCCTTCATCACCACCGTCACCCCCAACAATTATAGCACATCACGATTACCTCCCTTCATCCATACTGTAAACATGCTTCCTTCATAATCATCACCTCATCTTTCTTCAGTATACTACATTTTATCGCTCTCTCCATACATACACCCACTCTCTCTCTCTCCCTCTCTATATTCCCCATCGTCGCCTTTGACCCACTTCCATAACAACAACAGCAACGACATTTCCCCCATCACATATACAATAAGAAAATCATAAGAAAATCATATAAAATCAACGAAATTCATTATACATCCTAAAATACATCCCCTTCCCCACACTCATTACCACTCACACACGTACGCAGTTCTCGGAGCGCGCCACTAGAGAATTGAACGACAGGGTTTGCTTACCTTACAGGCCTCGGCTTGTGACGCCCTTTACCCCAACACCACAACACGACACAACACTGTCACAACACAATGGGTTAGTCTTTTGAGAGTCTCTTTCTCTTGCTCTTGCACGTTATTTCACTGTCCAAATAACATTTATTCTGAGGATGAGGACACCTTAGCTCTGGTACAGACACTAAGTCTTGGTGGGTGTTCAATCGAGAACCACACGCACCTTAAGTATGGAACTCTACACTCACTGGCGAATGGCAGTTACCCTTCCTTCGAATTCTAAACATCCTTATCCCGACGAGGGCATAAGACCTTGGGTGGCTATATAAACAATACACACACCCTTCCAACAGTACCCTACACTACGATGACCTCTGTCACAGGGCTGCTGCCTCGTTAAAATTCCTTCCTCACGCAATAGCATCTCAAACCACTCTGCCCTTCAAAATCTGCGCCGGCCACAAGCAAAACAGTCGAGCTCTCGTCAGTATGCACGTTCTTTATTACGCGTACCCCTATTCGAAATTGGCCGACTCCCTGTCTTCTACGAATCGCACGGACTCTACGAAACTGCACTTTCATACGCAAAAGTAAATCGGTCACGCTATTCTATGTACAGCAGATATACGGAGAAGTGTAACTTCGTAAAAAGTGTATCTCTCCCTACCATCTGAAAACTCGTGTCGTCACAGACGCTACCTTGGGGATGCCACTATTCACCGCCACTTCGCTAGACTGTACACAACTAACGACCACTCTCTGATGCCTATCTTTCAAGAAGGATGTGATCCACTGTAAGACTCTTCCACTGACGCCATGCGCTTGTAGCTTCAAGAGTAGCCTGCGGTGGGGGACAGTATCAAACGCTTTCTGGAAGTCTGAGTAGATTGCATCAATGCTTCCTCCGTCGTCCAAGATCTCCGTCCACTCATCCAAGGTCTCCAGCAGTTGTGTGCAACAAGAGCGTCTAGGTACGAAGCCATGTTGTTCTTTACAGATGAGCTTGGTGGATAACTTGACAGAGCAGGTTGCCCAAGTGGATATGAAGCTAACAGAAGTACAGGACGGAAAGTTTACACAAAAAATGGTCGAAACTGTCAAAGAAATTTCCAAAGAGGAAGCTCATGTGATGCCATTTGATGAGAAATTGGAAGAATTTAAAGGCATACTCGAGTCACGGGAAAGAGAACAGATCGTTGAACTTGAAGAGAGAATGAAAAGAAAGAATAACTTGATGCTTTTCCATCTCCCAGAGTCTAAAACCAAAGACAAGGAGGACAGACTAAGGGAGGAGTCAGAGTTGATTGTTGACAGAAATTAAAGTTGACCATAAGCTAGTGGATCACCGCCGCATTGGCAAATATGTTGAGGCTACCAACGCTGGGGACCAGAAGCATCGCCCCGTTCGCCTCACCCTCTCTTCTGAGGCAATGAGGGACGAAGCGCTGAAGGCTTTCCACAGAACAAGGAAGGAGAAGTTAGCTGATCCTCAGACCCCTAAGCTGAGCGCAACTTTAACACTACGTAAAGACCTCACGCTGCAAGAAAGGAAAGAAGATGATAGGCTATTTGAAGAGCTGAAGGCCAAGCGTCAGGAATCTGAGCGGTCGGGAGACGGGTATGCCCATTGGAACAGGAGGCATGGGCAGGTGGTCAACATCGGCCACCACCCCAGGGAAGGGGAAGGAAGCAAGTAAATAGGAAGTTGACAGATGTTGTAAATAGTTTTAAATGTACGTCTACATCAGTTTCAACCCATTGCAACAAAATGTAAATAATTGCACATTTATATACAGTAAAGTAGATCAGATGCTGAACAAGAGAACTGAAATCCAAGCACTCATTGATACCCACCAGCCTATGGTGATGGGTATTACAGAGGTGAAGCCCAAGACAGGTAGATTTCAAATCGAAGAATGTGAAATAACGTACAGAGGGTATGAAGTATTCCACAATTTGGGACAATCTGGTAGAGGAATAGCTCTGTATGTGAGAAGTGATCTGAAACCCTCTAGGTGTGAGGCCTTGGACTTTGAAGAATCAGTGTTCGTAGAGTGCCGTCTATCAGGAAACGAGCAGCTGCTTCTAGGCCTCATCTATAGAAGCCCTAGCAGCAATGTAGACAATACAGCAAGACTTAATGAGCTTCTACAGAAAGCCGCAGATAGGAAACCGTCCCACCTCCTTATTATGGGCGACTTTAATTTCCCTGAGGTGAACTGGAGTGAGGAGAAAAGTGAGGGCGGGACCGGAACATCCAGCAACTCAGTTTTTGAGAGTTACCAAGGATGCATTCTTGCTGCAACGCCAAAAACTTCCCACCAGGTATCGCGAGGGGCAGAGAGCCAATGTTTTAGACCTGGTCTTTACAAATAGGGATGACATAATTAACGAAATTGTGACGTCAGCATGGGATTGGTAAGAGTGATCACTTCTCGCTCATCATCAACTTGTCTTGCACCTATGCACCGCCGCCACGTCAGATCCGCTATAATTTTGAGAAAACTGATTTCAAGGCACTAAATTATCAACTGTCACAAGTGGATTGGAATGAAGAGCTTGGTGAGCAGACGGTGGATGCAATGTGGTCAACCTTTAAATCAAAACTGAATTCTGTAGTAGAAAAATGCACACAGAAAAAAAAGACAACAAGTCGCAGAGGGAAAGGCTGGATGGATCAGGATACCCTGTCATCTGTCAGAAAGAAGCATCGACTCTTCAGACGGTGGCTACTGACACGTGACGATATTGACTATCAGTATTATATACATGCAAGGAATCAAGCAAGGAAGATGTGTCGAAATGCTCAGAAAAAAACAAGAAGAGAAAGTCGCAAGAGACTCGAAAATAAAAACCCTAAGGCTTTTTGGTCTTTTATTAAGGCTAAGACAAATTCTCGTTCAGGAATTGCTGACTTGAAGAAACCTGATAGCACAAAGACTGTAAACGACATAGAAAAAGCAGAGCTGTTGAACACCTTCTTCCAAAGCGTGTTTACAAAGGAAGATGAGGGTCCACTTCCTATCCCACCATTCATGGACTACAAACAAGAATTGGAAGACTTTGTCATAGAGGAGGAGCAGGTACGTAAAGTTTTAGCAAACCTGCAAGTTTTTAAGGCACCTGGACCCGATGGCATCAGTCCACTCATCCTGTCCCAAGCTTCTCATGTACTTGCAAGGCCTATCTGCATCATTTTCAAAAGGTCACTTCAATCCGGCGAGGTACCTGACGAGTGGCGGCAGGCAGTAGTGACACCTATCTACAAAAAGGGGTGCCGTTCGGAAGCTAGTAACTATAGGCCTGTGAGTCTGACATCTATAGTATGCAAATGCATGGAAAGGCTAGTACGTGACAGAATCATGACCCATTTGCAAGCGAACAAGCTCATCTGTTGTGTGCAACATCGGGCAGTGGAATTGTTTATGCCAGTCAGTTTAAGTCCCGATGCAACTCTGCGGTGCACGTTACCTTAGCTGCACACACACACACACGCACACACACACACACACACACACACACATACACACGTGTAAAAGCGCCGTTGTTTTGACATTTTTTTAAAAACTTGTCAATGTTTTTAAGCTAACCTCAACCCTAATCCTTACTCTAACCCGAACCCAAATCCTAACCCTTAACCTAACCCTAAGCACAGCCCTAACCCTAACGGAACACTGTTTTGATGTCAAACTAACTGGTTGTTGTTGCATCAAGTTTTATTCATCAGATTAACATAAGTTGTACTGATTAAATAATCAATAATAAAATAACTGGGCCGTCAAAAGAACGTAGGTAGCTTATAAAGAGTGTGTAACAATAACCGCGTTTCTACAACTCCCCCCTCTCCGCTCCCCCTCCTCCCTCCCTCCACTGACTTTAAACTTAAGCAAAATATACACACTTTCAAGGTTTCTAATTTTTATGCTTTTTGACTAAAGTAGGTCAATCATAGTACTGGTTAAAGGGAAGTAACTCAATTTTGCACAAATTGAATCCGAAACTAATCCTCCTTCTTTTAACTTTCACTGAAATAAATAGATCAGTGGACACAATATTAAAGTGATAAATTAAAAGAAATAAAATAAATAAAATAAAATAAAATAAAATAAATTATGGATTCTTTGCACTGAAATGATGATGATGATGGAAGTGCTAACCAAACCGGAAACTAAAGTTACTAGGTTTATTTCCCTTGGTCAATGGCTAATGGAGAAACGGCGCGAAGGGAAGTTAGAAAATGAAAAGGATTAAAACTACAAGGAGACCTCTATCGCCGTCAGATATGAATAGTCATCAACCATCAGCTAAAGGTGATGCTCTGCCCAGGAAAGGAGCACTGACATCGAAAGGACCGACTGACCGTCACGGAGGTTTCAGTGAAGGTGCAATCGTCCGAATCAAGCTGGAAGACATTTTGTGAGTGTTTGACTTTTGGTTTCGTTTAAGATCAAGCCATGGCGTACTGATCAATCTTATAATTTGTAAATATTTTGTCATTGATATTATCAGCCTTTTATACTTAAACATTTTCAATTGATTGTAAATCATTGTCGATAGCACTTAGTTTTACTTTCAGTTTCGCTTTTTCAGTATCAATGTATTGAATAAATATTCCAACTTGGTGAAATATCAAATATATTGCCCTGCTGTGTCCTATCCTATCCTATCCTGTCCCGTAAGTTACCCGGAGGTCGTAGGGGCACCACAGAATTAATCGTTTAACCAGCATACTCCATCCTTATCTGGGTCGTTCTCTGGAAACATGCTGAAAGTGTGACATAGAATAGATGTAAAAAAAAAAAAAACTTTTGAAGAGAAAGTTGTTACATGCACAATATTTAAGTATATATTTGTCCTTTCTCCCTTTATAATTTTTTTAAAATTGTTCTTTTAGTTACCGAGTACCAACACCTTAAAGGTATAGGTAGAACTAGAAGCATATGGACGGATGCAACATAGTAACCAAAGGAACTGCTAAAAGGTGTCCAAAACTCCTAATTATGTAAATTTTAAAATCATTTTATAAAAAAGTATCTATTTCAAGAAGATCTTCTTAGTACTAAATATCATTTACTGTATTCAGTATATGTTAAAGAAACACTGTTAGCAGAAAGAAGTTTTTTATTTGGGTATATATATTATAAATAAATAAAAATGCACGTAAATCGAGTCAAAATGGCGGTAAAATTACGGAACGGCAACACCACCTCACTAAAACCTTGAACAGTTGCAAGAAACAGGCATGTTGATTTAATATTTTGCTTTAAAACAAACATAAATGCTTTATTTTATTGCCCAAAGTGATCTGCAGAGTGTAAATAACACTGCAATTTGTAAAAAACGAACGCAAAGGTACCATAACGTGCGCGACATGCGGTGTCACGGCTGACGTAAAACTTTTTCCTAGTGTGTGCCTTCGAGCAGACGAAAAAAATAAAACGTTAACAGTACAGACAAAGACATTTGTATCAACAAGTAAATTGGTGCAAAATTTTTATATTTATCACCTCTCAATAATTTTGTGGGACCGATTTATATGTTGGGGTCACGATGATGCGCTACGTTATGTGGAAAATTCAAATCCAAAAATAAAATAAAAACAAACACTTTATCGATTGATTGCGATTGTTTCCGGTTCTGGTTTTATTAACTACACGAGATTCAGTGACGTTTTATGTTGAATAATAAGCAGTCTTTGACGTAGAACACAAAACTTGTGGAAGTGTCACACTTTTTGCCAGTATTCAAACCGGATGCGCACGATACGACACGTGTTTTAAATATGGTGTTTGTCATCATTTGAGAGGTTTCCGATTGATTCTGGGGAGCACAAATACAATTTATAACATTATCATTAACTATAGATATCTTTGGGTGTGATTAAATTTAGTGTAAAATTCAGATTTTAATTTTATTCTTGGAATGTGTTGAGCAGCTTACACTTTACAACCAATTTCACGTAGCGTCACATGATGCGCTCGAGATCCCTTCTGTCGAATTAAGACTCCACTATCTTATTAAAAATAAATTTTTTGTGAGTTTCATGCTAAATTGAAACCAAAATATTGTTTCTCTCCATTAAATGGTTTTAAAAACACGAAAGGTAGTTTGTCTCTTTTGCGTTAGTTGAGATTTTGGGGTCACATGTAATGTTGTTATGCTGAAACTAAAAATAACTATGCACACACCCCTTTAGGTACAATCTGTCCCAAACATTATAACAGTGTCTTTAGTTGTATAACAAGCATTACTTTACGCCTAGGTCCAGAATTGCCTGTTTAAGATAAAATATCCTGTCTGGCGTAACAGCATTACGGTGTCACAGTTTTTTGCTCTGATTGTGCAAGACTGATTAAAATTGTTACATTCTATTGTCTATCACATGATTCATGCTTGCTAAGACCTTTCACCACAGACATGTTAGATTCATGTAGTCATTCAAAATAATGATGTAATTGCACCCTGGTGTCACACTGTCATGCAGTCACACATTCACATCAATGATACTTTGGTCTTGATTTTCTTTTAAAGTATGCTTGCCACTGGTATTTTGAATACATTTCCATACACTACAGTATTCCAGCTTCTAACAAGCACATTAAAACAAGTTTTTGTGGATTTTGAAAATTTATACCATTTTCCTGGTTTTAGTCACCAACAGTGGAGAATCACTCAACTATCGGCTGTGGCTACTTCGTTGCGTCTGATCTACTTTTTAAAACTAACCCTCTCCCGACAATCACAAATAATAAATATTCACATCAATAATATTCTTAAAACTGGAAACATTATAATAATTGTAAAAATAAAGATTAAAGTTTGATTCTTTTACTTTGGTAATCAGAATATTGACGGACGCAACTTCGTGTGGATTCAAAGCAACGAAAACACTTTTTCAAATTTCGACAATACCTCGCATCAATACAGCATCTAATTATAACAAAAATTAATCCGCTACTTCCGTGACTATTTTTATACCTAAAATATAGTTCCATTTACTTTTAAACCTAAGTTATTCTATTTTAAAGGTGGACGGACGCAACTCAAGATATTAGTAACGAAGGATACCAGCAATCAAAGAACACCAAATTCTATTCATAATTGGGGTCTATCAAGATTACTTATCTTTTAATAACAAAAAAATAGTGCAGTGCTAAAAATAGAAAGCATTCATTCCCGATTATTTTGAACAACTTTAGTGAGAGGAGGCTGTCGGTGTCTGTGATATGTGAAGTAACGAAGCGTTGCGTCCGTCCAACTAGTTTTGGTGACGCAATAGATTATCAAGTGGCACCTCAGCATGACGCTGAAGCGTGTATCGGCAAACCTTAATAGGCATTTTCAAAGTTTGTACCACTTTCAGCCATAAAACTGAGCGAGATAAACAAATAATTATAATCTGATTAAAAAAATTCTGACCGTCAGCATGTCACAAAATGGCGCTGTGGAATTTCATAAATTTTAGCAGAAAAACACAAATTAAAGAGAATCACTTTAGTTTTAAATGGAAATCCCTTTAAATAATATAACATTAATATATACTCAACACAATAACAACAAAACAGACACAGATAATTGGTTTCTTATATATTTTATTTGTTCTCAAAGTGAAGTACCCCCCAAGGGCAGGTTTTTGGAGACTAACCCATCTGTCCTCAGCAGCCCTGATAGTGATGGCTTCGGCATTCGCTCAGTGTCAAACCAGTCCATTCTCGAATGTTGTCCTCCCACCTCTTTTTCGGTCTCCCTCTTCTTCTACCTCCTTGCACTGTGCCTTGCAGAATAGTCTTTGCAAGGCCTGATGATCTGGTGACGTTGCCATACCATCGGAGTTTCCGTTTCTTCACCACTGTGAGCAGGTCATCGTGTTGTCCAATGGCTTGTGTGATGGTCTGTCGGACTTCGTCGTTGGTGATGTGTTGGGTATAGGATATAGGGTGCACGACGATACGCCTCACTGTCAATTCGCCTCAGTCAACTCGTCTGAACATTAAGTCAAGCCGCCGAATGTATGTCGACTCGCCTACAGACGACTCGCCTCACCTCGTTTTCAGTTGATTCGCCTACATCTTTGGATCCTCGATATCGCGCTATATTGTCATTTAGGCCCAGTGATGCACATGTTTTGGGACCCTAATAGGACATGATGTCCTGAACACAAAAAAACAATAGGACATGATGTCCTGAACACAAAAAAGTAATAGGACACTGGCATTGTTGCCAAAAAGTCTTGTTGTTTATTTGGTAATAGTAAAGAGGCACTTCGAAACAGTGAAAGTTCAATTCTTTAAAATGTAGCGTTTTCCCTTGCTTTCTGCGTTACTGTCTTTCAAAAGCTGCATAACAGATCCAAATTTCATGAGAGGCAGATTTTCTTTTATTAGCCAGTTTACAGCTCATGCTGTGGTGATCATTGCCTCCTCCTGATTTGTCAACATTAGATCCTCACAAGCCTCTTCATTTTGTTGCTCTTGGGGCACTTGGATTCCTAGTTTGTGACTAGCTGTAGTCAAATGATCTTCCAATGCACTTTTTTTAAAAATAAAGTTAAAGCAGCCGCGAGTAAACGAGTTTTTCGCCACACCAGAACTTTTAAATAACGTACAGAACATGGCATTTTTTTCATCCTCAAATGTTACACCTTCTGAAAAACGCGATCTACACGAGTACTAGTAGGCTGACTCGAAGTTGATGGTTTCTCAGCCTCGCGACCATCGGCATCGGAAGAATCCTCCCACAGATCGTGTAGGCTCTGCTTCTTTTAATGTGCTGGGAGCTGAATTACCCGCAAATAAGACGATGATTGAGATTTGTTTTTTTATCCGCCTTCAGTCTTTTTTTCGCAGGCATCGATCGAATGTTTGGTTTACCAAAAGTACAAGTACAACGCCAACACAGATCCAACGTAAACTCAAGTCGCGAGCACCGATTGACTAAAACAAAGCTGTATATGTTTCAAGGGCGCTGGTTGGCTGTGTTGCTTTGTGACTCGGGATAAAAATAGCAATCCCATGCAGGCGATGACAAGGGAGATAAGGCATGTATACGTTTCAGCATGCAAACGACCTTTGGTTTTCCGTCTAGCGAGGCATAAACATTTCGCCATCTATGCAAAATACGCGAAAACTATCGGACACGTGTCCGACTCGCCATCGTTTTAATCGGACAAGGTGTCCGCCTTGAGGTTTCACAATCGGACATTTAAAAAATCAAGCGGTCAGTGTCCGGGGTCCGGGCAACTTGTGCATCACTGTAGGCCTATTAGTAATTTATAGTGTTTAAGGAACGGGTTAGGGTTACAGTGTTTCCCAAAACGCACGTGTGTGCGTCAGAGACGCACAAAAACTGAAAAAGGACGCATGAAAAAAAAAAGGGTGCGTCACAAGGGACGCAACGTTTTTTTGTTTGTTTTTTACTGCCGTTATGTATCCTGGCACCTCTGTATGGCGTACGAACAGCGACTATAACAGGTCTCTCTTCAAGTTCTCTCATTCGATCGTCGATAATTTCAATCGCATCCATCTTCCCGCCTCAAGTAACGCAAAACGAAAGGAAAGCAAGCAGATTGGCGCGATTGCCTGTTTTGTGTTCCGCTTTAGTTCCGATCAATTTTTTGGAAAATTTGCATACTGTGTATTCGGAAGAACTCGGAAATGCGCGATGAAAAGGATCGATCCTTTCGTAACGGAGCGATGCAAAGTAGCGATACTTTTCAAAAAGTATCGATGCAAAGCATCGCTACGTTTCATCGCGCGTTTGACCCTGTTCGTACGCCATACCTCTGAGCTATCGTGCGCCCGAGCCGAGTAAACGCGGTGATCTCTTCTACCCACTGACACGCATGCGCAGACTTTTTGTTTGCTTCCGAAAAGCTGAAACACGTCGCTCGACACATGGGTACGGAAAACGATAACCCGCAGAAATGCGGAAGACGATGCAATCGTTGAATGTTGAATCATCATTTTCAGTTCTCCCTAGACTAGGCAATGATGATCTTGTCTGTAATACGCAGTTGAACAGATTTTTTTGTCTTTTTTTCTTCTTCTGGTCATCGACTTAGTCCCCTCTAACACTAACTGCTTTTACAGAGACAATTTGTCTGTACATGCAGATTGATGTGTGTAAATTGTCGTATGACCATTTCATGTTTGTTCTATGGTCATTTTATGTAATTTTAAGGTTCCTCTAGTCAATGATGGATTTCTTTGTAACACTTATCAGAACAGTATTCCTTTTGTTGTGTTGCTTGTTTTATGGCTATTCATAATTTTCAATAAAGTTGCATTGAAAACTAAGCTTTGTTTGACTTTAAGGCGTATTTGTGTGTCCGTGATGTTGGTAATCAAAATCAAGGTAAATGTAGGAATTGTAAGGGGACTCTCAAATTTTGTAAGGGGACTCTTGAAATTTTGCACCAGAGAGTCCCAGGACTCTCTGAAAAAAAAGCTGTGGGAAACACTGGGTTAGTTACTCGCACCCTGGCTAGCTCTGTATGAAGCCAATGTGCCGCCATATTGGAACTCGTATTCTAGTTTACTTTCGCTATTGTCGCTAGCAGGCATGAGGCAGTCTATGCTCTGTAATTCCTGGTCAATTACTGAATTATTCTTGCACTTTGAAAGAATTACGATAAAATATCATGCAACAACATAGGTTTAGAGTTGACTATCAAGAACTAAATGATTTACGGATTTTGAGATCGTCACATTTGGCACTACGATCAAGCTAAAATTAAAAAACTCTTCTTCTACCTCCTTGCACTGTGCCTTGCAGAATAGTCTTTGCAAGGCCTGATGATCTGGTGACATGGCCATACCATCCGAGTTTCCGTTTCTTCACCACTGTGAGCAGGTCATCGTGTTGTCCAATGCCTTGTGTGATGGTCTGTGGGACTTAGTCGTTGGTGATGTGTTGGGTATAAGAAATGCCCAGAAGTCTTCTGTAGCACCTCATCTCCATGCTTTGTATTCTTCTTTGGAGATCTGCTCCATGCTTCGCAAGCATATTATATAGGAAGATGGAGATAAGGGAGCACAGCAGTCTTACTTGGAATGTAGACTGATGGTCCTGTCTTTCCAAATGGGCTTCAACCTTGTCAGGGCAGCAGTTTGTGCGATCCTGGAGAGGACTTCCTGTTGGGACCCATTGTCTGATACAATGGCTCCTAAATATTTGAAGCTATGCACTGTGTTGAGGGATTGGCCTTGGACTTTGATGTCCGTGTTGATGCCATTGGTGTTGTTGGTCATCATTTTGGTCTTCTCTGCACTTATTTCCATTCCATAACTTCAACTTCAACTTTTTATTGGCTCCAAGTACATAGAGAAATTGCTTAGCGCATAGAAAGAACATATAAAAACCCGTTACAAATGTAAAAGACATTCAAATTTTAAAAAGACATTCACGCAACATCGACTCGCACACCGTCATTGTATTACAGCAAAAGAATATCACACTGCTACTTATTGTATCACATCACCTGTGTTATACAGGAATTGTACCTGGAATTTACGGCTAGCTCTGAAGGTTCCAACCCAAAGTGGAACATGTGTAGTGGTGATGTGGTTGTGCTGCTAAAAGTGTTGCTTATTGCTGAGTGTCCATGAATTACGGATACCGTATGTCTGTAGGGGAGAGGGAGGTGCGTGTTTTATTGGTACGTAGTGTCCGTGTATGTGAAAGTGATGTCTCGTGTGTCGCTTGCCCCTAATCTAGTCTGCTTGTCTGCACAACGGGTTTCCCAGGGATACCCATAGGGGAGACAACTTCCCGGATATAAACACCGAACAGCTGAGCAGTCATATGCAAAACATTCAACCACAAAAGAGCAATTGAATGGGGCTAATACTATTGAGTAATAATATCAATAATAAATAGAAGGTCATTGTATTAAAAAGCTAGTTTAAATCGCAACATATTGGTGTCTAAAAGTTCAGTCGCAGAACATATGAACATGTAAAACCCTAAAACAGTTACAGGAAATAATAATACTAACAATACTAACAAAACAATAGCAATAATAATAACAATAATAAATTTCATATATACTAACAAAACAATAGCAATAATAATAACAACGATAAATTACATATATGCACAGTGTATCATCCTGTTCAATGCGCACTGAGACACTTTACCAATCTCTGAGACAATTAAGAAGATCTAGCGTTACAGTTATAAGACTAAAAACAAAAAGCAACTACATGTTTCAACAGCTCTGGAGGTGGTTTCAAGCCTCTGTACCAGCTGTTCAAGTTCTTGTTCCTCACCAGCCAATCCATCGATGTCATCCGCAAAACGAAGATTGGAGATTGCTCTACCCCCTATGCTGACTGTGCCTTCATGATCTGCAAGAGCATCTGACATGATGCGCTCTATGAAGATGTTGAAGAGTATTGGAGAGAGTAGGCATCTTTGACGCACACCGATTGTTGTTCTGAACCAGTTCCTGATGGCGCTGTTGTGGAGGACTGCACTGGTAGCTTTGTCATACAGGCTTTTGATGACTTCACTAATTTTAGGGCTGATGTTGTACACTTTCATTGTTGCCCATAGAGCTGCATGCCAGACTCGGTCAAATGCCTTCTTGAAGTCTGTGAACACATGATATAGATGTTGTTGGTGCTGTAGGTATTTCTCACGGATTATTCTGAGGTTGAAAATCTGCTCAGTGGTACTTCGCCCTGCCCTGAATCCTGCTTGTTCTTCAGCTATGATTTGTTCAGCTTGGGGTTTCAACCTGTTGAGTATTATTTTCAGGAGGACCTTGCTGGGATGGCTGATGAGGCTGATGGTGCGGTAATTTTCACACTCCTGAAGGTTACCTTTTTTGGGAAGAGTGATGACAAGCGACTGGGTCCATGGTATAGGCCACTCCCCACTTCTGCCAGATCTTGTTACAGATAATGGTGAGGGCATCAATCATCGCTTCTCCTCCTGCTTGTAGCAGTTCCGCGGGTATGTTGTCCACTCCTGCTGATTTCCCTTTCTTTAGCGATAGCACTGCTGCCTCAACTTCTTCCCGGAGAATTGGGAGGATTTCTTCTTCTCTGTTCTCAGGACATGCTAGAACTGATGGGTTTCCATTTGGTGTATGGTTGTAAAGGTGAGCAGTACTCTGTCCATCTGTCCAAGATTTCTTGTTCTTCTGTAAGGCATATGCCAGACTTGCTTTGGATCGTGGAGACTTTGGGCTGTTTGACACTAGTCAGCCGCTTCACAGTCTGGTAGGCCTTCTTGCTGTTGTTTTTGTTCAGACTGTTCTCTATTTCTTGGCATTGATCTTCTATCCAGTTCTCCTGTGCGCATGCCTTTTCGGATCGGATGTCATTGTTGATTTTTCGGTAGACATCAGCTCCCTGTGAGGTGTTCTTTTTCTTTTTTATCTCTCTTCGTTTATCACACAGATCCAAAAGTTCAGGTGTGATCCACGGCTTCTTTGGTCGGTGCTTGCCAAGGATCTCAGTGGCGGCATCTGTCACAGCTGAGTTGAAAGTGGTGGTCATGGTGTTGACATCTACTTCACCAGTTCCCAAAATGAGCAATGGTGCAAATTTCCCTCCAATTGTGGCCTGAAATAGTTCTGCCACCTCCGGGTTTTGCAGTTTGTCCAGGTCGAACTTCAATCTAGTGCACTTTGCTGTATTTACTCTCTTCAAGTGGAGCCGGAAAGACATCATCACGAGATCGTGGTCACTTCCGATGTCTGCTCCTGGAAAAGTGCGTGTCCTGCCAATGTTGATGCTTGATCTGAAGCGTTTCTTGACCATGATGTAGTCTATTTGGTTGTGATGCTCCCCGCCGGGACTGTGCCATGTCCATCGTCTGGAGTTTTTGTGGAGACCAAGCGTGTTTGCCAGTACCAGATTGTTGTATCTGGCAAACTCCAAGAGTCTCAGACCCCTGTCATTTGTCGTGTTGTTGCAGTGGGGTCCACATGTGTCTCCCCAGTTGTGGTGCGCATCTTGGCCAACCTTGGCATTCCAGTCGCCTTGCACTATGACTATGTCCTTCTTCGGCACTTGGTCAAGGACCGCCTGTAGATTTTCATAAAAATCCTCCATTTCGCTGTCGTCATAGTCTGATGTTGGGGCATAGGCCTGGATGATGGTGATGTTGAAAGGGGCTGCTCTCAGGCGGATGGTAATGAGTCTACTGGCAACTGGGCGGCAACCCATGACAGTGGCTAGAATGTTCTTGTGGACCAAGAATCCAACGCCGTGTTCGTGCCTGTCATCTCTACCGCTGAAATAGAGCTTGTGGCCTTTGTCGGTCGTTCTTTCACCTAGGCCTTTCCAGCGCAGTTGGCTAATGCCTAGAACGTTCCATCGATAGTGGTCCAACTCGTGGGCAAGTTCTTCTAATTTTCTTTCCGCAGTTAGGGTCCTGACATTCCAGGTTCCTATGACGATGTTGTTTCTCGTGCGGATCTTAGCAAGAACTGATGATCCAAAATGTTTTAATTTTTCATCACAATGTGTGAAGCATGAGTTTTCTGTATTAGTAATGAGCTACATAAATTGCTAAATTTCACAATTGTATGTTTGGTCTCAAAGTCATAATAGGATTTAACAGTAAACAACAGGGAGGATAGGAGGAACAGGATTACTCATTACTGGATGTAGTAATGAGCACAAACACTGACAAGCATGTTGTAACAGGGTTCGTACGCTCCTTGAATCTCCTTGAATTTTCCATGTCTTGTTCAAGGGCCCTTGAATTTCCTTGAAAATAGCCAAATTACCTCAGCTCCTTGAAAACTCCTTGAAATTTCAACCAGTGTATCTATCCATTGCTTAACCTAGAGATTTTATTGTCAAGTTTTCAAAAAAAGCCATTGAAAAATAAACATTTATAAAACAAAAATTATAATATTATTTGTGTTGTCAACTGTTCGACGATCGTAACTTTTGTCATCTGCTAATGATAAGGGAAGTAACCTCCACTAGAAATTGTTCATTCCCTTGCTGTCGCGCGCGCACGCGCAGTTCTCGGTTTCCATACATCCTTCGTTTTTTCCACGCGTGTTTGCTGAGTGAATCGGTAAAAATGCCTGGAGGCAATTGTGTGTCTAATCCAGTCAAATGAGCTGTGAAGCAAATCTAAGGAAATAAATATCCAGCTGGAGAAGATTTCCCCTCAGATTGATGAAGGGATGGAAAAACTAAAATAACTGAAAACTCATTTATCTGTATTATTAGCGGGTGGTGGTATCTCTTTTCTGACTTTTTACAGTTCTCTAACTTAATTGTATCTAAGGACAACATGTTTCACAATTATTATTTAAATGTGTATAGATTCCGTATCTGCATCATCATCATAACTGCAACTTCATCGACATGCAATATTTACATGGTGTAGATTTCATAATCAGTATCAATATCAACATCAGTATCACCATCAGATTCATGACCAGTTGCAAACAATTTATGGATATCACTGGGTAAAAGATTTATCCTTGTCACGTCACGACTGCCTGAACAGCGGTTCGACAATGCGTGCAACTTCCACACGAGAATAACCCAACACCTAAATACAATCTAAAAGACAAAACCAGAAGTGACAAGACAATTTCTTTTATTTCACTCACACATTCACACTCAAAATTAACTCCCTTTTCCCCCTTCCCAACCTTCCAACCCTCAACCCCACTAATACAACCCAAAACTATACATAAAACAATTATTCACTCAAAATAATAATGATAATCAAATCAAAATGAAAATAGATACTTAACTACAGAATGTACAAAAGATTTATAATAATTATCTCTGGCTCGGCCTACTACGAACAAGGTAAATAAGTGTAAGCAATTGCTTTAAATCTTTATATATATCGAACCTTGTTTCAATTAAACTTCAAATAGCTGTTAACAACTCTTTTCTATTATGTAAAACAATAAAGAAAATTTATATTTTATACAAATAGAATTTGTAAGACAATTATTCAATTCAAATTAATAACTAATAATGGTCTGGCGAAATAATTCCCCCAGACAAACTATACATCACAATTATTTCGCATTATTTAAATTAACGTCCCCGGACGACATCACAAAAGCTACTCTACCAGGTATGTAATATTTTACAGTCAAAGATTATTATTCAATTCTAATTACATATATTTTAATCCACTGTAATTTACAAGTTACCACATGTAAATAAATATTTCTTTTGCAAAAATTGTTCTTTAATAGTTATAGTTATTTGTTGTGCAAATGCGGGGTGTGTGTGTGTGTTATGTAAACAATTATAAACAGTTTTACATAAAATAAGGCTTTTTCCTCGATAACCACAACCTTTTTTAACCCAAGGTCGACCAGAGGAAAGGCGTCTCAGAACGCTTCACAGCACACAGCCCCAGCTAGGATGCAGTACAGCAATCACTGAATCTGGTTTTTGGTTTGGTACATCTGCAGCGATACATACAAAATACATAACCATAAATAATTATATTACATCATATTGCACAATCATCCGTCTGACGGTATGATTGTCTCCCTTGCATCACGCGCATTCCTGATCATTCTTCCTGTCATTACTTCTGTCATTGCGCACATGCACCTTCATTCTCCTCCTCCTGTCATTCTTCGCTACTTGACAGCGAATTCTCTTATATTAACTTATAAGCATTTTATTTATAATTTATTCTAGAAAAAACCTTTCACTCTTCCTTCTCTCTCTCTCTTGTATTTACGTAGCAAATAAACCGTATGAAACATAAAATGGAATCAAAGAAAATATAATCAATTATCCATTCACGCTCACACTCACAACCCAGCCCCACGAATGATATGGCCAACTGAGAAATTGAAACAGGCGACTTATGATACCAGTGGGAATCCTCCGGCTTGATGGAGACACGGACAGACAAACGACGCAACAAACACAGGCAGGATGATATTCAAGGGTGATACACAGGCACATGGAAGTCATAGGCGGCGTCACAGGGCACTCGACGTTACACGTACGCAACTCGAATTTCGCCGTAAACACACAGCAGGTGTTAGATCGACTTAGGAATAGAAAAGTTCAACAAACACTTCCAAAGTGTTCCTTAACTAAACCTCCTCTGCTGCCTAGGCCCCTTTTTCGTTGACAGTTACTGGGAAAACTTCTTCGCAGACCCTGCCACTATCTGTCACCTTGAAAGACACAGATCCACCGAACTTTTCTGTACACCGATCTTACTACACAAGTGATGTGAAAAAGCTCTCTCCCCTATCAAAATATGCAGTGCAAGAGGTTTTATACGGCTATCTAAGAATGTTCTTGACTATACTCATTTTAATTACGATTCTTCCTAGAAACATTCGCGATTAGAGCATGCATTTCACACATAGCAAATCACATGGCAGCAATCAATCTTCTCATAACAAAATAGTGATTCACTCGCTACTTTTATTAATTATAAACTTAATTTATCCCAATACTCTCCCCTTGTACAGTAACTTTTAACCTATGTACAGGCTGATGAATAAACTATATACATAGGCGCACAACTGCAAACTGCTTAGCGTGACAATCCTTTATTTTGACTATTTATAAATCATTATTATGTGCATTTGCTATTTTTAAAAACTCCTTGAATTTTTGGAAAAACTCCTTAAAATCTCCTTGAAAACTCCTTGAATTTTTTACAACAATTTGAGTATGAACCCTGTGTAAATATATACACGTGTGTTTGGGTGTACTGCTAGCCATGGTCGAAGCGACCTTTGGCTTTGACCCCTTACCTCAACCTGTGCATACGGTTTTCGCGGTGGCTCGAGGTTGTGGTTCTGTCTGTCGTGCTTGCAGTATGTTGGCTCGTGTGCGAACTGTGTGTGTGCGTGCATGTGTGCGTATAAGCTTTTGGATTCTGGCTTATTATAGATGTGCGTTTTCATGAAAAGCTCGTTTAATTTCTGAAACGTGGTATAGTAACATAGTCACTTGAACTGTATTTCTGTAGCCCACTGCCTGTCTTCGCATGCTGCACACGTGTGTATGTGCGTGCATGTTTTCTCGATTCTGAGACATATTTCTTGTGTTTTATCTTGGTAATACAATTATTTGACTTGACTATATTTGTACAGGACATATGAGTCTGTGGAATTCTACACTGGAGCCAGCCTGAATGTGATCATTGGACCAAATGGGACAGGGAAGTCTGCCATTGTGTGTGCAATCTGCTTGGGTTTGGCTGGAAAAACAAGCTGGCTGGGTCGGGCAAGCAGCCCTGGTGATTTTGTCCGTTATGGTACCAATCGAGGCACTATCGAAATAGAACTGTAAGTACTTGATTCTTCTTTCTGTCTTTCCCGCCTGCTTTTGAGAACTGTATTTCAATCCCTTTTTTTACTGATTTTAACAAAGAAAGCTTAGTTATTTCATTATTAATACTGCTGTGGACGAAGTTGGCTCAGTGGTAAAAGTGCTGGCAAAACAATGGAAGAATAATTGAATGTTAAACCATAACATTGAATTTAATGGTAAAACAAGTGGCAAAACAATTGAAGAATTGAATGTTAAGTCATAATATTGAAGGCAGTGGTAAAAGCGACCTCAAAACAATGAAAATTTTTTATGTTAAGCCCTAACATTGCAGGCAGTGGTAAAGGTGATGGCAAAACAATGGAAAAATTGAATGTTAAGCGACAATATTGCAGGCATTGATAGCAAGCTGGTGTACCAAACAATAACTTGGCACTGATGCACAACCATGTGCCTTATAATCCTTCAGATGAGAGTATAAACTGAAGTCTAGTCTGTGCTTTCATAAACTCTTGCCCTGACTTTTAAGATCCTGATGCTCAGGTCCTAGATGGGTGAGTGCTAGTTAGATAAATACACCCAGCAAAGCCCTAGGTGCCTTCTCCCCATCCCCATTTGTCAAGGATTGTGCTCAGTTGTCTGGCAGGCGGAAGTATGCATCTTGGGCGGCTTGATTTAGACCCTATATTATGTGCAGGCAACCTCTATGTAAGCCTTGCAGGAAAGCGGTCGTCTGGCCTTTAGAACTCGATTTTCACTTGACGTTTTACAGTAGAAAATGTTCATAGTGTACAAAATATATTCTCAATAAAGATCTGTTCTTTGTGTGTTGCTTTCTGTTGTCTAAATTACTGTGATACTTATTAAATTAACACTAGTTAGTGTTAAATCTAAGCCATCCGATTGAGATTTTGGCAACGCTTGTCGCTGGCCGCAGCCGCTAACTTCGGCTATGAACACAGAGCACATTTGGAAATTTCCACAGAGAGAAGAACCGGTTTCATTCACAAAATGCAAATTAGGTCGGTCATACACACAGAACTCTACCCTTTATTCACGTATAATTTTTTTTATAATTTAAATACGAAATACTTGGTTAAAATGACGTGTGAAAAACTCAAAAAGGACATTTTTGAACGAAGATATCGGTTTACCTACTGAACAGAAATTATATAAAAAAGATGAGCAAGAAAGCTTGTTTATTTTACGGTTTTAATGGTTTAATATTCACGACGTCGCGTTGCTCGAGCCAATCAAAGCGAACTACCCGGTGCGTTTTGAACGTCACATTTCAGTGAAGAAGACGGCGATGCGCGTGCATTCTGTGAACGATACCGGTGAATGTTTTGCTTCGATTGTCTTTGGTATAAAGGCTATTGGTGAGTACTGCATTTCTTTATTGCTGTTTGTTTTATTTGTCTACAACAGTTCATAGTTTTAGATGAAAGAAGAAATTAAAATAGTTGTAGCAGGTTTTCCGAGGGAATCGTCTCACGTTTGTTAACCAGAGATGCCAACCCTCACGGTTTCGCCGTATTATTTTCCGGTGGCAAATTTTTTTTTTTACGGATTTACACTGAAGTCATTTTTCTTACGGCGAGAATAATTTTTACAAGAATATATATTTCCAGCTGATGATTATGGCAAAAGGACTGTTACACGTTTCAGGCTGATTACACTTAGGCACTGTCACAGTATAAAATAATGCAGCATATTATATAACGACCTTATAAAGTAATAAATCTATTTGATTAGTTTAACTTATTGCATATTGTAGTTCACAACCTTGTTAGCTGCGCTGATGCAGCAGCAGCAGACAAAACAATGCAAAGAAATCAATGGGATTTACCTTTTTTAAAAAATTGTATGCCGATACACAACCTCAAAACGATTTATTTTAATTAACTCTAACATTGTGCTGTACATGATTCTGATTCGTAGCAGGTTGATGTTAAAAATTTTGCGAACTGACATCGCTTATCCTTCTGACTTCGGTCGGTGTCAAGTTTTACCACAGATTATTATAGAATTCTTTTGCGGAGCTCAGACATCTTTGATTTTTCCGATATGATTTTTAATAAGAAATCTCAATCCTGGACCTTTGCTCCCTCTTGTCTACTGACAAAATTTTAAATCTACTGACAATGTATACATGTATCACTTACAGATTTTTCTGCAGGTTGGCATCTCTTGTTAACAACAAGCATGGTAGAACGACTGCAACTTCTTGCGCAAAAAAAAAGTAATAGAATCACCGTAATCTGAAAGATTATCACTTATTTTAACCCTAAGCTGTATTTCCAAATGTATATTTTGAAGGATGGCTATTAATATTGTAAAAATACAACGCTACCTCGAACCGGAAGTGGCTGCTGATAATTCGAAAACAGGCCTACTGTCATCAATAAAGCTACAAGCTAGCCTAGTACTAGTAGGTGTTGTGGATGTAGACCACACACTTGTTACTCAATGCAATATCAAGATTGTTTAGACAAATTTACTCGATATATAAGCACTTTAGTCAATGGTTTATTGGACTAATTAAAATTAAAATGTGCTTTCTAAGATTGGGACTTGTGAAGTAATATTTGTTGATCAATCTAATCTATAAGGACTTTTCTAATGTTATTTTGCGATCCTTAGAACTATTAATGATGAAACAGCACATATATGTAGGAGATAGGGTTACTTTTTTTAAAGGTAACTTTGTTTCCTCCTCCAGATGATGCCCACTTCCAAAGGATGAAACAAGCCCTTATGAAGTCAGGGAGAGGAAAAAGGCATCACCACTGCTCAAGGCCTCTGCCAAATTTGCTGACCTTGAAAAAACCCTCAAGGCCTTTCTGCAAAGGCAAGCAAGACCAGGTGGAACCACCAGAGGCAGCGGCCGAGATAATTCACAGAGAGGAGGCTGACGACGAGAGAGAGGAGGCTGATGACGACGAGAGAGAGGAGGCGGACAACCGAGAGAGAGAAGATGCAGAGTTGCATGCGAAGATATGATACATTGGCATCAGCCATCACTGACAGATAGTCATGTGTCCTTCACATCAGTTGCCCCTGGGATATCGGTTTTAGTGGGGTATGAGGAAGACTGGTTTGTAGGAGAAATAGAGGAGGTGTTGTCTGAAGATCTGGCCCGAGTTACATTTCTGCAGCGAAGTAATGGGAAAAATTATGCATACCAGTGGCCCTCAAGACCGGACAAGGACACAGTCAGCACCAAGTTGTTCTGACTGTGGACTTGCCATTGACTTTTACAAATGGAAGAATTTGGGTCTTGGCTGATGCAAAGTTCTATGCACTTTTGTACGAGGCTTTTTGCTATATGTTCTTTGCTTAGTTTTGGTTGTTAAAGACATTTGCTTTGTGTCTAAGTGCGTTAAATCCTGTAAATGTGTAGTTTCAGTACTTAAATTATTCTTATTTGATTAGCGTTGTTGCATCTTGTGAAGCCAGACGCTATTTGTGTGTGTAAATTTCTTAAATAACTTGTGTTGACATTCTACCTACAACTACTTTTGTGGCATTAGCCATTTTTTAATTTTATCATTTGATTCACATGTGTAAATATGCATGCGGTTGTTTTGAAAAAAGTCATAGCTACAAGATTCTTAACCCTCTAACACACGGAGCGACCTAGAGCGACCGATATTTCTCCTATGTGCATACTCTCGGAGCGACCGGTAGCGGCCGGTAATGACGTGGTCTGATCAGAGCCGGCCATGTGGAAATCTATTTATAGCAAACGTGCGAGATTCTCGCACACGTGATCGTGACTTCCTGCTGTTTCCGGCGGTGTTTTCATGGCAGTTTTAGATTGTGTAGAACGCACACCGTGAATTTTCAAAGTTTGATTAAAGTTTGAAGTTTGAGAGGTGGAGAATTATGGCATCAGATTCTTGCAGAATCTGATGAAGAAAATGACCCATTTGAAGGATTTTAGGAGGCCGATTAGGTACAGGTTAATGATGGAGATGATAGTGATTTGGACTTTCACTTTGACGATCTTTTTCTGTCGGATTTGAATAACAAAAACGATGAACAATCAGTGCTTTATTATTTGAATCAGTGATCGTATTGCTGCATGTTATGCAGTATGCAATGTTGACATTCAGATTTTTTTTTTCAGTTGCAACACATTGTAAAGATGTATGTGTAACATTTCATTTTGAAGAAAAATATGTGGTTGATTTATTAATAATGATAAGTGGAACATAATTTTGGGTGGTGCATTTTTAATTAATTTTTGTATGTGCATGGTGTATCATTTTGACGGAGTTACTTGCCTTGACCATGGAAATAGAAGCAGATAAGGCGTAGGCTCCTGTGGGGGTTAGAGGGTTAATTGTGATAATAACAAATTGCTGAGAAAGTTTTAATTGTTTTAGCCAGGTCAAGTCTGTCATTGTGTGGTAGCTTCTCTAAGCATTTTTTGATAAGGAATGTTGTTATTTACTAGTTTGTAAAGTTTGCAGTTTGTGGGTGCTTTAATTTTAAAAATATTGCTATTTTATCCAGTTTACGCTACGTTTTTACTCACTAAATCCCACATAATTGGACAAATATCATTTTGTATTTGCTTTTATAGCCATGTTTGTAATGCTAATATGTAGCCATGGTTTTTGTCAATGACATAGTAAAATTTCAGCTAAGTATATCCAGTAGTTTTGGAGATATTGCCATTTTAGTAACGTTATGTTCAGTTTATGTGCTTTTTCCGCTTAACAAATTAGAATGAAAGGGCTTCCTAGCTGCTTAGTAACTCGAAATCTAATTGACCATTACAGAATTTAAAAAAATTACATGAATATTATGTATGTACTGTAATAAATATCTTCATTTTTAAGACTGTAACTCTTTTATTTGTGCGCTGGCCTCTTGAAAATTTTTATGCATGTTCGTGTTGTTTGTGCAGCATTGAAACTGTGTTTTTGACCATTTTTATCCACCTGTCATTTGTCTGTCATTTTCATAATCACATAGGTTTTTATTGTATTCTATGTCACACCACATTCTTAACAAGAAAACAAAACCTCAGCAATGTGTGTTGACTGTTTGTTGCATAGAGTCACTCAAAGTAGGCACAAATGTAATACCGAATGCTACGATTACCACATTATCCTTGATATCTCAGGAACTAATAAAGATGATCACTTGATTTCTTAAAAATTTTATTTGGTTTAGTGTGCTCTTTCAAATAAGTTACTACATAAGTAAAAAAAAAACATTTTTGTGGCCCAAACATAGCTATATGGGCCAGTGGCTCTAGAGCTAGATCCTGTATGGGCCAGTGCCTAGAGGCTCTAAAGCTGATAAAAGTGCTATATAAAAATTTAAGAATTTGAAAGAAAATTAACTCTTGGTGACCTATAAGGTTTTCTGTACATTTGCGCCTATATCCTGTAAGGATTTCAAGTTTATGGCAATAAATTGGGTTATGAATTTGAATTTGAAAAATATACAAAAAATGTATTTATTGTAACATTGACTTCATATTTTAGGATATGTTTACAAAATGGTTATTCTATATACCCAAAGAACCATTTTGACTTTAGTACTATTTTTACCTGTTGGAATCTTGTAATCAATTCATAATTACAGGTATTTTATGGAATGTGTGCACAGTCAACACAGACAAGAAAACTCGCTCTGGTTGTCTACACCAAGTCCTTGTGCTCTCTCAGCAATAAGCTCATCGATAAGGTTACCAAACTCGCTATCACTGTCGGAGCTATCACCTGCCATCATGGCCGAAAATTTTGCAAACTCAAACCTCAAACAAAATCATTAAAAAAGTACACAAAACCACGTGAAACTTGCGAAAACGATAGCGGAAAACACACGTGAACCTTTCTGGAAGTTGACTAAACCTTCTCTCACGCACTGGAGAGTTCCTATTTCCTGCGATTTCAAGACTAAAAGGTGCACTAACAAGGCGTCACCGAGCTTCAGGGTTACAGGCGAGGCCCGCGTTATAGGGCGCTAGAAGTTAATAAATAAATAATAAGAGTAATTAGATATATTGCTGATTTTCATAAGGAAACATCATTTCAAAGTGCTGTTTTAATGAATAGACTGTGCTCGGAAATACAAGGGGAAACAACTTGGCCGGCTTGCCAGCAAGTTGCACTGGAGTTATCTAATGTTCAGGTGGACATTCTTTGCAAACAAACACAGTTTCTCGCCTACAATTTCTGCTCTGTCCTCCATCACACCTTCCAGATCAGCCGAAAGGTTGATTTCAGTTGCAGTCCTAGCTAGTTCCGCTAGTTGATCTTGCACTGCCAGGCAACCACTACCCCTCTTTCCCCAAGAAAAGCTTGCAGCTCATGTAGCTTTCATAGTGTTCTGAGATGACATGTCCACCCGGATAACTAGCAAACTAAAAACAAAACAAGATAAGCTACCTTCCATTTGCAGAGCTGCCAACCCCTACGGAACGTCCGTAGTTTCTCCGGAAAATGTTCTTTAATTCCGCAACTACGCCATTTCAAGAAATACTACGGAAGAAAAATTTCAAAGCATACCTATTTTTTTACAAGTATCGAAACAAAGCCGCGAGAGACGTAGGCCTACTAGGCTTTCGTCAATATCATAGACTTTCGTATAGCGCTTTGCGTGTGCGCTATTTTTAGCTCAGCAGCCACTGCGCGGTAGACTGAGAGAGAGAGAGAGAGAGAGAGAGAGACCACAGTCATGTCCTGTGATCCCCGTGTTTCCTTCAGGCGATTACACGCGAGGACTCGCGATTCCTCGCCGCGTATGGTGTTTCCTCGCGCACTTATTAAATTTTAGTGAGCCATTGGGTTAGCTTTTCCGAACAAAATGTTAAAACTGTTTTTTTTTTTTTCAGGAACATTTCTATCATTTTAAAAATAAATATTTGAAAGTTAATGCTTTTTGTGTTGGTGTTTGGTTTTTATTTAAGCTAATATCAACATTTTAAATAATGCTCATTTTATCATGTGAAAATTCTTGTTCGTACATTTGCTACTGAAATTGAGCTGAAACTACTGATATTTTTCTTTGTTTGCTACTGAAATTTTTTTAGGGGTTGGCAGCTCTGCATTTGGGAAGGTCTATTCCTACTTAGTTAAATGTTGATATGCACAAAAGACATGACATGTATTTTCCAAAGGTTAGAGGTCAAGGTCATTGCTTTTCATATATAGAATTAAATATAAATAACATTGTTGGTTAAAAAAATAAATTTTGAAATATTTTGAAGAACTTTACTATTGCCTGTAGAGGATGATGATGCTGATGGAATGTTTTTCAATGACGATTCTGAACTACTAGTGCAATGTGTGTTTTTCAGATACAATCCTGATGGCGACAACTACACCATTAGGCGCGAGATAACAAAAACACGCGACAACAAACAAGGCTCAAGTTGGTGGGTCAATGGACGATCAGCAAATCTCAAAAGTGTATGTCATCATTTTAATGTTATGTTTGTTATTTTTTACAATCTTGTTTTGGTTTTTAAATCTGGTTTTGTTTTGTATGCATTTTATGTGGGTGTTAATCAGTCACTGAGTGTGAATCAGTTACTGAGTGTTAAGAGTCTGAGTGGTAACTTTTGGGCAGTGGTCTTGAAAGCAACAGCAGTGTAACCAACACCAATTAGAGCAATAGTCTCCACTGTTAACTGTGCCCCTCGGTGCCATGGGGTGAGGGTTTCACTTTCAGATCGTGAAGTCTCCACTACTGACCATGCCATAATAATTGTACCATTGGATACTTGGGAAATAGGGATGCCAGAACAACCAGAATTTGAATCTTTTTTTGTCCTAACAAACAGCAAAACAAATTATTTTGCCGTGTACAATTATTAACATCACATTAACACAATACAGTCGATATACAAGAAAACAGATTCATATTAAGGATCCTTAAGAAGCAAGTGCTTTCTGTTGTGAAAGTTATTGCGCATTACTTTCTTTTTTAGTGCTGTGTACGAAGCGGCTTCCTACACCACGCAATGGCAGTAGCAAACTTTACTACTTTCAGCACCTCGCTTTAAACAACATTCCAAGTCTCAAAACAAGTGTAGATGCCCATTTTTACATCTAAAATGGTTGAGTTAGGTCCCTTTCACAAAATCACATCATTTTGAATGTCATCCAGGCGATGTAATAAAAAAAAATATCCCACAAAACACGAAGAAAGAGTACACAAACTTTCACAGGTTGCATCCCTTTGCTTCAACGTCACTGAATGTACTGCCCCCAGCTATTTTTCTGACCTACTACAACTCTATGCACCCTATCACCAGCTTTGCTCTTCCTCTGATAATCCAATCTTCAAAATTCCTTGTACACGCACCTAAACATATGGTCGGTATGCATTCTTGTATCAAGCCCCCTCTACATGGAATCATCTCCCTCCCTCCATCAGACATTCTCAATCTTTGCAGACTTTCAAAACTATTCTTAAGACACATCTATTCCCTCAGTAACTTATCACCCTACCCGTCTTCCTTCAGCTAATCATTATCCCTGCATGTGTGTGTATGCGTGTGTGTTAGAGAGAAAGAGAGAATTTGTACAATTCCATCATTCATCACCATGTCTCATTTCTTTGTTGTTACATTTTATTAATTGTTTACGATTTCTTGTCCTCCCATATGTTGCTTTGATATGTTTTTCATGCTAATTGTATTTGTCAGTAATTTTTGGTCTGATGTCATTGCCTTTCATTGTTGTTACTTTTTAAAAATTTGAATCTTTATTATTGTCAATGTTACAATGCTTTGAGGGTCCAGTTACTCCTAGCGAGGGGTATAATTTTGTGTTTGCTTACACATTAAACAAATATTGATGGATATTTTTCAAACTTGGCCATATTATAGGTTAATAGTAGGACTTCCATTTTCTATGTGAATTTATTTTTAAAAGTCACACACAGTATGCATTAAATTAATGAAATAAAAAATGTTGGAAAAATCTGCTGACCGAGGTGTATACAGATGGTGGAAGTCCTATTTTCACAAACATTTAATAAAACCATCTAATTCTACCCAGATCTTTAGAAAAGTCTTATACTAGCTTCTGAACCTAAAATAGTGTTTGTGGTGTGATTCTTTACTATGTTAGGATGTGGCCCCTCCCTCATTCAATTTATATAAAAAATAAAAATTATTACTCTGCTAAATTATTATAATGATTTGCTAGAAATACTCTAAATTTAGGTTCAGTAGCTAGTTCTATGTTTGAATAAATTACACAGAAAATTTCAAGCCAATATCTTAAAAAACAAAAAAGTTATGCTTTCCATGGTCCTCAAAAGCAGCGTTTTTCGAGCAAAAAAACAACCGTAAAAATCCGTGTTTCCCAAACATTGTTGACAGTAAAAGACAAACTGCACTCACAGTAGCAAACTTTAAAATCGCTTAATTATTTCCAAAAACGTAAAAATGCTTTATGAACAAGAATTATTTCCCGTGTCACGGGAGTATTCAGTTTTTACCTAGTATTGCAATATTTACTGGTGCTGTTGTTTTGCAACAAAAAACAAAAGTTTATGCAAAAAAAGGGCTTCTGCAGACTTTAGCCCCTCCTGTTTAATGGTAAAATACGAAACATATTCTTATTTTTTAACAAAAAAGAAAGACTGTGTGAAAATATAGTCATCTTTCTACCTAAAATGAACAGAAAAAAATCTTAACAAAAAATTATCATTTTTTCGAAAAAGTCAGTTGTAACTGAGCCCTTGACTCTGTTTTTTTTAAACCTGTGATAATAAGGTTTCTAAGCCTGTTATAGAGGGTGGAAGGTGATGGAGAGAAAATAAATTCAAGTTTATTTGTAAGTTTGAACGTATGATGCTTCTATTATGACAGTGTGTGTGGTATGATTTATATAATTAATGTCCAATCCGCACGAGATAGTGGGTATGTGCACCTGTGATCTTATATTTCCTTTTAGTGTAGGCCTATGTGCTTAGCGATTTTTATACTCTTTTATGAACATATTTATCTAAAAGTCTTACGTTGTTGTATATTGCTGCGATTTTTGCTTGCCAACAGTGATTGTTATGTTGCAATACCTTCTATAATGATTATGACACTGAACGCAAATCATGTGATAGGTATTTGTTTTCCCCATGTTACTTCTTATGATTACAGTTTTAAGTGGTTAATTCAGTAATGTCTTATTGATATACTTTTATTTTGTTTTACTGTTTACTGTTTATTATTGTTATCCTATCCTACCGTAATTCAGAGGTCGTAGGGGCACTACAGATGATTGTTTAACCAGCGTCCTCCATGTTTCCCTGTCCTCAGCAACCCTGATTGTTTCGCTCAGTGTCAAACCAGTCCATTCTCGAATGTTGTCCTCCCACCTCTTTTTCGGTCTCCCTCTTCTTTTACCTTCTTGCACTGTGCCTTGCAGGATGGTCTTTGCAAGACCTGATGATCTGGTTATGTGGCCATACCATCGGAGTTTCCGTTTTTTCACCACTGTGAGCAGGTCATCGTGTTGTCCAATGACTTGTGTGATGGTCTGTCGGACTTTGTCGTTGGTGATGTGCTGGGTATAGGAAATGCCCAGAAGTCTTCTGTAGCACCTCATCTCCATGCTTTGTATTCTTCGTTGGAGATCTTCTGTGAGGGTTCATGTTTCGCAAGCATAAAGGAAGATGGAGATGACAAGGGAGCGCAGCAGCCTTACTTTGGAATGTAGACTGATGGTCATGTCTTTCCAAATGGGCTTCAACCTTGTCAGGGCAGCAATTGTTTGTGTTTCTTCAGCTATTCTCCAGCCTGTTATTAAGTCTTTGTGTATAATTAACACTTTGTACAATTTAGTTCAATAGTTTTTGGTCTACAGCCACTTATTATGTTATTTAGACTGTAGCATGAAAGACTGTAAAGAAAACTATTATCTATATCATTTGGAATTGTTACTTAGACTGTAACATGAAAGACTAAAGGAAACTGTTATCTCTATCATGAAAGATTGTAAAGGAAACTGTTATCTCTGTCATGAAAGACGGTAAAGGAAACTGTTATCTCTATCATGAAAGACGGTAAAGGAAACTGTTATCTCTGTCATGAAAGATGGTAAAGGAAACTGTTATCTCTGTCATGAAAGATGGTAAAGGAAACTGTTATCTCTGTCATGAAAGACGGTAAAGGAAACTGTTATCTCTATCATGAAAGACGGTAAAGGAAACTGTTATCTCTGTCATGAAAGACGGTAAAGGAAACTGTTATCTCTATCATGAAAGATGGTAAAGGAAACTGTTATCTCTGTCATGAAAGACGGTAAAGGAAACTGTTATCTCTATCATGAAAGACGGTAAAGGAAACTTATCTCTGTCATGAAAGACGGTAAAGGAAACTGTTATCTCTATTATTTTGAATTGTCGTTTGTTTACTAGTTTATTTTCAATATAGTTAAATTTGACTATCGTTTATATATAAAGTGGTGAAAAAACTGAAACTCCGATGATATGGCCAAGTCACCAGATCATCAGGACACAGTGCAAGGAGGTAGAAGAAGAGGGAGACCGAAAAAGAGGTGGGAGGACAACATTTGAGAATGGACTGGTTTGACAATGAGCAAAACCATCGGGGTTGCTGAGGACAGGGAAAGATGGATTACGCTGGTTAAACGATCATATGTGGTGCCTCTACGACCTATTGAGTTACGGGATAGGATAGGGATAAATGTGATTGTGGGTACGGATGGGTTAATTAGTTATATAATTATAAAGATTAGTGTGTGTGTGTGAATAAAATGATTGTTCCCTCTGGTGTTTGATGTGTTAGAGGTTTGGGGTGGTTGTTTCTGGTGTGATTAACACACACTGCTGTAGCCACTGTTGAGGCAGTGGATGTGACACCCTATGTTATTGTATTTTTATTGTACACGCTTAGATCTGTGAAGATTAGGCGTATCAAAATGTTCATAATAATAATTCCACTTCTGATTTTCTCTTCAGTTACATACCTTTCAGTTTCACATAATATTGTAGCGTTGTGTTGCTGTATTTCCTGGAAATAGTTACATACGTTTCAGTTTCACATAATATTGTAGCATTGTGTTGCTATATTTCATGGAAATAGTGATCTGTAATGTGTTGATTGTTGGTGGAGCAGGTAGAGGAAATGGTGGCCAGGCTGAACATCCAGGTAGGAAACCTAGTGCAGTTTCTACCTCAAGAGAAAGTGGCCGACTTCGCCCGCATGACTCAACAGGAACTGCTGGAAAACACAGAAAAGGCTGTAAGTCTCTCAATGGCTCCCAGTCCTCTTCCTAGTCAGTTTTTTTTTGGGCCTTTTATTTCCAGCAATATGAGAATAGGTCTAAAAATTATGCTTATGACCATCCTTGAAGCTGAAATGAATGGTTTTGCGATTGGTCCTCTCGTTAATCTTAAGCTAAATCAAAGAAGATTATCACACTGTATTAGGCTAGACAGTATGTCAAGTCATCCGGAAATGGTTAAACGGGTGAAGTTTGGTGACAACAGTAGTGTGGAGGAACAGAAACTCTAACCCCAATCAACATTTTATCCACTGCCGCGTTCACAAATAATTACACAATTTTTTTATAGGGTTCTGAAAAAGTCATAATGACACCCCGTGTATTTGATGATTTCAGTGTTTTTCTCGCAAGTTTTAGCAGTAGAAATGTCTTTTCAGTGGGTTAATAAAAATTAATGTTAAAAAATGCTAATTTTTTGCTGAAGCTACCAGTCGACTTATTTAAAACGGCATGAAGATAACTTGTGTACTAGGCCTGTGTCTTTGGAAAGAGCAGACTTTTACTTCCTTTGGCTAGTTTTCAATTGAGTTTTTCTAGTCCTCTATCTTGTTTTTGATTGGCTGTGCTAAAAGCGAAAACAAAATGGCTGTCTTTGTTCGTTGTATCATAGGGCCTAACCAGTGCCACTTTATTTTAGTAGTAAATAATGATAGATAATTATAATTTGAATTTGGAAGGAACACAATTCCTGAAGGTAAAAAAAATGGTTTCTGAGTGAAATTGTTCAGAAAACTGAAATGAGTAATGATTATTACATTGTACATTCGTATTGGAATTTATTAGAAGGGTTTGCTGAAAATCCTGTTAGTTTGATGTATAAAACCCTTGTTAGTTTGATGTATAAAACCCTTTGGCATTTCTCAGGTTCAACTTTCACTTTCATTCCATACACATTTAGAAGTAAAGCATTGGAAAACAGAAGCAGAATTTGTCACTGGCATAAAATTTTTGATTCTTTTAAAAACATTTAAATAAAATTAAATTCTACGGAATTTTTACGCATATGTTCTGCAGTTAAGAAAAAAAAAGGTGAAAATTTGCATTGAATTTGTTTTGCGTGTCATGCAAGTATGTGAAAATTCACATTTGCAATAGCGTACCTTTTTGCAAAAATAGAACTATATTATTTTATATTTGCACATTTGAATAGCCATTTCTTTTCCCAACATACTGATTTATAGTTCGATATATTTTATCGATCCAATACACAGAAAGAAAAGAAAAACAATTATCAGTATCAAAGCCCTGCTCAAAAAAGGTTTCTTCACCACTGTAATTTTCCCCACAATGAGTTTGGGCTTGGTAGCTGTGGCTCACACACAGCATGTTTGGCAAGTGGTATAGGTACGGTATGGATTAAACACTTATATGCCATGAGAAGGTACCAATTTGTCTTCAGAATATGTTTGTCCAAATAGGGCAATGTCCCTGCACCATACCGGGACCTCAGCAGTCCCTGAACCCTGGCCAGATTTCAGCACTTTTCTCTTTCAGTTATTCTCCAGGCTGAATGACGTAGCAAATGTCTGACACATTTCCTCTGTGCGTGTGTGTGGGTGTCGGTGTGTGTGTGTATGTATGTTTTGACTAGCAACTATATTACTCAAAGTAATTGAAGGGCCACTCTCATATTTCATTTAGTTTAATTATTTTTTGCTGCTATCCATAATATCGCTTATATTGCTTATTTCAAAACTTACCCTGTACAGTAACATTCAAGACAATCTTATTCTGACAAGTAATCACATGTGTGAGTTTTGAACTTTCTGCACTGAGTTGAAAAACAAACCCAATTTTTACCAAAAAATTGACCTTAATTTACTGTTGTCTTGCTAATAAAGCAAAATTTTCAACATTAAAAAGTGATTTGCACGCGAAAGGCTAGCATTTTCTGAGTTCAGTTCAACAATCGGCGCTTTTTTCTGGGTATAAATGGCAGCGCTTTTGCTGCTTTTCTAACAATGCCCCCAAGGCGACGATTGACTGATGCGGATAGAGGCAGAGCTATTGCATGGCTTCAGGAAGGGGTGGGGGTGAGAGAAGTTGGCAGGCGGCTGGGAGTGTCCCACTCCGTTGTCCAAAGGCTGCGGGAGCGCTTTAACAACACTGGAAGCGTCCAAGAACCAAGAAGGTCCGGACGCCCCCGCGTTACCACTGCAACACAAGACCATTTCATCACCCTGTCAGCTCTGAGGATGAGGTCCGCTACAGCAAATACCATCAGAAGACAGCTGCACGCAGCCAGCAATGTTAACGCCAGCGACCAGACAATTCGCAACTGTCTACTCGAGCCAAACCTGCAATCAAGACGACCAGCAGTACGGCCTTTGCTCACCCCAGCTCACCGTGCAGCGCATTTGGCCTGGGCTCGGCGTCATTTGGTGTGGACTAGGAAACATTGGTCAAGGGTGCTCTTTACAGACGAGTCTCGGTTTTCCTTGTCTTTCAACGACCGTTAAGTGAATGTTTGGAGGAGTCCACGGGAGCGTTTTGCTGATGCGACGGTGCGCGAGCATGACCGCTTTGGTGGTGGATCTGTCATGATGTGGGGTGGCTTCGCATTAAACTTCAGAACACCCCTGCTCCAAATTCATGGCAACTTAAACGGTGTTGGCTACAGGGATGACGTCCTACAACCTAGGGTTCTCCCAGCTCTGCAGGCCATTGGAAAAGGTGCCATACTACAGGACGATAATGCCAGACCCCACAGAGCGCGTATCAATGACTTCCTGCAGCAACAGCACGTCATAAGGATGGATTGGCCGGCTCGATCACCCGATTTGAACCCCATAGAACATATGTGGGATGTCTTGGGGTCGACAGACACGGGCAAACCTCCCTCCAGGAGCTAACCTTGAAGTTCTGGCCCAAGTTCTCCAGCAAGAGTGGTTGGCCATCCCAGGAAACATCCTCCATAACCTGATATGGTCCATGAGACAACGATGCCAAGACTGCATTGATGCAAACGGTGGTCACACCCGATACTGACTCTATAGATTTTTGGTTTCTAAAGTTTTGATTTTGTAAATGAGGGGTATGTCCAGTTAAATTGAATTTACTCGAATTTTAAGTGACTGATGTCTAAATTCTTTTTTGTTATTGATGCAGAAATGATTAAATATGATGAACTAATAAATTGAATTCGTGTTTCTGATTTAAAGAGAGACCCATATGTTTAAGTGGCCCTTGTATTATTTTGAGTAGTATATATATTTGCCCTTTTGTACAGTTCATCTGTTTTATGATTTTAATCTTCTAGGGAAGACTACTGATCAGTAATGCATGAGGTAGGCAGGTCTGCAACAGCAAGAAACTCTCTGACACACAATTGTCACAACTGAAGGGTTGCTACTACAATTCCTTGAAGAAGTGAAAACTTTTGGACACTGACACTGACCCTGTTGAAACGCCAGGACTCTGTTTTTTGTTTGTTTTTAATGCACTTTTGGTGCAATCTATGGCAGACCTGCCTACCCTTCCGTAATCTTCTGTAATTTTACGGAATTTTACCCTCTAGTACGGGAGTACGAAATTTTATTCAAAATTACGGAAAAAACAATTGAAAATCTACGCAATTTTTAGAGCCGTGTAAACTTGTTAAATTGTTGTCTGCTAGGCCTAGAAGCCGACAGAGTAACCGCCCTTGCATGAGAGCAAATGTTTTGAGAGTTGTGATTGGACGTCGTGAACCAATGAACATGCTCGATCGTTACGAGCTTAGATTGTCGTGCCAATCTTGAGTGAAAATGGTGAGTGGAGAAAGTTCTACTCGGGCTAAAGTTGCACGTTTACATGAGACAGACTACGAATCAGAAGAGTCTGAGTGTGTAGAGATTGCTCAAGTGCAGAAGAAGAAGAAAAAGCTGCAGTTGCAAGTATTTCGTTCGGATTACACGCGGATTTGGCCTTGTCTTGTGGCTTCAAAAAACATGGCCCAGAATTATAGTTTATACGTGTACTGGTCTGTGTGCGATTCTGACTTCTCAGTTGGGCATGGAGGAGCAAACGTCTGTAAGCGGCTAGTCCTCAAATCTCGCCATGAAGACACCAGATATGTCAGGCCAGAAGAGCTGGACCATCTCAAATGTGCCTACTCCAGGCAGCTGGCACAATATAAGGACCAGTTAAAATTTGTACAGGGTACAGTCTTTTCAGTGTGGTCGATTTCAACTGTAATTAAATTAACCTCACAATGTGCTATTGTTATTGGTAAACGTATTCACAGTTACAAGTCCTTATTTTGACAGCTGATGAAACTAAAAAAAATTGTTTTCAAAGGCAAACTTTGAATTCATAATTTATGTATAGTGCCTATTACTGTGAATTACACATCTTTATCATGAAAATCATTTCGCATTTGAGTCAATCACCTGTAATGTAAATAAAACTCTGTGGGACAGTTATCCTTCATCACAACCGGGTCAGTGATGTGCAGGTTTATCTTTTGTTGCATGCCATGGTCTCTCATGGTACTAAGTAATCATTTTTTAAAATCTGTTTGATATTGTTTCCTTCTTTTTGCTATCCTTTTAAAAACTGTTTTTTTGTGCTTTTTAAGTAGTAAACGTGCCGTGAATTTATTCATACCTTGGTTATTCAGAAACACCGCGTTTACTCATGCAGACCTGCCTACCGTTACGGATTTTTCCGTATTTTTACGGATTTGAGACCTAGAATACGAAAATACGCAAAAGCCTTAAAAAATACAAATTTTGGCACTTTAAAAAAAAAATTTTTTTTTTTTTTTTTTTTTGGTAATAAGACGTTTATTTTGGGTTTTCAGACATTTCACACGGTGCCATACTGCGCGCCATACTTAAGTCAGAAACAATTGAAACTTTTCATTGTCAGAGATTACTACATTAAGTTCAACCATGTCTGCCACGGGTGCCAAGAAAAGAAAAATAATAAGAGCCCATGAAACTGATGATGAATTGGATGAAGCGTCAACGTCGGTTTCAAAGGAGAAAAAGCCTAAACAACAGCAGACATTATTGTCTTCGTACACTGATGAGTGGCAGTTTCTTGTGCAATCTAAGAAGGGGCAGACATTCGTCCACTGCTTGGCGTGTGTCAGAGATTTTAGTTGTGATCACGGTGGACGTAGTGATTGTGAGAGGCATGTTGCCGGACAAAATCATAAAACAGCCGAACGTCAGTGGAAGAATCTGCCAAAGACACAAAACATTACAGCTTTATTCAAAAAAGCAGATCAGCTCAGAGGATAGCAAAAAAGAATTCACTCGGCAAGTCACAGATGCTGAAGTATGCATGGTGCAGTTTATTGCTGAATGCAACCTTCCAATTGCCACAGCAGACAGAATAACAGCCATGTTTCAGAGAATGTTTCCTGATTCTAAGATCGCTAAAGGCCAGCCATTTCACTTTTTGTTAAAATATAGATGTGTTATCGGTACCTTAACATTCAATTGGTATATGTTTAGAACAATGAAAATATTAAATTTGTTATTTAAAATTACACAAACTGTTGGTTCTTAGTTTATTTTAATATGGCCAAGGTAGACAATTTACTAAGCAGAACGTTCAGTTGCTAGTCCTCAAGTCCAAACCTGCTGCCACAGTGTACACCAGCAAAGAACTAGACAGACTCAAGAGCTGTTATAGCTTGCAGCTGAAAGAAAACAGTGCTGAGTGACAGTTTGCATATAATTTTTCCCAGTCAGTTACTGTAAATAATTTATTTTGTAGCAAAGAACCAGACAGGCTCAAGAGCTGCTATAGCCAGCAGCTGAAGGAAAACAATGTTGACATTTTTGCACATCATATAAATTTCTTAGTCCTTCACTATAGATAAATTATTTTGTTGTTTCCACTTCAAATTTAAGTTTTTATCAACTGAATTTTTGCTCTCTAGCAATGACAGTTTTGCGCTTGTTCTGTACTGTAGTCAATAAATAAATAAATCGGGGAACAGTGTATTTAAGGAATCAGTTTGAGTTGTTTTTTTAATGCAGTGATTACTTCTTCTTTATCTTCACTAAGTTACATTTACAATTGTTAAATTCCTACTTGCGAATGCGTCGATTCGCCGGGAGTGAAAATACGAATTTTGGTCCCAGAATACCACATTTTGCCAGTCAGAATACTGAAACTGAAAATCTGAGGTAGGCAGGTCTGCTCATGTCTGTAGAATTACTGAAGGGAAATGCAAAATTACTGAAATTCACAGGGAAAACTACTGATCAGTAATGCGTAAGGTAGGCAGGTCTGCTATGGCCTAGGTGGTGGACTGTGGCTTGTGGTGGACTGCAATGAATGTGATGTTATCAATCTTTTGTTTTATGAATACATCTTTGGCTTACACATGTATCCATTTGTTGTGTTTCTTGTGTGTGTGACTATTTCCATACATTTAATTAGTTTACTTTGCCGGTGGTGTGCGTTTCTAGAATCTCCCTATTTTGAATAAAATCTCCCTATTTTTAAGCCTCAGTCTCCCTATTTTGCATCATTTGGGGTAAACAGGTCTGCATTCCAGTCGCCTTGCACTATGACTATGTCCTTCTTCTGCACTTGGTGAAGGACAGCCTTTAGATGTTCATAGAAATCCTCCACTTTGCTGTCGTCATAGTCTGATGTTGGGGCATAGGCCTATATTATGGTGATGTTGAAAGGGGTTGCTCTCAGACAGATGGTAATGAGTCTATTGGAGTTTGGGCGGCAACCCATGACAGTGGCTAGAATGTCTCTGTGGATCAAGAATTCAACGCCTTGTTCGTGCCTGTCCTTATCTCCCGCTGAAATAAAGCTTGTGGCCTTTGTCGGTCGTTGTTTTACCTAGGCCGATTCAAGATTTAATCCCAGTACTCGCCCCTTTTAAAGGGTGAAGGATACAGAAACAAAGGCATAACAATCATAATGCGGTTGTTAAAAAAAACAAAAAACAGCAACATTACTAACATTCCAACTTGAACATCTTTATCATTCCAGTACAGTTCGCTGATGCCTAAAATGTTCCATTGGTAGGGGACCAGCTCATGGGCCAGTACATCTAATATTCCCTTTTATCAGTCAGTTTTGCTATATGTAGGATAATTGTGATGGCAGACGGGATGTGTTTCATCAGTCAGTTTTCCAATTCAGAAACTAGCATTACCTTCAGACTTGCGGCATGGTGATGGCCACTCGTATGGGCTCTAGCTACTCTTGCCTTTTAATGGGTGTCTTGGAAGATCTGAGGGTCAACACTATATTCTGAATTCTTTTCTTGAGTAAATTCTATATTCTGTATTCTTTCTAGTCTATATTCTGTATGCTTTCTGTGGATCAATTATAAATTCTGTATGTTTTCTGTGGGTCAGTTCTATATTCTGTATGCTTTTTGTGGATACATTCTATATTCTGTATGCTTTTTGTGGATACATTCTATATTCTGTATGGTTTTTGTGGATCAATTCTATATTCTACATGCTTTATGTAAGTCAATTCTTCATTCTATATGCTTTCTGTGAGTCGATTCTTTATTTTGTTTTCTGTAAGTCAATTCTATATTTTGTTTTCTGTGAGTTAATTCTATACTGTGTATCTTTCTGCGAGTCGGTTCTATATTCTCTATGCTTTTTGTGGGTCAGTTCTACCTTCTTTGTGTGGGTCAATTCTGTATGCTTTATATGGGTCAATTCTATACGCTTTATATTGGGCAGTTCTATATGCTTTCTGTGTGTCAATATTATGCTTTCTGTGGGTCAGTTCTAGATTTGCTGGACTCTATAAACAGTGACTAACTTTGTTTTCTCCTTTCCATATAGGTGGGACAGGCAGACATGTACAAAACACACCAAAGGTTGATAGAGGTGGGACAGGAGAGAGGCACGTTGGACCGCAGGCTACAGGCCCAGCGACATATGCTGGAGACTGAGGTTCAAAAGAATGCTCGGCTAGAACCAGACATCAAGAACTTTCGTGACAGAGAGAAGTTTCTGGAGAAAGTCAACATCTTGAAGATGAAACGACCGTGGCTGGTATGTCGTAATGTACATTATGAGACAAAAGCATAGTTCTAACATGATTGTAATAAACAGTATGAGACACAAAACAGCATTCAAATAATATTTTGTGTTCAAACATGAATTGTCATTCCAACATCTGCGTGGGATGCTTTTATTGTACGGTGATTTGCTGGTGGAGTGCCTTCACTGGGCTTGTTTCAGCAGATCTTTTATGCGGATCAGGGGCGAGTCCTCTTTCAGCCAAATTGTGGTCTTGATTTTGTGGTTCTGATTCGGCTCTTTGCAGTCCGCTGGACCCTGTAAGCAATGAATAACTAACTAATAATTATAATAATGTGATTGGAATTCCCCCATAGGGGTGCCGGGGGTTTCAGTATATATAGTATCCCCACGTTCTGGAAATTTAGTGCTTTAAATTCCCACTGTCGCTGTTTTTCTCATTTGTTCTTTCTCATTCCTGCTCTGTTCTATCAATCTGCTATACTATCTTCTTCTTCATTAGACCAGTCACCTACCTTTTTTCTTGAAAACTCTTCCGGGACAAGACTCCTTATTTGTGTTTGAGGTCTGTTGGATCAGCTTGGGAATATTGGACGCTTTCTGCCAGGTGGTCACTAGGGCTTCCTAAGATGTTATTATTTAGCAATGTAGGCATTTTATATGTATGTGTTTTGTTGATAATTTATAATGATGTTTGTATTCTATTTTGTTTTTGTAAACGGTGGTTCGATAAATTAGATTATAGGCTCAGCGTCCCCTGCGTTGGATGTCTTTATTGTAAAGTGACTGGCTGGTTGTTTCAGCAGATCTTTTATGCGGATCAGGGGTTGTCCGGTGCTGATTTGGTTCGGAAGGGTCCGCTGGACCTAAAGCAATAATAATGTAATGTAATGTTGTAATAGAGTGACTGTTTATGATAAATTTTGTTGTGCAATTCTTATCAAACATACTGTATTAAAGATTGATATATACGTACCTTTTTATATTACATTTCTTTATTCCTATTTTATCAGTCATGTTTATAATTACTTTTTCTGTATAATTATATTAGTGATTAGTTTTCATTATCACATACGGAAAATACGTGGTTTAAAATATTATTCTTAGTTTTGATTGGCTGAACTAGTCGGATATGGAAAATCCTATTGACTGATTTCATTTATAATAATATAATAAGTTTTCTGTTTTTTTTCATTATTGTACAGCAGAGATTATTTTTTCATGAACATAATTCTGATTTTGGAAATATTATCAGAGAAGAAGTTGTCAGTCTTTTTATAGCCTTAGTGCTCACAGCGTCTCAGTCAGTCAACCAGTCAGTTTTGTCAACTTGTGTATATCATAGCATGTGATAGTGTTGAAGTTATTTAATGTTACTTTTTCAAGTTCAAGTTTGTGTTATATTCTTGGACCTGTTTCACACTGAATCGGGTCGCCTCTTTTTCTACCTGGCCTCTTTCCATATCTATCCTATCCTATCCTATCCTGTCCCATAACCCGAAGGTCGTAGGGGCACCACAGATGATCGCTTAACCAGCATACTCCATCTTTCTCTGTCCTCAGCAGCCCTCATGGCTTCGCTCAGTGTCAAACCAGTCCATTCTCGAATGTTGTCCTCCCACCTCTTTTTCGGTCTCCCCCTTCTTCTACCTCCTTGCACTGTGCCTTGCAGAATGGTCTTTGCAAGGCCTGATGATCTGGTGACGTGGCCATACCATCGGAGTTTCCGTTTCTTCACCACTGTGAGCAGGTCATCGTGTTGTCCAATGGCTTGTGTGATGGTCTGTCGGACTTCAACGTTGGTGATGTGTTGGGTATAGGAAATGCACAGAAGTCTTCTGTAGCACCTCATCTCCATGCTTTGTATTCTTCGTTGGAGATCTGCTGTGAGGGTCCATGCTTCGCAAGCATATAGGAAGATGGAGATGACCAGAGAGCGCAGCAGTCTTACTTTGGAATGTAGACTGATGGTTCTGTCTTTCCAAATGGGCTTCAACCTTGTCAGGGCAGCAGTTGTTTGTGCGATCCTGGAGAGGACTTCCTGTCGAGACCCATTGTCTGACACAATGGCTCCTAAATATTTGAAGCTGTGCACTGTGTTGAGGGATTGGCCTTGTACTTTGATGTCCGTGTTGATGCCATTGGTGTTGTTGGTCATCATTTTGGTCTTCTCTGCACTTATTTCCATTCCATAAGCTCTGGAGGTGGTGTCAAGCCTCTGTACAAGCTGTTCAAGTTCTTGTTCCTCTCCAGCCAATCCATCAATATCATCCGCAAAACGAAGATTGGAGATTGCTCTGCCCCCTATGCTGACTGTGCCTTCGTGATCTGCAAGAGCATCTGACATGATGCGCTCTAGGAAGATGTTGAAGAGTGTTGGAGAGAGTAGGCATCCTTGACGCACACCGATTGTTGTTCTGAACCAGTTCCCGATGACGCTGTTATGGAGGACTGCACTGGTAGCCTTGTCATACAGGCTTTTGATGACTTCTATAATTTTAGGGCTGATGTTGTACACTTTCATGGTTGCCCATAGAGCTGCATGCCAGACTCGGTCAAATGCCTTCTTGAAGTCTATGAACACATGATATAGATGTTGTTGGTGCTGTAGGTATTTCTCACAGATTATTCTGAGGTTGAAAATCTGTTCAGTGGTACTTCGCCCTGCCATGAATCCTGCTTGTTCTTCAGCTATGATTTGTTCAGCTTGTGGTTTCAACCTGTTGAGTATTATTTTCAGGAGGACCTTGCTGGGATGGCTGATGAGGCTGATGGTGCGGTAATTTTCACACTCCTGAAGGTTACCTTTTTTGGGAAGAGTGATGACAAGCGACTGGGTCCATGGTGTAGGCCATTCCCCACTCTGCCAGATCTTGTTACAGATAATGGTGAGAGCATCAGTCATCGCTTCTCCTCCTGCTTGTAGCAGTTCCGCTTTTCCCATATCTAGGAAGCAATAAAATTCCTTGCCGAACTTTAACCACACGCCTGGTTTTCGTGGACATATGAAACCCAATTGTGTGTGTGAATGACATCTCTTTCTACCACCCACACACCCATTTTACAATGTAATGATTGGAAAACTGTTCAAACATGATTGTAATATACAGGGTGGGCCAATAAAATGTTACCACTTTTTAATCGTAAATAAGTTTGTTTTTTAAATGAGAACGTTTTCGAGAATTTTATTCACAAAAATGTCCAAATTATCATTTGATACCAAACATAATCAATTTTTTCAATGGATTTCATCAAACAGTTCTTTTCTGGAGATAGGCTTATCTCATGGCACATAGACACAGGGTTCGTACGCTCCTTGAACCTCCTTGAATCTCCTTGAATTTTCCATGTCTTGTTCAAGGGCCCTTGAATCTCCTTGAAAATAGCCAAATTGCCTCAGCTCCTTGAAAACTCCTTGAAATTTCAACCAGTGTATCTATCCATTGCTTGACCTAGAGATTTTATTGTCAAGTTTTAAAAAAAAAAAGCCATTGAAAAATAAAAATTAATAAAACAAAAATTATAATATTATTTGTGTTGTTCGACGATCGTAACTTTTGTCGTCTGCTAGTGATAAGGGAAGTAACCTGCACTGGAAATTGTTCATTTCCTTGATGTCGCGCATGCGCAGTTCTCGGTACATATTCGTTCTTCCGCTCGTACAGAAAGTACGAAAACAGCGAAAAGGACAGCGACACCGCGCATATTTGATTACTGAAGGGATAAAAATGCCTGGAGGCGATTGTGTGTTGAATCTTTTGTGGTTATCGAAATCTGAATATGCAGGGTGGCTGCTTGAAAAGAAAAAGAACAAGCATGCATGTTTCTGCCGCCTCTGCCAGAAAATTATCGACGTGAAAGTGATGTGTTGGACCAGCTGTTCAGCACACACATGAAAGCAACAAATAACTATCAAGATCGGGCCCTCAGGATCTTAGGGCTGTTGTGAGGCAGCTGTTACTTTTGTCCCATGGACAAGCAAATGTGGAGAGAGGATTCTCAATCAACAAAGAGACCAGCACTGAAAATTTCTTCCAGCAGTCCTTGGTTGCTCGCCGACAAGTGCTGAACGGTATCAGGAAGATTGGTGGAATCGACAAGGTGGACATCACCAAGGAGCTGCTATTATCAGCATCTTCTGCAAGGAGAAAGTATCACGACTACCTTGATCAACAAAAGAAAGACCAGGAACAGGCACAAGCGGCAAAGAAGAGGAAGGCACAGGAAGACTGTTGCTGATTTAAGAGAAGAAAAAAAGGAAGAATGGAGAAGGATGCTCAGCACCTGACTCAAGAGGCAGACAAGCTTGCTGAACAAGCAGATAGAGGAAGGGTGCGCTGAGACTCTTGACTCAGTCAAATGCGCTGAGGAGCAAATCCAAGGAAATAAAAATCCAGTTGGAGAAGATTTCCCGTCAGATTGATTAAGAGATGGAAAAACTGAAATAACTGAAAACTCATTCATCTGTATAAAGTGTATTAGCCGGTGATGGTACCTCTTTCTGACTTTTTACAGTTCTCTAACTTGTGTCTAAGGACAACAGGCTTCACAATTATTGTTTAAATGTGTATAGACTCTGTAATCTGCATCTTCATTATAACTGCAACTTCATCGACATGCAATATTTATGTGTGTAGATTTAATAATTAATATCAACATCAGTATCACCATCAGATTCATGACTGCAAAAAATTTATGGATATCACTGGGTAAAAGATTTTATTCTTTATTTTGACTACTTGTCAATTCTTATGTGCGATTATAATTTTTCAAAACTCCTTGAATTTTTGGAAAAACTCCTTGAAATCCCCTTGAAAACTCCTTGAATTTTTTACAACAATTTGAGTATGAACCCTGTAGACAACTCATGACCTGCCTACTCCCCTGATCTTTCTCCTGCAGACTACTTTCTATGGGGGAACATGAAGGAGAGAGTGTACTACAACAACCCACAGACCATTGGGCCCTGAAGACCAACATCCGTCAGGAAATTCTGAGAATCTCACTTAAGAGTTGTGGCAATGTCATCACAAACTTCAATGTGAGTGTTGCAATTGTAATCCAGAGAAGAGGAGTGTGGATTAAACATATAATCAATATTAAACTGTGTACAGAACGAGTGAAAAAGTGGGAAACCTTTGGTATCAAACGATAATGTGGTGCTTCTGTGACATTTCTGTGAAGAAATTTTTCTAAAACGTTCTCATTGTAAAAACTTATGTACAATTAAAAAGTGAAAACATTTTATAGGCCCACCCTGTACATTATTATTATCATTATTATGAATATTTCGAAATGCCTAATCTTGACAGCTCTAAGGGTGTACAATATGACAGGGAAGCAGTGTCCGGTCCTGATTTGGCTCGGAAGAGTCCGCTAAACCTAAATATTCATCAGGGTGGAGAATTTTCCTTGGATCTGTGGATTTTCGCGGAAGGCATTTGCATTTCCGAGAAAAAAATATTGAGTTCCGATATTTTTATGTTTCGTCGGATATATTTTTCGCGGAACACCTCCGTGCCGCATCCAAGTTATTTTGTCGGTCATTCAATGCGTTCAGAGAAAGCGCCCGCCCGCGACTGTTATACAGAGCTATGTTATAAGGCCTACTATATAGGCCTACTATGAGCAAAAAAAACAAAATCGGGCGACCACGACTGGGAACAGTAGCCTATAAAGCGCGCACGTCCTCCTTGTGAGAAGCTCAGGTGCTGCTTAAGTGACAAAAACTGAAGAAGCCTATTGCATTGGAAATGTGGAGTTTGTGTGTTACAGTGGTTTACCTCAAACTTTGTTAGGCCTACAAATCAAGATTCTTAACTTTTTTGAAAGGCATGTGCATAAAACATTCTTTTGTTTTTGTTGTTTCTATTCATGTTTACTTTGTGCTTTTTGCTTTCAGGAGAGGCCCTAAATTACTTTCAAAATTGCATAAATTCATTTTCTTCCAGGGGGCTTTGCTCCCATGGACCCCCTACCGGGGCTTGGACCCTGGATCCCACCTGGGCCTAAGGCGGCCCCTGGGCCCTGGCTGGATTTCAGAGATTTCTTGATTCAGTTGTTCTCCACCCTGATTCATGTAATGTAATGTAATGGAAGCAGTGTGCAAACATGATTGTAATAAACAATATGATAGGAAAGCAATGTGCAAACATGATTGTAATAAACGATATATGGAAGCAGAGTTCAAACATGATTGTAATAAATATGAATGGGATGCAGTGTGTTAAACATAATTGTAATTAACAATATGATTGGGAAGCAGTGTGCAATTTTAATTGTGATAAATATAATAGGGAAACAGTGAGCAAACATGATTGTAATGAGAGAGATATTACTCTTATATAGAGAGATTACTCTTATATAGAGAGATTACTCTTATATAGCGCACTTACAATCTCAGAGAGCTTCTCAAAGCGCTGGCCACTAATATCCAGCAATCACAAAATAGTTTGCTGAAGTCAGGATTCGAACCTACGTCGCCCTGTTGCAGAAATAAAATATCATAATAGTGTATAAACTAATGCAAAATAATTATGTAAAAATAATTAGATACAAAAACAGCCCCTGCCTCCTCCCCTCCATTAGCCATCAGATATAAATGTACAGACTGTTTACATGTCAAGCCATGGACGGCACACAGCTGGCGTCTGTCATCGGTCAGAGGGTGAGAGTCAATCAGGATAGTACAATTTGAAGAGATGGGTCTTGAGTGCGTTTTTGAAGGCCTGGATGGTCGGTATGTTGTGGATGTGTGGCATGTCATCTGCAAACAATTGGCTCTTAACAGCATGCTTTTCGAGCAAGATGAGCAGTGGCTTGGTGTACATTATGAACAAAGGGCCTAAAATGGACCCCTGTGGAACCCCGCACACAAAGTCAGCTCTTCTGGAGAAACAACCATCCACAGCGACCGCCTGAGTTCTGTCGGAAAGGTAAGATCGAAACCAAGCCAAAACTGATCCAGAAATTCCAAAGTAATCCCACAGGGTCTGGAATAGGGTATGATCATCAGCGGTATCAAAGGCCGCACTAAGATCTAAGAGGGTTAGGATAGAGACGTTACCGCTGTCCAGGTAGCTGATGCCTACCGAAAAATCAACAATGACATACGAAAAGGCATGCGCACAGCAAAGGATAACTAGATAGAAGTTCAATGCCAGGAAATAGAGAACAGTCTGAACAAGAACAACAGCAAGAATGCCTACCAGACTGAAGCGGCTGACAAGTGTTAAACAGCCCAAGGTCTTTGTGATCCAAAGCAAGTCTGGCTTATGCCTTACAGAAATACAAGACGTCTTGGACAGATTAACAGAGTACTGTTTTGACCTATACAACCACACACCAAACGGAGACCCGTCAGAATTAGCATGTCCAGAGAACAGAGAAGAAAAAGAAATCCAATTCTCCGAGAAGTTGAGGCAGCAGTGCAATCGCTGAAGAAAGGGAAGTCAGCAGGAGTGGACAACATATTCACGAAACTGCTTCAAGCAGGAGGAGAAGCGATGATTGATGCACTCACCATTATCTGTAACAAGATCTGGCAGAGTGGGGAGTGGCCAACACCATAGACCCAGTTGCTTGTCGTCACTATTCCACAAAAAGGTAACCTTCAGGAATGTGAAAATTACCGCACTATCAGCCTCATTAGCCATCCCAGCAAGGTCCTCCTGAAAAACAGGTTGAAACCCCAAGCTGAACAAATCATAGCTGAAGAACAAGCAGGATTCAAGGCAGGGCAAAATACCACTGAACAGATTTTCAACCTCAGAATAATCTGCGAGAAATACCTACAGCACCAACAACATCTATATCATGTGTTCATAGACTTCAAAAAAGCATTTGACCGAGTCTGGCATGCAGCTCTGTGGGCAACCATGAGAGTGTACAACATCAGCCCTAAAATTATTGAAGTCATCAAAAGCCTGTTTGACAAGGCTACTAGTTCAGTCCTCCATAACATTGCCATCAGGAACTGGTTCAGAACAATTGGTGTGCATTAAGGATGCCTACGCTCTCCAACACTCTTCAACATCTTCCTAGAATGCATCATGTCGGATGCCTTTGTGGATCACGAAGGCACAGTCAGCATAGGGGGTAGAGCAATCTCCAACATCCGTTTTGCGGATGACATTGATGGATTGGCTGGAGAGGAACAAGAACTTGAGCAGCTGGTACAGAGGCTTGACACCACCTCCAGAACCTATGGAAAGGAAGTAAGTGTAGAAAAGACCAAAATAATGACCAACAACACCAATGCCATCACAGGCATGCTACATTTCCGGGAAATTCCGGGAGATCGATTTTTAGGTCCCAGTGGCTTTCCGTGTGATTGAAAAATTTCCAGGAGTATTAAAAAAATCTGTGTCGAAAAGAAAGAATTGCAAGCGTTCTTATCACAGTAGGCGATATCAGCGGGATTCGTCTGCTAGACCGCCGTGACAGTCAATTTTAACGATCATATCAAAGCGGCGTTGTGATTAGCTAGCTAAATTTATCTCACCAATCAGATTGCTTCTCTCTTACGTGATTCGCTCTGTGTTATAGCGTAGGCGGCCGTTTGATTTTTGACCGTCTTCACCACGTTTTGTGCACGATTCTCTGTTTTTTTTAAAAGTCAGAGTTATCTGCAAAAGGAAAGCCATAGAAACGCTGAAAAATGAGGCAAAAAAAGCACATTTGAAATTTTACAAAAAGCAATCAAAGAAAACGTGACTTTGTAAAAAGAACACTTTTAAACTCAAGCTTAGTTTATTTTGTTCTCTCTTCTGAAGACTGATGTTATTTCTAAATGACAGACTATAATAAAATAATGTTAACAGACATGTAGGCCTACCAGTTTCATTTCTTGTATATAGTTTAAACTAAAATGTGTTGGATTTTTTTTCGTCTTTGTTGATTGATTTTTCATCTCTCAAAAAGTGCTCAAAATATTTTTTTTTTTTTGAGTAAACTTACGTCCCCGGACACATGAAGCGTATAGGGGACGGGTGAAACACCACTATTTCAAAATATGCCAGATTGCACAGATTTTAACCTTTTAAATTTTTTTTCCGGGAGAGCATGCCCCCGGATCTCCCTAGGGGACTCGCCTGATTTGCAGGCTCACTCTCGGGGCTCTGCTAATCCTTCCAAAATTTTCTTGGAAAATTAAATTTTTAGAGTAGCATGCCTGCATCAACATGGACACTGAAGTCCACGGCCAATACCTCAACACAGTGGATAGCTTCAAATATTTAGGAGCCATTGTATCAGACAGTGGGTCCCGACAGGAAGTCCTCTCCAGGATCGCACAAACAACTGCTGCCCTTTTAAGGTTGAAGCCCATTTGGAAAGACAGGACCGTCAGTCTACATTCCAAGGTAAGACTGTTGCGCTCCCTTGTCATCTCCATCTTCCTATACGCTTGCGAAACATGGACCCTTACAGCAGATCTACAACGAAGAATACAAAGCATGGAGATGAGGTGCTACAGAAGACTTCTGGGTATTTCCTTTACCCAGCACATTACCAACGGCGAATTCCGACAGACCACACAAGCCATTGGACAACACGATGACCTGCTAACAGTAGTGAAGAAACTGAAACTTCGATGGTATGGCCACGTCACCAGATCATCAGTTCTTGCAAAGACCATCCTGCAAGGCACTGTGCAAGGAGGCAGAAGAAGAGGGAGACTGAAAAAGTGGTGGGAAGACAACATTTGAGAATGGACTGGTTTGACACAGAGCGAAGCCATCAGGGTTGCTGAGGATAGAGAAGGATGGAGTATGCTGGTTAAACAATTATCTGTGGTTTCTCTACGACCTCCGAGTTACGGGATAGGATAGGATACATATAAAATGCTTGCATATCTAAATACTAATACCATAGAAAGCCATAATGGCCATTTGGCAGAAAGCGTCCAATATCCCAAGGCTGACGCAACAGACCCCATACACAAATGAGGAGTTTGGGGAGAGGTTTCAAGAAGAAAGGTAGGTGACTGGTTAGCGAAGAAGATAGTAGAGTGATAGAACACATTAGGGATGAGAAAGAGCAAATGAGAATTACAGAAACAATGGTAATTTAAAGCACTAAATTGGCACAAAGGGGGGGGGGGGGTTGTGGAAGATGCTATTTATACAGAAAACCTCAGCACTCCAATTGATAGTGGACTTAAATTGTTTGGTGTATAATAGATATCGGTGAGGCACATCTACCCTGTAAGTTTGGTGTATAATAGTTTCCAGTGAGACACATCAACCCTGAATATTTTATCAGAATTCTTACGAGTTTGTCTTAGTGTTGGGGTTATAAAATAAATTATTATTATTATTATTATTATTATTATTATTATTATTATTATTATTATTATTACCCTGTAAGTTTGGTGTATAATAGTTTCCAGTGAGACACGTCAACCCTGAATATTTTCTCTGAATACTTATTAGTTTTTCTTAGTGTAATTGTACAGTTAGTCTCTTTATTGTGATATGTTTGTGATATACTTGTTTTATTTATTATTTTTGCGAGAGAGAGAGAGAGAGAGAGAGAGAGAGAGAGAGAGAGAGTGAGTGAGTACGTTACTCATTTTAATTGATTTAATTATAGATTTATTGAAATATGTCATTTTGCATTGCGTGAGAATGAATGAATGCTGAGCTTTGAGCAGATTTCAAGTTTGGTATTGGGGGTTATAAAATAAATTATTATTAGCAGTAGTAGTAGTAATACCCTGTAAGGTTGGTTTATAATAGACACGTGTACTTTTAAGATTAGTGTATAATAGATATTAATGAGACACATTTACCTTGTAAGTTTGGGGTATAATAAATATCAGTGAGACACATATGCCCTTTAAGATTAGTGTATAATAATAGATATTAATGAGACACATGTACCCTGTAAGTTTGGTGTATAATATATAAGTGAGACATCTACTTTGTAAGTTTGGTGTATAATAGGTATCAGTGAGACACATCTACCCTGTAAGTTTGGTATATAATAGGTATCAATGAGACACATCTACCCTGTAAGTTTGGTATATAATAGATATCAATGAGATACATCTACCCTGTAAGTTTGGTATATAATAGATATCAATGAGACACATATACCCTGTAAGTTTGGTCAACCTGACATCAAGGTCAAGGTCAATTACAGCCATCCAAAGTTTGTTTATGTGGTACTTGGAAGTGAGTGCAGGGGAGGGGTTGGTGGGATAGGGGAGGAATGTGAGGATTGATATGGAGGGGAAAAAACAATAACTCCTTAACATTTATAATTTTAAAAAAATTTTTTTTTTTTTTTTTTTTAAATAAATTTATTACCCCTTGGGGTCATGAGCAATCTTGCCACTGTAGATTGTTCAAACCTATAAAGGGAACAGTGAAAGCCACAGTTGAAAACCTGTCTTTCCTTTATAGGCAAGACAGATTCACTGTGGCAACAGTACCCCCGTTGGAGTGCCGGGGGTTTTCAGTATAAATAGTATCCCCACTTTATGGAAATTTAGTGCTTTAAATTCCCACTGTCGCTGTCTTCCTCATTTACTCTTTCCTATTCCTGCTCTGTCCTTCACTCTGCTATACTATCTTCTTCTTCGCTAGATCAATGACCTACCTTTTTTCTTGAAAACTCTTCCTGGACAAGACTCCTTGTTTGTGTATGAGGTCTGTTGGATCAGCTTGGGAGTGTTGGACGCTTTCTGCCGGGTGGTCACTAGGGCTTCCTATGATTGTACTATTTAGCACTATAGGCATTTTATATGTATGTGTTTCATTGATGATTTATAATGATGTTTGTATTCTATTTTATTTTTGTAACCGGGGTGTTCGCGTAGTTGAGGTCAACCCTCAGCCGTCCCCCGCGTGGGATGTCTTTATTGTAAAGTGACTGGCCGGTGGAGGGCATTCAATTTTCCCACTTGGGTTGTTTCAGCAGATCTTTTATGCGGATCGGGGGTTGTCCGGTCCTGATTTGGCTCGGAAGAGTCCGCTGGACCTAAAGCAACAATAAATCAATCAATAAATTTATTGTTTGTGTTAATGTTATGTTGATGTTACAGGAGTACCAGGAGTTAAAGCGGATTTTTGAGACATACAAAGCACAGCGAGATGTCAAAGCAGCAGGACTGAGAGAAGCGCAGCGAGAGTTTGACCCTGTACAGCGAGAAGTGACCAGGCTGGCACAGCTGAAGGACACACTGGAGACAGAACTTCGGCAGAAGGTCAGTGAACCGTGTTCTTTTGTACCAGTGGTTTGGGTAGTGTCACCATAGGCTATTTAGACCATGCACTACGGCTTCACGCCTTAAATAGTTCAGCCTGTTGTAGCCTTTGTAAATTAAAGTAGCTGCCTAGCAGACGACACAAGTCAGTTGTGTGCTAAGCATAGGTAGGCAGTGACCTCATCCTGCTGACATATAGCCACCCCCTGTTACAGGCCTGTCAACCTCCAGTGTGCACCACCTGTACCATAAACTACATTAACCTGTACAAAATGATGTAAACCTGTACTTTGTTCATGCGTGAAGTATGTCATTTCAGGCAAGCTAACAGTGTGCTTTGTTGTAGTTCATTGTGGCAGTTTTCGCATTTTCCACCATTTGTTTGGAAGGCTTCACTTGAAAGCACTTCTCTGGACAGTTTATTCTCACTTGGAGAAAAGCTGTCAAGGTCTCTGTCACCATGCTCTTCCTATATTCCGTGTGAAGCTGCCTAAGGTAGGAAAATGTTCTCTCACTGTCAGCATTGCTGTGAGGCAAGCGCAACAATTCTGTAAACACTTTTTTGATCAAGGGTAATCGAAGCTGCCCAATTGGTGTCTTCAACTCAAAGACATCTCCGAAGAAAACATAAATCTTCTCAGACTTTGCAACAGCTTCATCTGGAAGAAGCTGGTACTCCTCCAACTGCTCTTTTAGGTCCTCAGTGTCAGTGGTGTCGACAAACCTCTCAGCCAGCTTGACTACATGTGTATAGTCAAAGTCTTCCTTCTTGCTAGCAAAATTCTTGTCCATCCGGTGATGCTTTTATTAATCCGGCATACTCCTTTCTGAAAGTTCGGGCTTTCCCATTCTTTCCAATGTCTGCCCCGACCGACTTTCATTTGCAGCAGGCTGTGTGCTTTCTCTCCATGCTTGTTCATTTGCAATAAGATAAGATAAGATATTACTTTATTAATCCAAAAGCATAGAAGTTACATTGTCTGTCAATTAAACATGTCCATTCATTCTTCTTTTACACACACATATAATAATAACATAATAGCGTCTTCAGGAAGTAAACTAGTCAGCACATGCGCAAAGCTTTATTTGCCGCAAATGTTTGCGGAACTACACTCGAAACAGGAAGTTGTTAAATATGTGTCGTCTGCTTCACCACAAGTAAGATCGTTGCAATGAAAATGAGTTACTTATCGTTTTACGACTATATTTTGCAAAATATCCTTACAAACTGCATTTACCCATACAAAATTTATATACGGCCGTACTACTTTAAAAAGGTGATTTAGCCGTACAGGAGTACAGGTTATCTGTACAAATTTACAGGCCTGCTGTTAGAGTGCGCCACAGGTATCGGACGAGATTTTTGCGGGCTTTAGCTGACCGCAAGGTTAGGTAGTCATTCTTTGTCTGAACCTCACAGGAGAAGGAGCTACGCTCTGAAAGATCTATCTAGCTGAAGACTAAGCAGGTAACGGATGAAATCCATTCATCGCAGTATAGCCACAACCTGCCATTGTCAAAAATAGGCTGCAGAACTCTCCGCAAATCCGCGATTTTCTGAGTAAAAATAAAAAAATTTCAGAGAGAAAAAAAAATTCCGAATGAAAAATCCCGAGGATATTTAAGTTCCGATCCACATTTTCATGTCTTATTGAAAGAGAGGTGCGCCGCCCGCTAATACAGCAATCATATCAATGGAATCGCGATGAAACAAAATATAGATCATTTACCTTCTTGACAATGTCAGGCTCTGGCTATACTGTCGATGAATGCTTTTCATCCGTCACCTGTCGAGTCTTCCGCTAGAGAGATCAATGTGTGTCTTGCTACGATGATGTTCGGACAAAGACCAACTCTCCTCCCGCTTGGGTCGGCTATCGCAGACATGCTGTTACACTCAGTTTGATGTTGGTGTTTTCCTATCAGTATCTGATTCAGCCCCGATGCTTGAATTCCTGATAGTTGTGTAACTCAGATTCGTTTATTCACGCAACCCGCTCAAGCAGCATACAAGTCACTAAGTCGACGTATGAAGTTTTCCACTTTTTATTCAGCACACACCAACAACTGCATACAATTCTCAACTCAACTCAACAACTTTCACAGCAACTCTCTAAATCACTATCAACAACTTTACTATCTCTCAACAGCAACTCGGCACACGATTAAATAACCTCTCTCTTTTCCGGAAAGATTTCGAATACAGTAGAAATGACGCACTGCCACCAATCGAATAAAAGATCGTCATCACTGACTTACGTCATTCATCTCTCCACACATACCCCGAACCTTCTCTTACTTCGACAATCGTCCCGAACCTTCGATCGATGGTAAACAAGGAAATCTAGAGTATTCTCCGACAATATCGACCAACGAAAATTATCAACGTTATACAAAGCCTCTCCTAACAACAATGCAAACTCCAATCAAAGGTAAATAAACTCCATTATTGAATACTTTGCAAATCGAAACGATTAGATCTATCGTACACGCTTCTGACGTACTACCATTCGCGTTTCAACGTAACATAACCCCCCACTCAAGAAGAAATTTACCCAATTTCTTTCAACAACATTGAAACGTAATGCACAAACAAAGTTCAGAATTAAAACTTATTTCAGACTGTCTGAATATTGTCATTATGCTCAGTTCATTCACACAGTCCATGTTCTTTACTCACACACTCTGCTGTCCGCACCAACATTGTCCGATCCTTTGATAGATTCTACTCGCATGTTAAAGTTCTGCAAGTACATAGCCCATCTCATGATCCGACTGTTCACAAACTTGGCAGAGTTCAAGTAAGTTAGCGGCTTGTGATCAGTCTGTAGCACGAACTTCACTCCTTGAAGGTACAGTTCGAACTTCCGGATTCCCCATATGATGGCAAGGCACTCTTTCTCCATGGTCGAGTAATTTTTCTCAGCCCTGGACAGCTTCTTGCTGGCGTAACTGACCGGAAATAGTTTCCCTTCGTGTTCTTGCATCAGTATGGCGCCGATGCCTTCGTCCGCTGCGTCTGTTCTTAAGACGAATTCTTTGGAAGTGTCAGGCAGTCGTAGCACCGGATCCTTCGAAAGGAGGTCGCGCACAGTCTGGTATGCCCTCTCCTGAGACGGTCCCCACTGCACTTGGTTTGGACAGCCTTTCCGCACCAGGTCCGACAAGGGTGCTGTGATGGCGGAGTAGTTTGGTACAAACTCCCTGTAGTATCCAGCCAACCCCAGGAAAGATCGCACCTGCTTCTTGGTTTGGGGACGTGGAGCGTTCAGAATCTTGGTGACGTTTTCTAGTAGAAGCCCCTTTTGTCCTTCTTTCAGCGAATGGCCGATAAAGTCTACGTTGTCAGTCCCCAGAATGCACTTACTGGGTCTCACGGTCAGGTTGGCTTCTGTGAGACGGTGAAACAGCTCCTTCAAGGTCTGCAGATGCTCTTCCCAGGTGCGAGTGTGGACTAGCAGGTCGTCCCAGTAACACACGACATTGTCCATCCCTTTGAGCATCTTCTTCATCCCTCTCTTCAGGGTAGCTCCGCTGTTGACCATGCCAAAGGGCATCCTTAGGCACTCGTACGTCCCATCAGGGGTTATAAAAGCAGTCTTTGGTATGTCCTGTTGACGCACGGGGACTTGCCAATAACCTTTGCTGAGGTCAATCTTTGAGAAGATTCTACTCCCCGATAATTGGCGGAAGAGGTCTGCTGCGGTAGGCATCGGCTCAGGGTCGAAGACGGTGATCTTATTAACTTTCCTGTAGTCTATGCATACTCGGTTGCTCCCGTCCTTCTTCTTCACGACCACGACAGGGGACGCGTAGGGGGAACTGGACTCCTTGATGATGCCCATCTTCAGCATCTCATCGATGTCTTTCTTCAAGGATTCACGGGCCTTGAAAGGGATCGGGAAGGGCTTGGATCGAACAGGGATATTCGAAGTGAGGTGGACTTCGTGTTCGACCAAAGTTGTAGAGCCAGGGACATCGCTGAAGTTGTGGGGAAACTCGCCCATAAGGTCCTTGAGCTCCAACTTTTGACCTTCCGTCAAGCTCGGTCCTAGCTTAACATCATCGATGCCTTCTTTGCTGTGGAAGTCTCCCAGTTCCAACAGTTCTTCGCTGTCAAAGCTGTCGTCGGTCACAGCTGCTGTGGCTGCGTGCACAGTCTCTGATGGCCTTTCCATGTACAGCTTAAGGAGGTTGGCGTGGTATATCTTGGAATGCTGGCCGACCTTCACCTTGTAGTCGTTGATTCCCACCACGGTCTCCACTTCGTACGGGCCTTTCCACTGCATCAGCAACTTATTGTGATCGGTAGGTAGCAGCACCAGCACTTTGTTGCCAGGTTTGAACTTCCTGTTCACAGCCCTACGGTCATAGTAGTGCTTTCCACAGTCCTGGGACTTCTTCAGGTTTTCTCTGGCTATATCGAGAGTCTGCTCAAGCTTCTCCCGTAGCTCAAACACGTACTGGTAGCTGTTCTTCACCTCTGGGGTGTCTACTTCTTTCGTCCACAGTTCTTTTAGGATGTGCATCGGCCCTAGGATGGTTCTTCCGTACAGCAGCTCGAACGGAGAAAAGCCGGTGGACTCCTGCGGTACTTCTCTGTAGGCGAACAGTAAGGCGTTGATGTAACGATGCCATTGTCTGGGCTGCTCGCTGCACAGTTTCTTCAGGGTGGACTTCAGCGTAGCATTGAACTTTTCGACAAGCCCGTTGCACATTGGATGGTAGGGTGTCGTAGTCAAATGCCGGATGCTCAGCAGTCTGTTGACCTCCTTCATGCAGTCAGAGACGAACTGCGTCCCGAGGTCTGTCAGGATCTCTTCAGGCACTCCAAGTCTACTGAACATGTCCACCAGTGCCTCTGCTACAGTTTCAGTGTCAATCTTCTTCAGTGGCACTGCTTCTGGGTACCGAGTCGCATAGTCCACTAAAGTCAGTACCCACCGATGACCTTCTTCACTCGGAGGTCTTATTTCGCCGATTAAGTCTAAGGCCACCCTCTTGAAAGGTCGGTCGATCAGAGGCATCCTCTGCATAGGCACTTTCGGGACCCTTCCTCGAGGTATGGTCTTCTGGCAAATGTCACATGATCGGCAGAAACGGCTGACGTCCGCATGAAGCCCTGGCCAGTAGAACACCGCCTGGATTCTGTCTGACGTCTTTCTGATGCCTAGGTGACCTCCCATGATAGAGTCATGAGCTACTTCCATCACTTGGCGCCTTAGAGGTAACGGTACCAAGACTTGACGTAGTGGTTTCCCTCCGTTGACCCTCGGGTGCTGGAAGATTCGGTACAGGATCTTGGCCTTCACCTCAAAATAGACCGTGCCACTGCGTTTGGTCACGTGATCTTGGCGGTTCCTGTACTTGTTTAAAGTGCTATCAGCTTCCTGGAGCTGAATCAGCTTATCTCTGTCCACGATGGCAGCTTTAGAGTTGTCGGCGACCTTCAGTGGCGTAGACGTCTTGTCTCTCTTGGCCTGGGCCCTGGTAGTAACAGCACTGACGATCTCTGGTCGGCAGGGCTGAGCCGGAGTAACCACATTGTCCCGTAGCAGCTCTGTAAGGTCTCCATCGGGAAATGGCAATGGATCCTCCTCCACAACTTCGACGTGTTGAGTTGAGGCAGGACTCCACTCTGGATCGGGGTCGTCGGGTCGTCTCGCGCCGTCGATATTCCCGATCATCAAATCATACAGCGGCTTCTTCAGGCAAACCGCTTCGACTTCGCCTATGTAGAAAGGGGTGTTGACATGAATCTTCGCAACTGGCGCTCTCACACATTTGCTGTCGGCCATAAGTGTCCATTTTGAATCGCCAGTGAACTGTTCTTTAGCGATTAGGTCTTCTCTGACGATGACCCCACTGCAGCCAGAGTCTCTTAAAACAGTCACTTCATGATTTCCGACGCGTCCCTTGGAAACAGGCATGTTCTGTACGGTCACAGCTGCGCTGGTGACGACGGGGATGGATTTCCCTTTGGCAAGGAGGAGTTGGCCATCAGTCATGCACTCTTGCACGTCCGCAGGGGTAGCTGTGCGCTCGGTCTCACTCGGAAGAATGACGCTCCCGCCGCACACTTGATGGTCAGATCTACTGTTTTGCCGTTGATTGGAGAACCGCCTCTGCCGGTTGCCCGCCGCTGCGTTATCCGTACTGCCCCGCTGCCCGCTACTTTTGTTTTGAGGACAATTAGCCGCTCTGTGGTCTGTAGCGTTGCAGGTGAAACAGCCTCTCGAATGCCCTTCCCTGGGAGGTGGCGTGGAGTCAATCTGTCTCTGGCTCGTCTGGCTCCCTTGGATCTGGTTCACATGGTTTCCAGTCTTCTGAAAATGTTTCGTCCCGCTGGGTGGCCCCAGGGTTTTCCCATGAGCGATAAGATATCTTTCAGCAGCCTCGGTCACATCTTTAAGCGTCTGCAGCTTTTGTATTTCCAAGTGGATCGCGAGGTCCTTAGGGCAGGCGTTGAGTAATTGTTCCCTCACGATCAGCTCATGGAGACTCTCGTAAGTCTTCCCTTTGCCTGATAATTCCACCCACTTGTGTAGATATGATGACAGGCGCTCCACAAATTGCTTTGGTGTCTCGTCTGACAAAGGCCGGCATTCACGAAAGCGTTGACGGTAGCCCTTTTCTGTAAAGTTGTAGCACTGCAATAGGGCCGCTTTCAAAACGTCGTAGTCTTTGGGGTCATTATTCGACAGTCTACTGTAGACATCGAGCGCCTTCCACGTCAGTAGTGCGCTGAGTATGATCGCCCAGTCTTGACGTTGCCATTTAGCGCTTTCGGCGAACCTTTCAAACCTCGCTAGATAGCTGTCGATCTGGTCCTTTTCGTCGACGAATGCTGGCAATTTTGGAGCTTTGAAGTCGCTGATAACGGGTGGCGCGTGCTGCTGTTGTTGGATGCGCGCCATCTCTAACTGGAACTGACGCTCAGCTTCCCTTTCTTCACGCCTGCGTTCCTCTTCTCTTTCTTCACGCTGCCGCTGCTCTTCTCTTTCTTCTCGGCGACGCTGCTCTTCTAATTCTCGTTCTTCACGGCGACGCTGCTCTTCTAATTCTCGTTCTTCACGGCGACGCTGCTCTTCTAATTCTCGTTCTTCACGGCGACGCTGCTCTTCTAATTCTCGTTCTTCGCGCCGTCGCTGTTCTTCTCTTTCTTCACGCAATATTCTCTCCTGGCATTTGACGTACTCCGTCAGCTGTTTGCCTTTTAGATTTAGTTCAACCCCTTTCTGCCAGAAGTCAGCCATCTTGATGCTTCTGGAAAGTTCTTTTTCTAGAAAGTTCTTGACTGTAGAGTTCTTTTTTTCTGGAAAGTTCTTGACTGTGCTGTACCTTTCTAGACTGTTCTAGAACAGCACGCTTTCTGCAGTAGCGCTGATGCTTGTCACTAGTCGCCTTCGCTGACGCAGGCCCCGCTGTCCTCGTCGTATGCGACGCTGCACCACGCTGGTGTTGATGTACACGCTCCTGTGCTGAAGTAGACGCGACGTCCGCTCGTCGCTCTCTCTAATACTGGCGATATAGCTCCGAGACTGTCCCTCGACGTAGTCTTACGGTAGCCACGTAGTCCCGATCTGTTGTTCGCTCACGAAGCAACTCTTCAGCGACTACACGCCCTTGCAGTCAACCCGAACCTATCGGTGATGTAGTCCCAGTATGTTGGCCCCTCTCGACGCAACTCGTTGGCGGCTACCCTCGATGACTGCTTCTCGTAACATTGACTCGCTTGTTGTAGCAGTTGAACCCTTGGCTATGGCGGGAATCCCGGCTTGGCCCCTAATATGTTACACTCAGTTTGATGTTGGTGTTTTCCTATCAGTATCTGATTCAGCCCCGATGCTTGAATTCCTGATAGTTGTGTAACTCAGATTCGTTTATTCACGCAACCCGCTCAAGCAGCATACAAGTCACTAAGTCGACGTATGAAGTTTTCCACTTTTTATTCAGCACACACCAACAACTGCATACAATTCTCAACTCAACTCAACAACTTTCACAGCAACTCTCTAAATCACTATCAACAACTTTACTATCTCTCAACAGCAACTCGGCACACGATTAAATAACCTCTCTCTTTTCCGGAAAGATTTCGAATACAGTAGAAATGACGCACTGCCACCAATCGAATAAAAGATCGTCATCACTGACTTACGTCATTCATCTCTCCACACATACCCCGAACCTTCTCTTACTTCGACAATCGTCCCGAACCTTCGATCGATGGTAAACAAGGAAATCTAGAGTATTCTCCGACAATATCGACCAACGAAAATTATCAACGTTATACAAAGCCTCTCCTAACAACAATGCAAACTCCAATCAAAGGTAAATAAACTCCATTATTGAATACTTTGCAAATCGAAACGATTAGATCTATCGTACACGCTTCTGACGTACTACCATTCGCGTTTCAACGTAACACATGCCTACTGTTCCTGAATTTCCGAATTTGTTCCTGAAATTTGAAAAGAATCCTGCCTGTCCCATAAAATCCATAAAATTGTTTCGCGTTCCGAAGGTTGAAAAAATGGAAAAGTTATTTTTTGTTTCCTATTTTTTTCCAAGTGTTACGATTTTCGACAACCAGAAAAGACAGTAGCAGACGACAGTTGTATCGTCACGCTGAAAGGAAGTAGGCCTATATCGTTCAGCGGCAAATGCGCATGCGCATTGAAATATTTTAACACCGGTTTCAAAATGGCGACGAAGAGAAGAAAAGAAGCATGTGTTAACGAAAGTGATTAAAGCTGAAGCGAAAATGGTTGACTTGGCCATAGAACTTAATCTGCCATTGGCCGCCATGGACCAAATTACAAAAGTAGTGAAAGCTATGTTTCACGACAGCAAAATAGCAAAGGACTTTCAGTGTTCGAGAAGTAAAAGTACGGCAATCATAAAAGAGATGGCCGCCACGACAACACTGCAACTTGCAGAATGCATGCAAAAGATGCCGTTCACAATTTCCACTGATGGCAGTAACAATAGTATCAATATTACTATGATTAATCTAATGTTTTTACGTTAGACTAAGCTTGATCTGTTAATGTATTTCTTGTTTACTTAATAATAAACATGTTTACTTCATTTATTGAAATAAAAGAAGTTAATGTAAAGAATCAATTGCTTATATGTTTTGAATTACTGTTTTTGTTCATTTTGTTTGTTGTTGATTTTTTTATGTTCCTGAAACTGACTAAGTGTTCCTGAAATTTAAAATTTGGGGTAGGCATGCCTACTATTGTGCGAGACTACGAGAATGGTAACGCCACGTAGTGGGGGTTGCAGGTGATTGGTCAGCTGGGTGACATCATGGCTTATCTTAGTGAAACTGTAGCCTACACATGTGTACAAACCACCTACTTTGGTCATCTGTGTACACGGAGGAACATGCAGTAGACAAGTACTGGAGCACTATTGACAGCAAAAAATATCCAAATTTAACAGCAGTGGCCAAGGCACTTCTCTCTTCTTTTCATGGCCCTCTAGTGGAATGCTCCTTCAGTTCAATGGGAGACATCATGAACGAAAAGGCAGGTCACATGACCGATGAAACTTACAGGCCCAGCAGACAATCAAATACCACCTGCAAGCAAAGGGCCAGTCTGCTGTGGAAGCATTCCGCTAAAATGATCCGATTCGGGAACCTGTCTCCAAGAGACTATGCAACAACATGAAAAATGTATAAAGGCAGACAGGAACGACGGCAAAAAAACAAGGCTGCGAATCATGAGAAGAGAGAGAAAGTAGGTGCTCCAATTCCTGCCTCAAGAAAAGCAGATAAAGCAGAACTTCTCAATCAGGCTTCCATTTTAAAACAGACGCACAGGCAAACACTGGAAAAAGCGGCATCTGTAGAGTCTGAAATGAGCACACAAAGCAGTTCTTCAGCAGGAAGAAAACGGTCCCTGCACAGCTGTGGCTCATGAGACGGCTGCTAAAAAAAAGTGTGCAACAGATATAGTTTCTCGTGATGACCTCCAAGTCCAAGCAAAGCAAACATCCATTTTCTCTTTTTTTAAGAAGTAAAACCTAATCAAAATCTTTCAGCTGTGCCAACAAACAATTATCTGAGATGTTCATGGTTTTGTTACAAATCACTTTTTCCAAATCATAACTATTCATTTTTTAGTATTTTGATTCAGAAAATAAACATAAAAGGAATACAGCTGAACTGGTTATAATATTTTTTATGTTGAGTATTCAAGGTCAGAGTACTGCTCTGACCTTTACAACCATACACCAAATGGAGACCCATCAGTTCTAGCATGTCCCGAGAACAGAGAAGAAGAAGAAATCCTCCCAATTCTCCAAGAAGAAGTTGAGGCAGCAGTGCAAGCGCTAAAGAAAGGGAAGTCAGCGGGAGTGGACAACATACCCGCGGAACTGCTACAAGCAGGAGGAGAAGCGATGATTGATGCCCTCACCATTATCTGTAACAAGATCTGGCAGAGTGGGGAGTGGCCTATACCATGGACTAAGTCGCTTGTCATCACTCTTCCCAAAAAAGGTAACCTTCAGGAGTGTGAAAATTACCGCACCATCAGCCTCATCAGCCATCCCAGCAAGGTCCTCCTGAAAATAATACTCAACAGGTTGAAACCCCAAGCTGAACAAATCATAGCTGAAGAACAAGCAGGATTCAGGGCAGGGCGAAGTACCACTGAGCAGATTTTCAACCTCAGAATAATCTGTGAGAAATACCTACAGCACCAACAACATCTATATCATGTGTTCATAGACTTCAAGAAGGCGTTTGACCGAGTCTGGCATGCAGCTCTATGGGCAACAATGAAAGTGTACAACATCAGCCCTAAAATTATTGAAGTCATCAAAAGCCTGTATGACAAGGCTACCAGTGCAGTCCTCCACAACAGAGCCATCGGGAATTGGTTCAGAACAACAATCGGTGTGCGTCAAGGATGCCTACTCTCTCCAACACTCTTAAACATCTTCCTAGAGCGCATCATGTCGGATGCTCTTGCAGACCATGAAGGCACAGTCAGCATAGGGGGTAGAGCAATCTCCAATCTTCGTTTTGCAGATGACATTGATGGATTGGCTGGAGAGGAACAAGAACTTGAACAGCTGGTACAGAGGCTTGACACCACCTCCAAAGCCTATGGAATGGAAATAAGTGCAGAGAAGACCAAAATGATGACCAACAACACCAATGGCATCAATACGGACATCAAAGTCCAAGGCCAATCCCTCGACACAGTGCATAGCTTCAAATATTTAGGAGCCATTGTATCAGACAATGGGTCCCGACAGGAAGTCCTCTCCAGGATCGCACAAACAACTGCTGCCCTGACAAGGTTGAAGCCCATTTGGAAAGACAGGACCATCAGTCTACATTCCAAAGTAAGACTGCTGCGCTCCCTTGTCATCTCCATCTTCCTATATGCTTGCGAAGCATGGACCCTCACAGCAGATCTCCAACGAAGAATACAAAGCATGGAGATGAGGTGCTACAGAAGACTTCTGGGCATTTCCTATACCCAACACATCACCAACGACGAAGTCCGACAGACCATCACACAAGCCATTGGACAACACGATGACCTGCTAACAGTGGTGAAGAAACGGAAACTTCGGTGGTATGGCCACGTCACCAGATCATCAGGCCTTGCAAAGACTATTCTGCAAGGCACAGTGCAAGGAGGTAGAAGAAGAGGGAGACCGAAAAAGAGGTGGGAGGACAACATTCGAGAATGGACTGGTTTGACACTGAGCGAAGCCATGAGGGCTGCTGAGGACAGAGAAAGATGGAGTATGCTGGTTAAACGATCATCTGTGGTGCCCCTACGACCTTCGGGTTACGGGACAGGATAGGATAGGAGGATGAGTATTCAAGAAAACAACTGAAGGTGACATAAATGATTTAAAATTAAAAACGTGTTGCTTATTTTCCCCACCTGTTCATAGTTCTGTTGTTTTAAATTCAAAAGTCACAAGTGCCAATTTTTTATTTATTTTAGTCTGTCGGTAAGAGGTAGAATATTGATTTGTTTGTAGTCATCTCGAGATATTTTTTGTTTAAGAATAACTTGTTTAATTGAATGTTTGTGAATTCTAATTAAAGGCTTCATTGCATTGCCACTAGCAGAATCCCAAATAGATTGAATATTACCGGAATAAAACAGTTTACGAATCTAAATTTAATAAATGCTTAATCCTTGATAATTGATAAGTCCTTTTAAAAATAGTTTTACTAACATTTGAAATATGTTTCACCCAGGACAAATTATTGTCAAAAGTTACCAAGAAGATTATGACATTGTACTTCATCAATTATTGTATTGCAAATTTTTAATGGAGGACGTTTTATAGATACATTTTGCAGAGGTGCCTACCGTACGCGCTAGCGCGTATTTTTACGAATTTTCAACATAAAATACGACAACATGAGCAATTCCTTAAAAATATGCATTTTTAAGGTGTCCCCACCCCCGCACCCCCCTCCCCCCCCTCCCTGAAAAAAAAAAATTTCGCACTTATTTTATTATGTTTTGATCTGCTATTTCCTTTACTTGCCCATGCGCGGAAGTGAAATCTCGTGCGTGAGAGGTAGTGCGAGTCTTTGTATCCACCATTGAGGAAGCTGCTAAGATGGCCTCGCGAAAGCGTTTTACACGAGAGTGACAATGAGAGCGAGTCCCTAGGAAAGTGGGATAAATTTGCAAGTAAGCAAAAAGCTCAACATTTCTTACGCGAATACCGTGAACGTTTTCGAGGAATAATCGAACCTTTGAAAGGAGTTCATTATGCTCACTACAACACGTGCAACAAAGAGTTCAGCATTGCTCACGGCGGTGCATGCAACATTCAGATCAGCAACACTTAGATTAGGTATTATGGATGAAAATTTTATTTTGGTTCAGGATGTTTGTTTTTATTATATAGTACAAACCTTTAGAAGATTAAAAAAATGTAAATGTTTAAAATCGGTCAAAATTAGGGCACTCATTTAACTGTTCAAAGTGGCTGTGGGTAACTCTCACATAAAAATAATGCATGTTTTTCCCACAAGTGGCTCAGGTATCTAAATTAATACAAAGTGCATAAAAAGGAATTGAATTTACACAACAAAATGCAGAACACTCTACATGTAGTATGCTCGGAAAACAAAAAAGTATTGCCAGTTTCAGCAGAATTTACGAAAATAATGATGCATTTATATATATTCATAATTCATATTAATTAATTGTTCAACAATATGAAGTTCTTTTTGGTGGTTATGGTGTAAAATACAACACAAAAAATAATATATTAGTGTGCATTTGTGACCAAAACTTGTTGCGTTCTCAGACCTGTTTACCCATACGATTTCGCCGTATTTTATACGCAAAATACGACCAATATGGGACAGTACACAAAAATACGGCCTTTTTTTTTTCTTTTTTTTTTCTTTTTTTATCTAGACATAAATCTGATGTTTCTGGAGCAGTTTGGAGCTTTGGCGGGTTGTTTTTCGGGTAACTTCGGCGATAAGGAAAATCGACGATGATTGGTTTACGAGTAGTGACATCACGGATCGGCTATTTCCGCTTTTATTATGGTCATTCGTTGACAACAATCACGGTGCCATATTTGGGTGAAAAATGAAACGTCAAGCAGCAAGTGCAAGTGTTGCTGGCCCTCAAAAGCCCCCCCCCCCCCCCCCCCCCCCCAAAATACGTGAGCAGGAATTTATTTCAAAGTATACTAATCCCTGGCATCGTCGAATCTTCTGTCAGCAAAGTGTGCATGCTCGATGCAAGTACTGTGAAGTTGATTTTTCTATTTCAAATAATCATTCTGGAAAATTTGATATCGATGGCCATTGTGAGACTAAAAGCCACCGTGATCGACTTGGTAGAATTCAGTAGGCCGCTGCAACATGCCAAAGCATACTAAAATTCATGCCTTCACAGCAAGTATCGCAAACCGAGCAAGATGTTATCCGACCCGAGGCCATGTTTTCCGAACTTATTGTAAAGACTAACCTACCTCTCACCACAGCAGATATAATAAGTAAAACTGTGAAAAGTGCTTTTCCAGACTCAAAAATCGCTCAGATGTATTCTTGCGGCAGGAACAAAACAACGGCGATAATTACGTCAATGGCAGAAGACATCAAAGCTTCAGTTAAAGAGCAGATGTGCAATGGACCTTTTTGTGTTGCCACTGATGGTTCAAACGAACAGAGAGAAAAACTGTACTAAAATCAATTTGTAAAAATAACTACAATCATAATTGCCTACCACGGTCCTTTGTGGTTCTCCTAAGAGCTTTGATTTTGCAATATCTGTATTTTAAGGCAATTTATGTTCTTTGATGTAAGATAACATATTTTTTGTGTTGTCACAAAACATGAGGTACGTAAGTTGCGAATGAATTGTGTCTAATATATGGAATTTTCAAGTTATTCGTGGAATACACTTACTTTCTTAAAAATACACCTTTTTTTCTGAAAAGTACCCCATCCACAATTCTAGGGTAAACAGGTCTGCGTTCTATATTAGTTTATTTCATGAGGATTAAAGACGTGAGTTGGAATTAGTATGAATTAATGTTTTGTAAATATGGCAGTTTTCATGAAAATGATTCTTTGTTCAAATGTTGCGAGTTGCGCGAAATCTGACATTACACAAAATACACATTTTTCATGCAGCCAGTACACAAATGGTCAGACTGAGGGTAGGCACCTCTGATTTTGTCTTTTCTTTCTACTTGTAATTAGCATGGATTTTGTTTTTTCTGGATTGAGGGCTATGGGGTTGTATTCAGTCCATTCCTGTAGTTCACTTGCCCCTTTTTCTATTGAGGAAGAGAGATTATTCATAATAATTTAATAATAATTACTGTATTTATAATGCGCTTATCTTATAATAATTATAACTCTAAGCGCGCACAAGGTCTTGTATTGAATGCGTTGGGAGATGGGAAGCCAGTGTAGGGCTTTGAGCAAGGGAGTGACGTGGTCAGATTTCTTCTTTCTGAGGACGAGGCGGGCAGTATTGTTTTGAACGCGTTGGAGAGGGAGAGTGGTGGAGCGGGGAAGGCCGGAAAGAAGGGAGTTGCAATAGTCGATGCGAGACAGGATGAGGGAGACAGCAAGTTTGGTGGCAGCTTCAGTGGTGAGGTATTTTCTGATCTGACTGATTCGACGGAGGTGGAAGTAGCAGGCCCGGGCGGTTGCAGAGACAAAGCTAGTCATTGAGAGAGAAGAGTCAAGGATAACGCCAAGGTTCTTGGCAGAGTCGGAGAGAGGGATAGAGGTACCGTCAAGCTGAAGATGGAGAGAGGAGGGGAGCTGAGGGAGTTTCTGGCGTGTGCCTACCAGCATGGCTTCCGTTTTGTCGTCGTTCAGTTTAAGTTTGTTTGCTGTCATCCAGTCCTTCACGTCTTCACAGCAGTCGGCCGTGCGAGTCAGGAGTGCCTGAATGTTGTCAGGTTTGTCTTTGTCTTGTAGTTGTGAGTCGTCAGCATAGAAGTGGTGGTTTATGTGATGAGACTGGATGATGTTGGTCAGAGGGGAGGTGTAGAGTGTAAAAAGGACCGGACCCAGGACAGATCCCTGAGGAACTCCGCAGGAGAGCCTAACTGGGTCAGAGGATATGCCATCGATGATAACGGACTGCCGTCTGTCGGAGAGGTAGGAAAGAAACCAGGAGTGAGCGGAGTCAGTGATGCCAAAGGAGTGTTGAAGGCGGTGGAGGAGGATAGAATGGTCAATAGTGTCGAAGGCGGCAGAGAGATCGAGTAGGGTAAGAAGGGAGATGTTGCCTGAGTCAGTTGAGAGAAGAAGATCGTTCAGAATATGTAAAAGGGCTGTTTCAGTGCTGTGGTGCTTGCGATAGGCAGACTGGAAGGGACTGAGGAGATTGTTGATGGTGAGGTGAGCGTTGAGCTGGTTGAGGACAACCTTTTCAAGTAGCTTAGACAGAAAAGAGAGATTGGAGACTGGGCGATAGTTCTTGAGGTCATTTGGGTCAAGGTTGTGTTTTTTGAGGAGAGGGCGAACGATGGCAGACTTGAAGATATCAGGAACGGAGCCAGTTTCTAGAGAGGTGTTGATGATATCGGTGATGAAAGGCAGAAGTTTTGGGAGACCGTCCAAATACAGGGACCGTCCAAATACAGGGAAGCTGGGAGGGGGTCTAGTTCACAGGTTTTGAGAGACATAGTCTTTATGATTTTGAGAACTTCTGCCTGAGAGAGAGAGCGGAAAAATGAGAGGGGGGTGCCTGTGAAGGGGGAGTCAGGAGGGCAAGGCGGAGATGGTAGGATGTCAAGTGTGTTGCGCAGAGATTGAATTTTGTCAGAGAAATAGGTGGAAAAGGCGGATGGGAGTTCTTCTTTTTTGTGTGTGTTGGGGAGTGGAGATTCTTTAGGTGTGCCTAAGAGTTTGTTCATCGTAGCGTAGAGAGTTTTGGAAGAAGTGGATTCTAGGATTTTGTTTTGGAGGTGTTTGCGTTTGACATCAGAGATCAGTCTGCAGACTTTGGATCTGATGGTTTGGAAAATCTGTCTGTGAACGGTTAGGCCAGATAAGCGCCAACGGCGCTCAGCTTGCCGACGCTCACGCTTGGCCGTTGCTATCTCATGGGTGAGCCAGGGGGAAGGGAGTCGGTCGGGCCTGGAGCAGGAGGTGACAGGGGCATGGTTGTCAAGAAGTCTATTCAAGTCTGTATTTTAAGAGTGTAATGTAGTGTTACAGTAAAGCACTGGAGTATTGTATGGATAGTTACAGTAAAGCACTGGAGTATTGTATGGATAGTTACAGTAAAGCACTGGAGTATTGTATGGATAGTTATAGTAAAGCACTGGAGTATTGTATGGATAGTTATAGTAAAGCACTGGAGTATTGTATGGATAGTTATAATAAAGCACTGGAGTATTGTATGGATAGTTACAGTAAAGCACTAAAGTATTGTATGGATAGTTACAGTAAAGCACTGGAGTATTGTATGGATAGTTATAGTAAAGCACTGGAGTATTGTATGGATAGTTATAGTAAAGCACTGGAGTATTGTATGGATAGTTATAGTAAAACACCGGAGTATTGTATGGATAGTTATAGTAAAGCACTGGAGTATTGTATAGATAGTTACAGTAAAGCACTGGAGTATTGTATGGATAGTTACAGTAAAACACTGGAGTATTGTATAGATAGTTACAGTAAAGCACTGGAGTATTGTATAGATAGTTACAGTAAAACACTGGAGTATTGTATGGATAGTTACAGTAAAGCACTGGAGTATTGTATAGATAGTTACAGTAAAACACTGGAGTATTGGATGGATAGTTATAGTAAAGCACTGGAGTATTGTATGGATAGTTATAGTAAAGCACTGGAGTATTGTATGGATAGTTACAGTAAAGCACTGGAGTATTGTATGGATAGTTACAGTAAAACACTGGAGTATTGTAATGGATAGTTATAGTAAAGCACTGGAGTATTGTATAGATAGTTACAGTAAAACACTGGAGTATTGTATGGATAGTTACAGTAAAGCACTGGAGTATTGTAATGGATAGTTATAGTAAAGCACTGGAGTATTGTATGGATAGTTATAGTAAAACACTGGAGTATTGTAATGGATAGTTATAGTAAAGCACTGGAGTATTGTATGGATAGTTATAGTAAAGCACTGGAGTATTGTATGGATAGTTACAGTAAAGCACTGGAGTATTGTATGGATAGTTACAGTAAAACACTGGAGTATTGTAATGGATAGTTATAGTAAAGCACTGGAGTATTGTATAGATAGTTACAGTAAAACACTGGAGTATTGTATGGATAGTTACAGTAAAGCACTAGAGTATTGTAATGGATAGTTATAGTAAAGCACTGGAGTATTGTATGGATAGTTATAGTAAAGCACTGGAGTATTGTATGGATAGTTATAGTAAAGCACTGGAGTATTGTATGGATAGTTACAGTAAAGCACTGGAGTATTGTATGGATAGTTACAGTAAAACACTGGAGTATTGTAATGGATAGTTATAGTAAAGCACTGGAGTATTGTATGGATAGTTACAGTAAAACACTGGAGTATTGTAATGGATAGTTACAGTAAAGCACTGGAGTATTGTATGGATAGTTACAGTAAAACTCTGGAGTATTGTATGGATAGTTACAGTAAAGCACTGGAGTATTGTATGGATAGTTACAGTAAAGCACTAGAGTTCATTTTAAGAAAGAAATCAGCACTGTGTTTACCTTTGTAACCACATGCCCCCTCCTTCCTCCCTCCTCATCATGTTTGCTTATATTATATATTTGTAATGTGATGTATGTATTCAATATTGAATTCATTTGCAGACGCAGTCAATCAAAGATAATGCCAACAAAGTGAGTGAAAGCAGTACAGAGCTGGAAAACTTGGATGACAAGGTAACGGTTCATACCTATTTTTGTATCTCCACACTTATCTGGAAATACATTGAAATAGTTGGCAACCACAATGAGCCAAATGTCTGTCGGCCTTTCTGTTGGAAGCTATATCTAAAGAACTACTGAATGGATTTTGACCAAACTTCATAGGAACATTACCAAGGTTAATGGCAGATTTGTTTTTTCCTAAGACAGTCTGATCCCACTTTTCTATATGTAGCTATGCTGTCTAACGCTTTACTATCAAGTATCCACTGTCATTGTGTAATGCCCCTGTGGTCTGAGTTACTTGATCTGGAATTTCAGTTTTTCATTCAAAACATTTTTGCTTTGTCTAAAGAGTAACAACTCAAATTCTCAATTAATTTCACATTCTATACCATGACTCAAAAGTGCAATGTTTATGGCGTTGCTAGGTGAGTGCCTCTCTAACGGAAGTTGACAAAAGTAAAACAGTCATAGAGTTGCTTCCCCTGTACCACACTCCCCGTGCGTTTCGTGTTATAACACGCGTCTAAGCGCTCACGATAACGGTCCGCAAACCTCTTTCCTTTTTTGGCACTCGCTGAGTGTGGTTGTGTCTACTCTAGCTCTCTTTTGCTGACTTACTGCGTTCGCCCTCTAGTTTGCTGTTACTACCGCCGGCGGAGTTTTGGGCATCCTTGTCATGTCTCAAACGTAGCTGTTCATCGGCTTCAACCCCGTCTATGCGACGTCTCTTCTACTTCGGCGGCCGTTCGTTCTAAGAAATGTCGGTTTCCTCTCCTGCCGACATTACCTCTGTTTTGCTACGTTGCGTTTCCGCTCCTGCGCCTCCTGCTTTGTCTTCTACCCTTCAGGTTTGTAGAGTGGTGGTAGTGAGGTGGGGAGTGGCGGTAATGAGGTGAGGGGTGGCTCCTTGGTCTTGCCAGAAGTGACCTTGGAGCCGTTTCTGGTCAAGGTTACGACCAGAAACATATAAATGGTCGCCCTAGTTTAGGACCACATAAATTTTTCCGGCGGGGACGCCCTGGCGAGGCCGGACAAGCTACCTGCTGAAGCCTTCCCATCTGTTTCCTGCGGGATTCAGACCGGGTCGGGACTTCTGGCTAATGTCGAGCTTGAGACATATAAAGCACTGCACGCAGTGTTACCCCAGCTGCGACAGGGGGGTGTGGCTTCCGGTTCGTCCGGTTTGTCCCTCACCTCCCCTTTCCACCCCCCATTAATTTTTCCAGCGGGGACGCCCCGGCTAGGCCGGATAAGCTACCTGCTGAAGCCTTCCCATCTGTTTCCTGCGGGATTCAGACCGGGTCGGGACCTCTGGCTAATGTCGAGCTTGGGACATATAAAGCACTGCACGCAGTGTTACGTCCGGCTGTGACAGGGGGTGTGGCTTCCGGTTCGTCCGGTTTGTCACTCACCTCCCCATTCCACCCCATTGCACTCCACTTCCGCTTGCGGTCGTGGGGTGGGGGCTCTGGGTTCCTGTTCGGGGGGGTGCGGTTCACCCGTTACCTTTCCCTGTTTCCAGTTTGGCCCCTCCCTCCCATCCTCTTTTGTACTCCACTTCCGTTTGCGGTCGTGGGGCGGGGGGCTCTGGTTTCCGGGTCGGGTGGTTACGGTTCACCCGTGGCCCCCTTCAGTTTCCGGTTTGGGTCAAGCATTCCCTGTTCACCCTTCGGTCTCTGCCACTTCCGGGTTCGGTTGTGGATCGGAGGTACTGGTGTCCGGTTCTGATGATACGGGTTTTCCGGATCACATGCAAACGCCAATTTGCCTTTGTGTGCGCCAACTTCTGTTTGGGGTGGGGCACACTTGGTTCCTCCTACCCTAGTTCCTGTTTTCACGGGTACTGGGGTGTTGTTATATCAGGTCCTTTCACCTGATGCTCTGTTTTAAGAGGCCGTTCAGCGCGCTGCAGCTTTTGTCCTCAGGTGGTTGAGGAGGTTTCGGTGCCCCTACCACTCCTCCATTCCTTTCTAGGCGGGACTCTTGCTTCTGCCGAGTCTGATGAGGCTTGCCTTGTATTCAGGGAGTCTCCTAGTGTTACTTTTTTGTGGAATGGGCCTCTGCTACGGCTAGAGGACTTATAGAGGGCGAGGCCTCTTCCTCTTCGTTTGAGGAGGTGCCTCGGTTCCCTAGAGCTTCCTCTGTGGGCTCCTTTTTGAGTTCGTCCTCATTGCCCGGTGTTAACGGGAAGTTCCTCTCTCGGTCAGAGGTCTGGCACAGACAGAGGGGTCTATTGTTAGGTCCCTTGAGTATACTTCTCTCGCTGACGCGCTGAATGCTGGGCAAGTATTCTGGGACCAGGTTTCGTTCTTTTCGGTGAGGTCCTTGTTGCAGGCCCACTATACCTCCTTCGTTCTGGGTTGCGAATCTCAGGCTTTTGCCTATGTCAACCTGCTTCTTGTGCGTCGTGACACTTTTCTTCAGTCAGCGTCCCTTTTGCCTCCGCTCTTGTCCTCGCTTCGGGTGGGACCCTTGGTACCCGACTCTCTTTTTGGGTCCTTACGTTCGCACGGCTGTTCGTGAGGAGTCGGAGCGGTCCAAGTCGGATGGTTTCGCCTTCTGGGCTCGGGCCATACCTTCGGCCCCGCCTTTCTTTCCTGACAGGGGTTGAGGTTGCTCGGTCCGTGGTCGCTCTTCTCCGGGTGTGCGGGGTGGTATTCCCTCTCCCCGTGGCAGGGTTGAGGTGAGCCGTAGGCGTTTACGCAGTGGCGCGTTTCCACCAGTCCTGTCCCTGCCTGCATCCCTAGGTGTTCTACCCCTCCAGGCGAGTGGCTTGGCTCGCCAGTTTCATGCTTGGCTCGGCCTCCCCTCCGCAAGCAGTTGGGTGCAAGAGGTGATTCGGTTGGGGTTCGAGCTTCAGTGGGGTTCCTCTCGGCCCCTCTTCGTCGCTCCCCGCCTTTGTTCCGCCCCCTGTCTCCTCCTGAGGCTCAGACGATTCTGGACTCTGAGGTCATAGCCCTTCTCCAGAAGGGTGTTATTGAAGAGGTCCTTTGCCCTCACTTCCTGGGGTTCTATGGTCGCCTCTTCGTTGTCCCGAAGGTTTCCGGCGGTTGGCGCCCGGGGCTAGGTTGGGCTACCTCTATCGATCTTTCTGACGCCTATTTCCATGTGTCTATTCATCCTCTTCACCGGCGTTGGATGCGCTTCGTCTGAAGAGTTCAGGTTTTTCATGGTAAGCCCTTCCTTTTGGTTTGTCTCGCAGTCCTTGGGTTTTCACAAGGATTGTCTTAGAACTTGCTGCTGTAGTTCGCGGACTCAGGGTGCGGTTCTCTGCTTATCTTGATGACCGGTTGGTCAAGGCTAGTTCTCACGATCTCTGTCTGGTGCACACCAGGCTCGTTCTCCTTTGGACGTGGCGCTTGGGGTTCTCTGTGAACCCTCTCAAGTCCGTGTTGTCTCCATCTCCGGTTTTCAACTGCCTGGGGATGTCGTTCGTCACTCGCGATTGGTCGGTCCGCCCTTTTCGCTCGGCGGTTGCAGAGGCTTCAGTCCCTTCTGCTACCTTTGGAGAGTCAGGATGTCGTTTCAGCCAGATTTATGGCCTCTCTTTTGGGGTCGTTTTGAGTCTATGGTTCCTCTGGTTCCCCTCGCGGGAGTTCGCAAGCGGCCGATTCAACGTTGGCTTTCTTCCCGTTGGAGTCAGTCCGGCGATTCCTGGGGCGCTCTTTTTTCTGGTCACGGAGGGCCTTCGCCTTTCTCTGCTTCCTTGGAGGAATGTTGAATGGCTTTCGTCGGGGGTTCCTATCTCCCCTCCGCTTCCGGTGGCCGTCATCTTCACGGATGCGGCTTTGGTCGGTTGGGGTGCGCGTACCGGCAGCCTTTCAACTCACGGTTTTTGGTCTCAGGACCATCTGTCTTGGCATTTCAGTCGCTTGGAGATGGAAGCCGTTTGCCTGGCTCTTCATCGTTTTCTTCCCTCCCTGCCTCGGGGCCTCTTGCTCGTTCGCTCTGCCAGTACCACTGTGGCTTCTCTCATCTACCACTTCGGGGGTACCCATTCTCCTGCTCTCTCCATGATGTTGGAGAGCCTCCTTTTGTGGTTAGCTGATTTCGTTTGTACGCTTGTAGCCAAGCATGTTAGCGGCTCTGTCATGTCTTAGCCGATCTTCTGCGTCGCCCTCATTGTGTGCCACACGGTATGGACCCTGTCCCGCTCCGTTCTTCATCTGGTTTGGGCGGAGTGGGTTAAACCTCTGATCGATCTTTTTGCCACTCGTTACTCTTCCAGGCTTCCCCTGTTTGTGTCGCCGTTCACAGACTGCCTGGCTTAGGCGGTGGACGCGTTGTCCATTTCTTGGGGGAGGGGGGGGGGGGGGGGTTGGAGGCTTATGCCTTTCCGCCATTCTCCCTCCTTCCGTAGGTTCTCAGGGAAGCCGAGGAGGAGTCTCCTTTTCTCATTCTCGTGGCTCCCTTTTGGCCAGCTCAGCCCTGGTTCCCCGATTTCCTTCGTCTTTCCCAGGGGCGGTGCATTCCTCTCGCTCTCGGGGCGAGATCGCTTCTGCAGCCTCGATCCGGGATTCCGCACGGCGACCCAAGCGTTCTCCGCCTTTACGCTTGGCTGTTGTCCGGCCTCCCATAAGAGGTTTCTGAGCTTCAGGAGGCCTCGGAAGGTTCCAGCCTGCATCCTGTTTCTGCCTTGCCATACTCGAGAGGATGGCTTCTTGGTTTCGATTCTGTGGTCGCTGCCCTTCAATCTGGGTCCTCTTCTTCAGCCTGTTCAAGGTAAAGTTGTTTCAAATAAAGTTGCTTCCCTCCGTCCTTTTCATGCTAATCTGCACTTTTGAGTCATGGTATAGTATGTGAAATTAATATTAAAATTTTATCTCAAAATTTATTATTAATAAACATACTTACCATGACTCAATTTAATGTCCCTCCCACCTCCCCGCAGTTCCAAATAAGGAATGAGGTTTGCGGACCGTTATCGTGAGCGCTTAGACGCGTGTTATAACACGAAACGCACGGGGAGTGTGGTACAGGGGAAGCAACTCTATGACTGTTTTACTTTTGTCAACTTCCGTTAGAGAGGCACTCACCTAGCAACGCCATAAACATTGCACTTTTGAGTCATGGTAAGTATGTTTATTAATAATAAATTTAGAGATAAAATTTTAATTTTTTACTTTGTGGATATTTTACTGCAAAGCATGTTAGATCATTTATATTTGTACTTTCCCACTTGTCAAGGTCTTTGTGCTTCATTTTCCAAACACGTTTTGAGCTTTAAGTAAAAATTGGCTGATCTGATTTTTATAATTTTTTGCTTGCAGATCAGACAGTGATCTGTAATTCCATGTTTTCATTGTAAGAGTCCACACCCCACACCCAATCCCTCACCCTCTTACCCAAAAAAAGAAAAGAAAGAATTGCAGATTTTTGCAAATGTGTGTACTGAAAAGGCCCAAAATGACATTTAAAAAAATATTTGTGCACTGTTCACCTGTGCAAAACTTGCAAGTGGTTTAGTATCTTGGAACCTATTTTAACTATCACAACCAAACTCGTAAGATGGTGAATATCCATGAGACCTGAAAACTCAAGGTGAAGGCAACAGAGTCAACACATTTTAGTAAAAAATGACAATTTTTCACAGAATTTAACTTTTTGACTCGCATGCATAGCAATGTGAGTCCGTGTACTCCTATCCTATCCTATCCCATAACTCAAAGGTTGTTGGGGCACCACAGATAATTGTTTAACCAACACAGTATAGACACGTGGCATCGAAGTTTCCGGTAGAGGCACCAAAGTTTGCCGAACCAGTTTTTGCACAGTTGCAGTGAAGATCGGTGCTCGTGAGACAGAATTCAAAACATGGTGTCCAAACAAATGGCTAAGCAAAGTGATCGTGAATCTGAATCTTTAAAGAAACCGCATATAGGGGCAGACAAATCTTGCCTCGTATTCGCGGGAGCACTGACTCAAAAGCAGACCTGCCAACCAGTACGATTTGAACGTATTATTTTACGATGAAATTGAAAAAATAAGAAATTACGACGATTTAGAAAATAATACGATGAGTAAAAAAAAACAACGATCATAGGTCTTTGTGAACCCTAAATCTGGTTTATCGGTACAACAGTTACAGCACTGTTAACAGCCATCGCACACGACGCAGCCAGCGATATGGTAGGCCAAGTCGCGCGTTTGGACAACAACAAAAAAAAAGAAACCTTCTGATTGGTCGCGCACTGGCTGCATTGTGTGCGATGGCTATTATACTATCAGAAGACCGGAAAAAGATTAAAACTATTTGCATACAGTTTTGTCCAATCAATGGTCGCGTTGATTTCCTGAACCACCAATGGTATACATTCTTTCTCCAGCAAAGAAAAACATGGCAGGCAGAGGTAGGCCGCGGAAACGCACTAGTAAATTTTCCCCTGCTACTGCTGAAATCGCTTCTAAAAAACAGGAGGCAGCAAAACTTTCGTCCTTCTTACTCTAAGGATTATCCTTGCATCGGCGCTTCAAAAGTCAACAGCAAATACGCTCGATGCCGTGTCTGTGAGTTCGATTTTTCAGTCGCGCATGGCGGTTTCGATTATGTGAAAAAACATGTCCAGCCAAAGAGGCATATTGCAAAGGCTTCGGCATTGAAAAATGCTTCGTCAATTGCTAGCTATGTCTCAACGAAAGATGCAGACTTGAAAGTTCGAAGTGAGGCATATTTTACTGCATTTCTGGTGGAGCATAATGTGCCTATTTCGGCATCGGACGATGCTGGACAACTTTTCAAAAAAAATGTTCCCGTCAGTGAAATTGCAAAGAGCTATGGTTCAGCTAGAACCAAGACGACTGCGATAATTAACGAATGTGCAGTTGGAAATATGAAGGGCCATGCTATGAGAGAGAATTTTCAGAACAGTTTCTGAAAAAATGCAAGTCGGCTACCAAAATGCAGCAGAGTGCAGCTGCTACTTCAGCAACATGCTCCACCCCCACTTGTCCTTCTAGCAGTTGAAAAGCTTTATACATTGATTTTTTGTGGAAAGAACACTAAGTACTGGAAATAGACATGAATTGAGATACTGCAGCATTTAAGAGATACCATGTGAAGACTTTTAATTATTAAAAATAAAGGTTTAGTTACACTCAAGGTGTAAATGACGTAAAACCGACGCCGCTTTGTAATTATGTTTTTCGTCGTTTTCAAAATACTATTGTTTTATTAAAAATACTATCAAAATTTTATTTGAGTACTATCGAGTCCTTACTGAGGTTGGCAGGTCTGCAAAAGTACGATTTGTGCAAACCAGTTTGGCATCTCCGCTGGTGATATGAACGACAGCAAGCGGCATGTGGAAGGCCCACAGCATATCAAGAATTACGAGGCTTTGGAGAAGAAAAGGGAAGATTTTGGCAGCAAATCAATCAATCACTGGATTGTTCACATAATATCAAAAAGGATGAGTGCAAAAACAATAGGTAGTAAAAGTAAATACGGAAATTGTAATAGTAATACTGAAATTTGAAAAAGCTAATACTGAAATTTCAAATTTAGGGTAGGCATGCCTGCGGAAGCAAGTTTCAAAATGCCTCGGGGATTATGCATTTTCAACGCTATTTGATTAGACAAAAAAGACTGGAAAAGCTGGCATATGAAATCAAAATGGAACGAACATGCCGCATTTGAAAGCTGAAGCAAAGAAAGCACTGAGATTAATCTCCCATACAATGCACTGAGAAACAAAGTAAAATCAAAACAAGTGGAAATCAGAAACATTGACAAGCAGATTGAAGAAAAAATGCAGAAAATTAAAGACAGTTTATGACTACAAGAAGCGTTTGCTTGGTGTTCTCTTGTGAACTGTACTTCTACTGGTGCCTTTGTGCAACACAGAGTGTTTGTTTTGGCTGTACTATTTCAGGCTACAGATAGCTTTGGTGGGTTGCTTTGATTAATATGTGAGTAGTGTCTTGCTGTTAAGTCACTGAGGAGTAAAAATGGTGCCTTGAAAAGATTGTGATGTGGTAAAACATCTTGAAGAAAGTACCCAGCAAACACTCCCATGAGGTGCCCAAATGGGCACCACGTGGGACAACATGCGGTGCCCGAATGGGAAAACCCACAGGGCAAAGCCTGGGATTTGATCACTAGTGCAAATCGTATCCCAGTGGGAAAGGAATGGGAAAGAAATGGGTTACCTCAGGGAACCTAGTGGGGGTTACCTCAGGGAACCTAGTGGGGGTTACCTCAGGGAACCTAGTGGGCTGCCACAGGGCTGTCCCACACTGCTTTGGGAAAATGCTTGGGCTTCCAGTGGTGTACCATTGGGATAGTAATGGGTAAGGTGAGGGATACCTCAGAGAACCTTGTGGGCTGCCACTGGGCTATCCCACATTGCTTTGGGGAAATGCTAGGGCTTCCAGTGGTGTACCATTGGGATAGTAATGGGTAAGGTGAGGGATCCCAATGGGAGAGTTGTGCTATGTCATCATAAAACCTAGTGGGCCTCCAGTGGGATGGCCCTTAATTATTGCTGGGTTAAAGTAGGGTTTTTAGTAGGCTTGTAGTGGGCGAAACAATAGCGCAAGATTGTAGCGGATGGATATTTAGTGTAGGTGCAAAATATATATATATATATGACTCCTAATCGGAAAAAACGTGTGTGCAAGACTTCTCTGTTAATTGTCACACCCACAAACGTACGGACTCTTCCCAACACAGACAAACACCAACACCAGATATCCGTTCCACGTTCTCAAAATTTATATAAACAATCAACAATTTTATATCACACTTTCACTCCAATTCATTCATACAGCTAATCTAACACAGTTGGGCTTATCCCAATGCTTCATAGAAACGTGACGTCGACAAGCCTGAACACTAGGGACGGATAATCGAGACCGGCAATTTCTTGTCCTGGCCAATGCAACAAATGCGCAACTTTACAGTACCTTATTTTTTCCGAGGTTCACGGTTTCACACTATCTGGCACACGATGCCAGAGATACGTCGACAAGTGACGAATGTCGTCGAGCGATGAATGTCGACGGGAGACGAATGTCGCCGAGCGATGAGTGTCGACGAGCGGAGGGACTATCCTCCTGCCCCAGTCCGCTCGGAGAAAACGTTGTCTTGGTCAAGTGTGGACATAGAGTCGATCCCCCTCCGATGCCTCGGAAATCACCTTGTCCTCGCCTCGGACAGGACAGAGCCAATTCTGCTCCCAGTAGGCCAGTAGACCCAACAGGCCCCTAGTCTCCAGTTGGCCGCTATTTCAACATACATATAGAAACGTCAATTCTGTGACTCGGATAATGTATTTATTCTTCTTTAGTTTCACCCCATCTCACCTCCCTTTGTTCCTCGCTTTGTTCCACTCCGTTTCGTATGCGATAACCACTTTCCTTCCTCCCACTATCATTCATATCCAGGTAATCAGTTCATGAATGAAAATTACTATTAACCAAGCTCACGCATTCCATTCATATTTCATTATCTACTACTCTACAACTATCGCTTCACGTAATTAATAATATTATTACATCAATGAAAATTCAATATTCCATCTCAGTGGACAACAGCTCACTACCTTTCAATACAAAAATATACTTATCCGCCATTTTACAATCATGTAAAACATTATAAATACCTGTAATTTTTACAGCACAAAATAACAATCCACTTCCAGAGAGAAATTACCACAAACCAATACACCTTGATTAGTTTCAATGCTTTCTTCCTCTTTCAGTTAACTTTCTTTTCTTTTCTTTTCTTTCAACTTTTTTTTCTATCTTTGGCCTACACACACACTCGACCTCACAGCTCGACACCAACGATTCGACTCACTAATTTTCCCTCTAATTCAAACTATCTCTTCATTCATTGGCTCAAGGCTTTTAGCCAATCTGTTACACTCCGTTTGATGTTGGTGTTTTCTATCAGTATCTGATTCAGCCCCGATGCTTGAATTCCTGATAGTTGTGTAACTCAGATTCGTTTATTCACACAGCCCGTCCAAACAGCATACAAGTCACAAAGTCGGCGTATGGAGTTTTCCACTTTTATTCAGCACACATCAACAACTGCATACAATTCTCAATTCAACTCAACAACTTTCACAGCAACTCTCTATCAACAACTTTACTGTCTCAACAGCGACTCGGCTCACGATTAAATAACCTCTCTCTTTTCTGGAACGATTTGGTACGTGGTAGAAATGACGCACTGCCACCAATCGAACTAAAGATCGTCATCACTGACTTACGTCATTCACATTTTCTCTACTTCCGGGAACATTCACGACCTTCGATATCCATCCGGAAATTTCTATCAAGAGTAAACACGCATATCCAGAAGATTCTCAAATAATATCGACTAACGCAAATTATCAACGTTATACAAAGCCTCTCCTAACAACAATGCAAACTCAAATCAAAGGTAAATAAACTCTATTATTGAATACTTTGCAAATCGAAACGATTAGATCTATCGTACACGCTTCCGACACACTTTCGTTCGCGTTTCAACGTAACATGACCCCCCACTCAAGAAGAAATTTACCCAATTTCTTTCAACAACGTTGAAACGTAATGCACAAACAAAGTTCAGAATTAAAACTTACTTCAGTCTGTCCGAACACTGTCAATGTTCTCAGTTCATTCACACAGAGTCAGTGGTTTTCATCTTCAAATCTGTCTGGATATTGTCAATGTTCACAGTTCATTCACACAGAGTTAATGTTTCTCATCTGTAAGTCTTTCTGGGTACTGTCAATGTTCACAGTTTATCTACACAGTCAATGTTTTTCATCTTCAAGCCTGTCTAGATATTACCGATGTTCTTAGTTCGTCCACACAGTCAGTGTTCTTTCGTTCGCAAGGAATCGACGCCCTCGTCAGTTGCGGTCGTCATCGGCCCAGGGTCAAAGACGATGATCACGTGGGCTTCCCTGGAATCAGTGCGTCTTCCGTTGTCTTCCTCTTCCGTCGGATGTCCGACGCAGTCGACGTTGTCAGCTCCCAGAATGCATTCGCTGGGTCTCAGGGTCAGGTTGGCTTCTGCGGGACGGTGGAACAGCTCCCTCAAGGTCTGCAGATGCTCCTTCCAGGTCTGGGTGTGGACTTCACGTTCGACCAAAGTCGTAGAGCCTGGGACATTATTGAAGTTAGGGGGAAACTCGCCCATAAGGTCCTTGAGCTCCATCTTTTGACCTTCCGTCAAGCTTGGTCCTAGCTTAACGTCATCGATGCCTTTGCTGTGGAAGTCTCCCAGTTCCAACGGTTCCTCGCTGTCAAAGCTGTTGTCGATCTCAGCTGCTGTTGCTGCATGCACAGTCTCTGATGGCCTTTCCACGTACAGCTTAAGGAGGTTGGCGTGGTATATCTTGGAATGCTGGCCGACCTTCACCTTATAATCGTTGATCCCCACCACGGTCTCCACTTCGTACGGGCCTTTCCACTGCATCAGCAACTTATTGTGATCAGTAGGTAGCAGCACCAGCACTTTGTTGCCAGGTTTGAACTTCCTGTTCACAGCCCTACGATCGTAGTAGTGCTTTCCACAGTCTTGGGACTTCTTCAGGTTTTCTCTGGCTATCTCGAGAGTCTGCTCCAGCTTCTCCCGTAGCTCAAACACGTACTGGTAACTGTTCTTCACCTCTGGGGTGTCCACTTCTTTCGTCCACAGTTCTTTCAGGATGTGCATCGGCCCTCGGATGGTTCTTCCGTACAGCAGCTCGAACGGAGAAAAGCCGGTGGACTCCTGCGGTACTTCTCTGTAGGCGAAAAGTAGGGCGTTGATGTAGCGATGCCATTGTCTGGGCTGCTCGCTGCACAGTTTCTTCAAGGTGGACTTCAGCGTAGCATTGAACTTCTCGACGAGCCCGTTGCACATTGGATGGTAGGGTGTCGTAGTCAAATGCCGGATGCTCAGCAGTCGGTTGACCTCCTTCATGCAGTCAGAGACGAACTGCGTCCCGAGGTCTGTCAGAATTTCTTCAGGCACTCCAAGCCTACTGAACATGTCCACCAGTGCCTCTGCTACAGTTTCAGTGTCAATCTTCTTCAGTGGCACTGCTTCTGGGTACCGAGTCGCATAGTCTACTAAAGTCAGTACCCATCGATGACCTTCTTCACTCGGAGGTCTTATTTCGCCGATTAAGTCTAAGGCCACCCTCTTGAAAGGTCGGTCGATCAGAGGCATCCTCTGCATAGGCACTTTCGGGACCCTTCCTCGAGGTATGGTCTTCTGGCAAATGTCACATGATCGGCAGAAACGGCTGACGTCCGCATGAAGTCCTGGCCAGTAGAATACCGCCTGGATTCTATCCGACGTCTTCTTGATGCCTAGGTGACCTCCCATGATTGAGTCATGCGCTACTTCCATCACCTGGCGCCTTAGGGGTAACGGTACCAAGACTTGACGTAGTGGTTTCCCTCCGTTGACCCTCGGGTGCTGGAAGATTCGGTACAGGATCTTGGCCTTCACCTCAAAATAGACCGTACCACTGCCTTTGGTCACGTGGTCTTGGCGGTTCCTGTACTTGTTTAAAGTGCTATCAGCTTCCTGGAGCTGGATCAGCTTATCTCTGTCCACGATGGCAGCTTTGGAGTTGTCGGCGACCTTCAGTGGTGTAGACACCTTGTCTCTCTTGGCCTGGGCCCTGGTAGTAACAGCACTGACGATCTCTGGTCGGCAGGGCTGAGCCGGAGTAACCACATTGTCCCGTAGCAGCTCTGTAAGGTCTCCATCGGGAAACGGCAATGGATCCTCCTCCGCAACTTCGACGTGTTGAGTTGAGGCAGGACTCCACTCTGGATCGGGGTCGTCGGGTCGCCTCGCGCCGTCGATATTCCCGATCATCAAATCATACAGCGGCTTCTTCAGGCAAACCGCTTCGACTTCGCCTATGTAGAAAGGGGTGTTGACATGAATTTTTGCAACTGGCGCTTTCACACATTTGCTGTCGGCCATAAGTGTCCATTTAGAATCGCCAGTGAATTGTTCTTTAGCGATTAAGTCTTCTCTGACGATGACCCCACTGCAGCCAGAGTCTCTTAAGACAGTCACTTCATGATTTCCGACGCGTCCCTTTGAAACAGGCATGTTCTGTACGGTCACCGCTGCGCTGGCGACGACGGGGATGGATTTTCCGTTGGCAAGGAGAAGTTGGCCATCGGTCATGCACTCTTGCACGTCCGCAGGAGTAGCTGTGCGCTTGGTCTCACTCGGAAGAATGACGCTCCCGCCGCACACTTGATGGTCAGATCTACTGGTTTGCCGTTGATTGGAGAACCGCCTCTGCCGGTTGCCCGCCGCTGAATTGTCCGTACTGCTCCGCTGTCCGCTACTTTTGTTTTGAGGACAGTTAGCCGCTCTGTGGTCTGTAGCGTTGCAGGTGAAACAGCCTCTTGAATGCCCTTCCCTGGGAGGAGGCGTGGAGTCTGTCTGTCTCTGGCTCGTCTGGCTTCCCTGGATCTGGTTCACATGGTTTCCAGTCTTCTGAAAATGTTTCGTCGCGCTGGGTGGCCCCAGGGTTTTCCCATGAGCGATGAGATATCTTTCAGCAGCCTCAGTCACATCTTTAAGCGTCTGCAGCTTTTGTTCTTCTAAGTGGGTCGCTAAGTCCTTGTGACAGGCATTGAGAAATTGTTCCTTCACGATCAGGTCATGGAGACTGTCGTAAGACTTCGTTTCGCCTGATAACTCCACCCACTTGTGTAGATATGACGACAGGCGCTCCACAAACTGCTTTGGCGTCTCGCCTGACTTAGGCCGGCATTCACGGAAGCGTTTACGGTAGCCCTTCTCTGTAAAGTTGTAGCACTGCAATAGGGCCTCTTTCAAGACGTCGTAGTCTTTAGCGTCATCGTCCGACAATCTGGTGTAGACGTCGAGTGCTTCTCCCGTCAGAAGTGCACTTAGTCGAATCGCCCAGTCTTGAGGTTGCCAGTTAGAGCTTTTGGCAAACCTTTCAAATCTCGCCAAATAACTGTCGATCTGGTCCTTCCCGTCGACGAAAGCTGGCAATTTTGGAGCCGTGTTGTCACTGATAACTAGTGGCGCATGCTGCTGTTGCTGGATGCGCGCCAACTCTAGTTGGAACTGCCGATCAGCTTCTCTTTCCTCACGCCTGCGCTCATCTTCTCTTTCTTTACGCTGCTCTTCTCTTTCTTGCCGCTGCTCTTCTTTTTCTTCTCGGCGACGCTGTTCTTCCTTTTCTTCTCGGCGTCGCTGCTCTTCTAATTCCAGACGCTTCTGTTCTAATTCTATTTCTCTTTCTTCATGCCATATTCTCTCTTGAGACTTGACGTACTCCGTCAGCTGTTTTCCTTTTAGATTTAGTTCAACCCCTTTCTGCCAGAAGTCAGCCATCTTGATGCTTTTCTGGAAAGTTCTTTTCTGGAAGGTTCTTTTCTGGAAAGTTCTTTTTCTGGAAAGTTCTTTTTCTGGAAAGTTCTTTTCTGTGCTGTACCTTTCTAGACTGTTCTAGAACAGCACGCTTTCTGCAGTAGCGCTGATGCTTGTCACTAGTCGCTTTCGTTGACGCAGGCCCCGCTGTCCTCGTCGTATGCGACGCTGCACCACGCTGGTGTTGATGTATACGCTCCTGTGCTGAAGTAGACGCGACGTCCGCTCGATGCTCGCTGTAACACTGGCGATGTAGCTCCGAGACTGTCCCTTGACGTAGTCTTGCGGCAGCCACGTAGTCCCGACTTGTTGTTCGCTCACGAAGCAACTCTTCAGCGACTACACGCCCTTGCAGTCAACCCGAACCTATCGGATGTAGTCCCAGTATGTTGGCCCCTCTCGACGCAACTCGTTGGCGGCTACCCTCGATGACTGCCTCTCGTAACGTTGACTCGCTTGTTGTAGCAGTTGAACCCTTGGCTATGGCGTGAATCGCGGCTTGACCCCCAAAATGTTACACTCCGTTTGATGTTGGTGTTTTCTATCAGTATCTGATTCAGCCCCGATGCTTGAATTCCTGATAGTTGTGTAACTCAGATTCGTTTATTCACACAGCCCGTCCAAACAGCATACAAGTCACAAAGTCGGCGTATGGAGTTTTCCACTTTTATTCAGCACACATCAACAACTGCATACAATTCTCAATTCAACTCAACAACTTTCACAGCAACTCTCTATCAACAACTTTACTGTCTCAACAGCGACTCGGCTCACGATTAAATAACCTCTCTCTTTTCTGGAACGATTTGGTACGTGGTAGAAATGACGCACTGCCACCAATCGAACTAAAGATCGTCATCACTGACTTACGTCATTCACATTTTCTCTACTTCCGGGAACATTCACGACCTTCGATATCCATCCGGAAATTTCTATCAAGAGTAAACACGCATATCCAGAAGATTCTCAAATAATATCGACTAACGCAAATTATCAACGTTATACAAAGCCTCTCCTAACAACAATGCAAACTCAAATCAAAGGTAAATAAACTCTATTATTGAATACTTTGCAAATCGAAACGATTAGATCTATCGTACACGCTTCCGACACACTTTCGTTCGCGTTTCAACGTAACACAATCAAAAATCATTAATTAATTTTAATTAAAAAAATACCGGAAAAATCCCGTTCTCTACAAAGATAATGAAACATACAAGAACACATTTTTTTAATCAGGAAAAAATCAACACATTATCATGGATGGAAACATTTTATTTTGAATTACCAAGAAAAGGTCAAGCAACATTTATAATAACAACATATTATATTATATACATATTACATAGTATATGTAGCAGAGATTCGATTAGAATAGATAGATAATTAGTTATTCATTGCTTACAGGGTCCAGCGGACTGCAAAGAGCAGAAACAAAAAGTCAAGCAACATGTATAATTACAACATATCATATTTTAGTATATGTAGTAGAGATTCGATTAGATTAGTTAAACAATGCTTAAAGGGTCCAACGGACTGCTAAGACATGAATCAGGACCACAGAAAACAATTTAAAACTGGCCCATTTACATGTAATCCCAGAACAAAATAGGGTTATGTCATAGCCTGAACATAGCAATTTGCAAATCAATACAAAAAGAAACATTTCATGGTAGCATGAATATCACACATTAATTCTATTTCATGAGTGAAATACATATACACACAACTAAAATTGATCTGGGGAGATGTTTGCATCAATAGTATTTCCAATAGCCATTTATTCTTTAAAAAAAATAATGAGTTATTTATACAGCCCTTTCCCTATTATTTAGATCAAAGAACTTAGGAATGGGGTGTATACAGATACAGTTAAAAAGATAGGTACAAAAAAAAATTACAATGAGCGCATAGACAGTTACACTCACTCACTGTAAAATAATATTATTAATTCATTTCTTGTAAAGTTCTCTTCCCCAAACAAGCCCAAACCGCATATGCTTCATAATTTTTTTCAACACACATAAATACAAACAGCAGACAAAAAAAAACCTTTATATTATCAGTAAGTTTGTAAGAAGAGGTGGGTTTCAAGAGTAAAACACACACACAAAATAAAAATTGTTATTTGGAGGTTTGCATCAATACTATTTCCTATAGCCATTTATGATATATAAGAGTATATATATTAGGGTATGTAGCAGACCAGTTTAGATTAGTTAAACAATGCTTAAAGGGTCCAGCGAACCGATAAAACCTGAAACAGGGTGACAGAAAACAATTCAAAACCGGTCCAGTTACAGGTAATCTCAGGACAAAACAGTTACATCATAGTCTGAACCTAGCAATTTGCACATCAATATAGAAAGAAACATTTTACGGTAGCATGAATACGCGACATACTGCTGCAAATTCATTTCAAGAGTAAAACACACAACTAAAAGTGTTATGGGGAGATGTTTGCATCAATACTATTTGCAATAGCCATTTATGATTAAAAAAAATAATGAGGAGTTATTTAAACAGCGCGTACCCTGTTGTTTGGATCAAAGTGCTTAGAGATGGGGTGTATAATAGGACACAGAAACAGTTATAAAAATAGGTCAAACAATTGCAATAAACAGTTTACACTCACTGTAAAATAATAATATTATTAATTCATTTCTTATAAGGTCCTTTTCCTCAAACAAGCCCAAACACATTCAAACTCTAACACTCTAACGCTTAAAAACAAAAACATATATAAATACAAATAACAAACAGCAGACAAAAAGAAACCTTTAATTATCAGTAGGTTTGTAAGAAGAGATGGGTTTTAAGTTGTGATCAGCACCCAATAGCCAAAATCAAACAAGAACTAAGCAAAGAAACAAACTTCAAAATATTTGCCAAAAAAGGGAACACTTGCTCTATAGTACTTGGTTAACATATTTTTATAGAGAAAATTGATCTTCCTCCAGGGTAACTTGCTCGTCATCTTGTTCCTCAGTGTGGTTTAAACAATGTTTTATTCAGTGTCTTGCATTTGTCTTAATTGTTCCTCTTCATGCTGCACTCTGACAGCAGCTGCAACCAACAAAACAAAACCTTAGAAAACAAAAAGAATTTCAGGTTTAAAAAAAAACAGTGCAAAGCAGAATGAGCCATTCTCTTTTGAAATATACTCAAATATATTGAAATGTTACAATAAAATAATGAAACAGACTAGACTTGGTAACAAAATGTCACTGAAATCTATACACTCATTTTTGCTTAAAGTTTCTAACCAACCAACTGAAATTCAAATGCGAGTTCCTTGGTGGAAACAATAAATAAATAACTAAATATAAAGTTTTTCTTCTCATCTGTACAGTCAAAATGTAGATCATTGATAGTAGGTACTCCAAGCCCTTCATTGGCTCTTGTCCGCTCGGGAGTTTTGACCCAGTTTTGACTTCACTTTCAACACTTATTATTAATGTAAAACTGCATTAAAACGAACAGTGGCTGTATTCAAATAAAAATTGAAAGCTTTATCTTTACATCTGTGTTGTTTTTAATGCATGTTTATGCGAAAGATTCCAAGAAAACAGCTTTTGAATACGCCCCTATCCGAGCACTGAATGGCGGTGCGAAAAAGTTGTCAGCGTCGTTTGCTGAGAGGTGGCTCGTTTCAAACTCTAAGCGCTTTGAGATAGTTCATTGGATGGCCTAAAAATAAGAACCAATGAGAAGTTCGGATACTTAGCTTCATTTACATATCAAATATGGTGGGCTCTCATGTGTAAAAGTGTTGTTACGAGCCGAACAAAGTGGATAAAGCGGTTTTGATGTAAGTTTGATTTTAACTAGAAGTTTAAAAATTAGCAAGACATAAAGAGCAGACTTTCCTTTATAAAACTAGGGTATTTATTAATTTGTGCATTACTCTATCGCGGAGCGCTTTGCCGTAGAAAAGTGTACCCAAACGGTGTTCGGGTTTTCTTGCGGCCATGGCCAACTTGTAGGCCTATTCAGCGACACGAGTGCTGAGCGTAGTAGCACACTAGTAGGCCTATAATTTGCCGGCACGCACTGCGAATTTGATGATTTCCCAACTTTGAAGCACCAAAACAACTGAACATTACATGGGATAGGCCTGAAGAAAATTGGGCTTGGAGTATAACATATGAAGGGGTTACCTGTCAAAAATCAGCTTTCTGGTATCAATATTGGCTTCACTTTGAGACTCCAAAGTTGTCAATTTCTTCAATTCCAGAACGTTGCCAAAAAAACACCAACATTCGGCATTTTCAAACATTAATAACTTTTTACCTATTTGTCCTATGGGGGAAAAAAATATACCACTGTGTTCAGAATGAAAAGCTCTTTAAATCTATGTCAGTTTTGTGATGAATAAATAATTTTTTTAAAAATGGCTTTTGACTACCTATTGATAGTCATTGTTTATAGGGTCCAGCGGAGGTCAAAATGTTAATGGAAGAATAATTAATATTGAGCTATTTTTCTATATGCTTTAGGTACTAAAGCAAAAAATGTTTTAGAGCTAATCCACTCTGGTTCACTTAGCTTTTGGAATAAAATCAAAAACATTTTGCTGGAGTTTTAAAATGCATACTAAAAAGTTAAATTAACTTACCATAAACCACCTCTTTAAACTTCAGTGCCTTGAAAGATGATTTTGCCTTTTTTCCACCACCTGTCAGGTTGTAGCATATTGCCAGGCTGCCTTTCATCACAGGTCTCAAAACATGCCGAACCAGTCTTCTTTACGTTTGCCTCCAACAGAAACAAGATAACTGACCTGAAAACAAAATTTTGACAAAATGTCAATCCAAACTATGTATCAAATTGAATTTTCATTCCACACCTGTCATTAAGCCTGGTTGAATAACAAATTATTGGTACATGTCATCTACCTATTTTGCACATGATAATGCTGAAGAAAATACACCCAAACACAAAATACACTACTCCTGTCCCAACACACACACACACACATCTTTTTAGAACAAAGACAAATCCAGTGACCTTCAAAAGAATACATGAAAACTGAAAACAACAGGAATTCATGAAATCTGGAAGTTAAAATTAAGTGGGCCTAGTTTGTGTCACTTATTTACATCAATTCTTACCATGTGGCTCCTCACTTCCAAGTCATCCAGAACATCATCCAATGCAGTCATCTCTTCCATAGTTGCTAGTGGAAAGTAAATCCACTAGGAAGAGATGCTTTGGAGTTGGATCGGGATGCTGAACCTGCTGCAACCATCTGGTAGACTTCATACTTTCTCCTTTATATCTTCCAGCACGATGAAAAACACCCTGAAGAATTCTGAAACAACAAAAGCAAACAATTTTTATGTAGTGCTTGGTTATTTAAAATCAAAATGCAAACAAAAACTGTGTATCTTGCTGTAGCACCTCTTTTAATTTTAAAAGCCTCTTTATTATAATACTTATATAGCGCACTTAACCTATCAAAAAAGCTAAAGGCACTGTTGGTACAGAGGTTGCATTTAAGTTTTCCCCTGTCCGGATTTGAGCCCTGGGATCAGAAGTCCAACGATCAACAAAGTTATCCCAGTTGCCCATCGACGGAAGGTTAGCTGGGCTACACAAATTTTCTACGAGTTCAATTTCAACTAAATAAAAATCCAAACAAAAAGAATCGTTGCTTCATATGCACATACACAAATTGGTTTGATTTTTAAAAAAAATCAACCCCAAGCACTTTATGGCCGAGATCATCAAAAAAATGCATTCGAATTGTCATCTTGCACCGATTCAGATTCATTTTCATCGAGGCTATGAATCAGTATGATTAATACTGTCAGTGTCAAAAGAAGCCAACAAACGTTTTTCAACCTGTGCCCTAAGACTAAGTTTTCTACGTTTACTTGAATAAGAAGCCATGGGTAAGAAGGAAATAATTTAAAAATAACAATTTGGCTGAATAAAAAGACAATAGGTAAGCAGAAATAAACTTTTAAATCGGAATTTAATAATACTTGCCGTTAATAGTTGAACACGGCGTGTCAATTTGAAGTTGTCCAAATGTGAGCAGGAAGTGATGGAACTATAGGACCGCATACAATAAGGAAATTGAGATTTTTTTTTAAAATCTTACAAAACACTAAAAGATAAGTTATACTTTGTGATAATAAATATTTTAGGAATTTAACAATCTTACTTGTACATTTTATTTTAATGGAATATAAAAATATTTATTGAGTGTGAGCTCAGCACAACATTAAAATAGGCCTATCCATGGCTTGACGCCAGCCAGCTTACCGCGGCACACGCGCGCAGTACACAGTGAATTAGATCACTGGCTCAGTCACTCTGGGCTTGTAGTGGGGCGTTCAACGCCTGCCCCACGTGTGTGGCAGGCCCAGTGGGCCTGATATCTCTCTTCGAATTCCCATTCTTACCCCTTGCCTTTCCCACAGCTATGAGCCAGGGATAGGTGTGGTATGCTGCAGGGCCCTCATTCCCACATCTTTCCCACTCCAAATCCACTGGGCAACCAGAGGGTATTTAAAATCTGTGTTACCTGGGTAGATAAAACCTGATCTTGGAAGAAAACTCTTTCAGTGGGCTAAGATGTTGACAGGTTCAAGTTTACAGGCGAATCGCTAATTGGATTTATGAGAAACAAAGAATGTAACTTGATACTACTAATTAGACTGCAGCGTGACGCCACCCCTCCGCTGTGTAATGAGCTGCTGGTGCAGACTTCTTCCAGATTTGGCAGGCTTATCAGCTGCCGTGCAAGGAATGACGGTTCTGCCGGTCCTTTCTGCCGAGCACCATTTGATGCACAAACAAAATTCCCTGACTTTATAAAATCTGATCAGTTAGTCAATCAGTGTGATAAATTTAGCTAGTCAACCAAAAGTTTTGCCTGTGTGTGTGCGTGTGTGTGTGTGTGTGTGTGTGATTTTTGTGAGTGGTAAATGGCATGCTGGTGTCAGGCTGCAGAAGTCTCCTCGGATCTGCGATTTTCCGAAGAAAATGGTTGCCGTCCCGAGAAAAGAAAATTGAAGTTCCGAGATTTTTTTTTTTTTGGAGGGTAGCAATTTTTTCCCCGATGTTACACTCAGTTCGATGATGGTGTTTTTCTTTATCAGTATTTGATTCAGCCCCGATGCTGAAGTCCTGATAAGGTGTAACTCAGATTCGTTTATTCACACAGCCTGCTCAATCAGCATACAAGTCACAAAGTCGACGTATGAAGTTTTCCACTTTTATTCAGCACACATCAACAACTGCATACAATTCTCAATCGCCTTTCCACTCTCAAATTTACTTTCCAACTTCACTATCAACAACAATCTCTCTACAACAGTGCGGCACACAATTTTATAATCTCTCTCTCTTCCCGAACAATTTCGAACAAATTAGAAATGACGCACTACCACCAATCGAATAAAAGATCGTCATCACTGACTTACGTCATACATTATTATTTCTCCTTCCCGAAAGTCCTCTTGCTTCGACATGTATCGGGAAATTTCTATCGAGAGTAAACACTCAGATCCAGAATATTCTCCAGTAATATCGACTAACGCAAATCATCAACGCTATACAAAGCCTCTCCTAACAACAATGCAAACTCAAATCAAAGGTAAATAAACTCCATTATTGAATACTTTGCAAAACGAAACGATTAGATCTATCGTGCGCGTTTCCGACATACTTTCATTCGCGTTTCAACGTAACATAACCCCCCACTCAAGAAGAAATTTACCCAATTTCTTTCAACAACGTTGAAACGTAATGCACAAACAAAGTTCAGAATTAAAACTTATTTAAGACTTTCTGAATACTGTTATTGAGCTCAGTTCATTCACACAGCCCCCACGGGCTCGGCTCCGCGCGCCGGGGGTGGACCCCATGCCTCTCTCTGGCTGGGTGACCAAGTTGCCTACCCCTTTTTCTTCTCTTTTGTCTTGTTTCTGTCTTATTGGTCCTTTCACCTATATTCTCTTCACCCTTAAATTCTCCCAGTATACTATGCAGTTTTGACTCCCTTTCTTCTGCCTTACCGGACTTTCCCTGTCTTCTTTTTCCCCATCATTCCTTCTTTTTCTACCCTTCTTTTTCTCTGTGGCCTTCTCTTGGCCCCCTGCGTTTGCCGTGCAGGGCAACCCGTGTCGGGGGAGAATGGGATCCTGGAGGTTGAGGTCACTGAGGGACTGCGGTCCCTCACACTAACACACCTCTTTGGCCCGGACTTCTCCTAGACGGGAGGCTGGCGTGGCCCGCGTCAGTCAAGCGGCTGGTCGTGTATTGCCCTAGCTCTGCTAGAAGGCTGCGGCTCATGGGTCAAACTTGAACAAAACCGTAGTGGCAGTGCGGGATTGTCTGGGTGTATATCCCCCCTGTAACCCTGGTGCGTTTCCTTGCTGGACTTTCCGCTTGGACGCATCCCCTTGTTGGACTCCGTGGCGGGTGGGGAGCAGGGGGGATGAATTCATAATTTAATAACATGGCTTCTACTAATAAACGACGACTACGTGATGACGGACCGGACTCGGACACGGACAGTGATATGGACATACGACAGAAAGCTTGTGCATCGGGGGTGGATGGGGCCTGGCCTCGTTTTTTGGTTGTGGAGGGGACCGATTCGGCTCTGCCACTAGGCAAGCTGTCCCCGTTTGCGATCCACAAAGGTTTTCAGTCCATTTCAACGGTTGGTTTCAAAGATGTGAGAAAACTTAGATCTGGGACCTATCTGGTGGAGTGCTCAACCAAACGGGCGTCGGATTGTCTGCTAAAGAGGAATTTGACCGTCTTTGTTGACAGACAAATCAAAGTTTCTGTACATGGACGGTTGAATTCCTCCAAGGGAGTCATCCGATGCCAGGACTTGATTGAAATGTCCGATTTAGAAATTCGTGAAGAGCTCTCCAGCCAGGGGGTCACAGCTGTACAGAGGGTATATGTCACCCAGGGATCTAAACGTATCCCAACTAATACTCTTTTTGTGACTTTTGCGATGGCCAAGCTGCCGGAGTCAATCAGGGTGGGATTTCTTAGAGTGAAGGTTACCCCTTTCACACCTTCGCCTTTGCGATGCTACCGTTGCCAAAGGTTTGGCCACGGTAGCAAGTCTTGCAAAAACAAAGAAACTTGCAGAGAGTGTGCCAAAGACAGACACGAAGGTGAATGCACAGACCCCATATGCTGTGTCAATTGCGCGGGGCAGCACTCTTCCAGCTCCAAGGACTGCCCTCAGTGGCAGTTGGAGCTTGAAATACAAAAGATACGGGCCACTGAGGGGTGCTCCTTCGGTGACGCCAGAAAGAAAGTGCTAGATAAGAGACCCATGCTGCCGTGAACTGACAAAACCGAGCAAGTCCACAAAACCTACTTTCGAGAAAATCGACGTTTTGTGTTGCGCTATATTACGCGATCGTTTCTGGAAGTTTAAGGGCATATTATAATGCAATTCCTCGATTTAAGAGTGCATACCTTGAATGTTAAAGAAATGTTTGATAGATTTGATGTTTTAAGACTATTTGTGGACTTGCTTTGTTTTGTCAGATTATTCTTGAGATAGATCTTGGTTGAGAACATGACAAAACCAAGCAAGTCACCCGCTTGGTTTTGTCAGTTTATTATTGAATTAAATCCTTGTTAAAAAAATTCACAAAACCAAGTAAGTCAAATCCGCTTGGTTTTGTCAGTTTATTATTAAGTAAATCCTTGTTTTCAAAATTCACCAAACCAAGTAAGTCCCATAGGCCGTTTCGTTTCTTTGTTAAAAAGTCTGACGAGATGAGTCACATAAGTTGGGTTTTGTAAGATGTGGGTGCGGCAGTTACAGTGAGTGTATATGTGTGCCTGTTTATTGTTTTTAGCCATTCTTCACTTAATATTCCTGGGTTGGTATGCAGGAGTCATGGTTTTTTTTTGCTCTCCCTTCAAAATAATATTAGATGCAGCCAATTTAATTTTAAAAATACAAAACTATTTTCCTTTCAGTTTCCTATTGTAGTGATCTTCCTGCCTTTACACCACGTGTATGTCTTGTATTTTGTTGCCCTTGTTGTGTGTCTGTAATATATTTGTTGCTGTTTGTTTGTGGGTTCGGGCACTGAATAGAATAGGCCCAACGTTTCCCGGCGTGTTGTAAGAGGCGACTTACAGGGGTAATGTTAGCACGGCATCACTGGGCGAAAGTCTTCTACACAGAAGTCACCGGCCAGGGCGAGGAACCTCACGTTGCTACAGGCTCAACGACCACGTGCTCGGGGCCAAGGCGAGCCACACTGTATTCGTGGATTTCGGCTGTGCCCAACAGCCTGGAGAGGATTGGGCACCGCCAGGTCCTTTTTTGCCCAAGACACACTACATGCATGATGACACTATCCACTAATTCCATACCGGATAGGTCGTCGCCCGGCTCAAGGACCGCGCCTTCTGTAGGCCACCAGGACGGAGGTGTTAAGTATGCTACTGATGGACAATTTAGCAAGATCCGCACGAGAATTAACATCGTCATAGGAACCTGGAATGTCAGGACCCTAACTGCGGAAGGAAAATTAGAAGAACTGGCCCACGAGTTGGACCGCTATCGATGGAACGTTCTAGGCATTAGCGAACTGCGCTGGAAAGGCCTAGGTGAAACAACGACAGACAAAGGCCACAAGCTCTATTTCAGCGGTAGAGATGACAGGCACGAACACGGCGTTGGATTCTTGGTCCACAAGAACATTCTAGCCACTGTCATGGGTTGCCGCCCAGTCTCCAGTAGACTCATTACCGTCCGTCTGAGAGCAGCCCCTTACAACATCACCATCATCCAGACCTATGCCCCCACATCAGACTATGACGACAGCGAAGTGGAGGATTTTTATGACAATCTACAGGCGGTCCTTGACCAAGTGCCGAAGAAGGACATAGTCATAGTGCAAGGCGACTGGAATGCCAAGGTTGGCCAAGATGCGCACCACAACTGGGGAGACACATGTGGACCCCACTGCAACAACGAGACAAATGACAGGGGTCTGAGATTCTTGGAGTTTGCCAGATACAACAATCTGGTACTGGCAAACACGCTTGGTCTCCACAAAAACTCCAGACGATGGACATGGCACAGTCCCAGGGGGGAGCATCACAACCAAATAGACTACATCATGGTCAATAACCGCTTCAGATCAAGCATCAACATTGGCAGGACACGCACTTTTCCAGGAGCAGACATCGGAAGTGACCACAATCTCTTGATGATGTCTTTCCGGCTCCACTTGAAGTGAGTAAATACTGCACTAGACTGAAGTTCGACCTGGACAAACTGCAAGACCCGGAGGTGGCAGAACTAATTCAGGCCACAATTGAAGGGAAATTTGCACCACTGCTCATTTTGGGGGCTGGTGAAGTAGATGTCAACACCATGACCACCACCTTCAACTCTGCTGTGACAGATGCCGCCACTGAGATCCTTGGCAAGCACCGACCAAAGAAGAAGCCGTGGATCACAACTGAACTTTTGGATCTGTGTGATAAACGAAGAGAGATTTAAAAAAAAAAGAAAGAAAAAGAACACCTCACAGGGAGCTGATGTCTACCGAAAAATCAACAATGACATCCGAAAAGGCATGCGCACAGCAAAGGAGAACTGGATAGAAGATCAATGCCAGGAAATGGAGAACAGTCTGAACAAGAACAACAGCAAGAAGGCCTACCAGACTGTAAAGCGGCTGACAAGTTTCAAACAGCCCAAAGTCTCCACGATCCAAAGCAAGTCTGGCATATGCCTTACAGAAGAACAAGAAGTCTTGGACAGATGGACAGAGTACTGCTCTGACCTTTACAACCATACACCAAATGGAGACCCATCAGTTCTAGCATGTCCCGAGAACAGAGAAGAAGAAATCCTCCCAATTCTCCGGGAAGAAGTTGAGGCAGCAGTGCAATCGCTAAAGAAAGGGAAGTAAGCAGGAGTGGACAACATACCCGCGGAACTGCTACAAGCAGGAGGAGAAGCGATGATTGATGCCCTCACCATTATCTGTAACAAGATCTGGCAGAGTGGAGAGTGGCCCATACCATGGGCCCAGTCGCTTGTCATCACTCTTCCCAAAAAAGGTAACCACCAGGAGTGTGAAAATTACCGCACCGTCAGCCTCATCATCCATCCCAGCAAGGTCCTCCTGAAAATATTACTCAACAGGTTGAAACCCCAAGCTGAACAAATCATAGCTGAAGAACAAGCAGGATTCAGGGCAGGGCGAAGTACCACTGAACAGATTTTCAACCTCAGAATAATCTGTGAGAAATACCTACAGCACCAACAACATCTATATCATGTGTTCATAGACTTCAAGAAAACGTTTGACCGAGTCTGGCATGCAGCTCTATGGGCAACAATAAAAGCGTACAACATCAGACCTAAAATTATTGAAGTCATCAAAAACCTGTATGACAAGGCTACCAGTGCAGTCCTCCACAACAGCGCTATCGGGAACTGGTTCAGAACAACAATCGGTGTGCGTCAAGGACGCCTACTCTCTCCAACACCCTTCAACATCTTCCTAGAGCGCATCATGTCAGATGCTCTTGCAGATCACGAAGGCACAGTCAGCATAGGGGGTAGAGCAATCTCCAATCTTCGTTTTGCGGATGACATTGATGGATTGGCTGGAGAGGAACAAGAACTTGAACAGCTGGTACAGAGGCTTGACACCACCTCCAAAGCTTGTAAAATTGAAATAAGTGCAGAGAAGACCGAAATGATGACCAACAACACCAATGGCATCAACACGGACATCAATGTCCAAGGCCAATCCCTCAACACAGTGCATAGCTTCAAATATTTAGGAGCCATTGTATCAGACAATGGGTCCCGACAGGAAGTCCTCTCCAGGATCGCACAAACAACTGCTGCCCTGACAAGGTTGAAGCCATTTGGAAAGACAGGACCATCATTCTACATTCCAAAGTAAGACTGCTGCGCTCCCTTGTCATCTCCATCTTCCTATATGCTTGCGAAGCATGGACCCTCACAGCAGATCTACAACGAAGAATACAAAGCATGGAGATGAGGTGCTACAGAAGACTTCTGGGCATTTCCTATACCCAACACATCACCAACGACGAAGTCCGACAGACCATCACACAAGCCATTGGACAACACGATGACCTGCTCACAGTGGTGAAGAAACGGAAACTCCGATGGTATGGCCACGTCACCAGATCATCAGGCCTTGCAAAGACTATTCTGCAAGGCACAGTGCAAGGAGGTAGAAGAAGAGGGAGACCGAAAAAGAGGTGGGAGGACAACATTCGAGAATGGACTGGTTTGACACTGAGCAAAGCCATCAGGGCTGCTGATGACAGAGAGAGATGGAGGATGCTGGTTAAACGATCATCTGTGGTGCCCCTACGACCTCAGGGTTACGGGACAGGATAGGATAGGATAGGATAGGATAGGATAGGATAGGATAGGATAGTTTGTTTGTTTATTTCCACACCTCGTGGAAGTTGCCGCGTAGGCGGAAGATCTACAGAATCCTTCATGGTGGGCAGGAAAGTACATGAAGAAAACTCTTTTTCAAAAAGCCGAACACGTCCTTTGCTGACCGAAATCTCGTCATCATTTTCACAGGAAAATAATATTGCACAGCAGCAATAACATGGATTCTCACTGGTCCACTTCATCTTAAGGCGCTTTCTCATTGGTCGGGAGGACTTACTTTTCTTTGTCAGGTTATTGTAGAAAATGACGTCATCATGCCAACTCGAGCATCAGCCAGAGGATCGCCGAAACAAAATCGCAGGGGACTTGCTTGGTTTTATCAGTTTATTCCCCCACTTAAATTTTTTTTTAACAAGGACTTACTCTATGATATCTCCAAATCTAAGCATAGTTGGGATTTGATTTTTACAGGTAAGATGCGTCATTCTCTTGCAAGTTTGATGGCGCAAAAAACTCATTTTCGACCTTAGGTGGACTTACTCGGTTTTGTCAAATCACGGCAGCATGCCTTTAGAAACATCCTTTGCGTCGGTGGCAGGTTCCACGCCTCTTGTGGAGTCTACTTCACATCGGGCGATGGAAACCTGTATGAATAAGATGAGTCAGATCTTGGAAGCGTTATGCAAGCGAATGGATAGCCTCGAGAAAATGCTCACAACGTTTAGTCAGAGGGGGGTCTCTCCAGCCCCATTGAACACATTGGAGAACGTGCAGACGGTCACGTCAAAAACCGTCACTCCAAGCGCGCAGACGGCCGTGCCAAAAGCCGTCACTCCTGCCGCGAAGGAGGTTATGCCTCATGCCACCGCACCAGCAACGACCGGTTTTAGCGACCGGGTAGTTGCTGGGGCGACTAAAATCCTAGTTACCCAGCAGAAGAGCGTCAGAGGAGGAGAGGGAAGGATTGGCAGGGGTGAAGGGGAGAGGGAAGATATAAAATCTGGTGCTGGGGAGAGGGGGAGGAAGTCCGCTGGCAGTTCGGGTTCCGGGGCTTTGACAAAAAATCAAATGCCCGGACCCCTTTCTTCCAAGCCCCATCAGCCTCTCGAAACGGAGAACCGTTTCGGGGGGTTGATGGAACATGAAGAGATGGACGAGGGTCCAAAAGATACAGAGACGTAATTGTGCTCTCGGAGATGAAAATTTTAGCATTCTTTTACTTCATTTTTATGTCCATTTTACAATGGAACATCCGAGGGATAAGGGCAAATTATGAGGAGCTCTGCTGTCTGCTGACAGAGCATCGACCTGAAGTGTTGGCCCTTCAGGAAACTCTCCTGTCAGAGAAACAGATTATAAATATTACTGGTTATTCGTCTATTGATTATCTATCTTCTAGAGGCGTTTCACTCTTTATTCATAGAAACGTCCCATTTAACCCAATTTCACTGAATACAAGTTTACCCGCAGTTGCAGCTAGAGTATCTTTTTTAAAATCCCTCACAGTTTGTTCTGTATATTTGACACCATCCATAAATGTAAACAAAAATGACCTTGAGAATTTGATTCAACAGTTACCTACCCCTTTTTTGTTGTTGGGAGATTTTAATGGCCGCTCTCCCCTGTGGGGTAGCGATCGTACCGATTCTCAGGGGAAAATAATTGAAGACATTTTAGACTCGTTAAATCTAGTAACTTTGAACGAAGGTGCTCCAACTTTTTCCTGTTCAAGAACTGCTTCTTTGTCCCACATTGATATATCAATCTGTGATCCCTCTTTACTTTTGGATTTTAAATGGACAGTTTTAGAAGATCTCCATGGCAGTGACCATTTTCCGGTTTTATTAAAACATGATTCAGACAACCTTGAGCAAACTCATGGCAGGTGGAAACTGAAACAAGCTAACTGGAGTCTGTTTTCTAACCTGTCTGAGGTCCAGTTACGTGCTAAGAAACAAGAATTTTCAAATGCCTTAGATCCAATACAGATATATACTGACAGTTATTAACAGTGCCAAGGAGTCCATTCCGCAAACTTCGTCAAACCCTCACACACTTAAAAAACCCTGGTTTGACGATGAATGTAGAAAACTTCAGCAAGCTCGTAAAAAAGCTTTAAGAACTATGTTTTTACACCCCAGCACTGAAAATAAACAAAACCACCAACGTTTGCGAGCGCAATGCCGACAGCTCTTCAAACGAAAGAGAAGAGAATCGTGGAGAGGTTTCTGCTCCACGCTTAATTCGAAAGCGAAACTGTCGAAGGTGTGGAAAGTAGTCCGCAAACTCAAAAATAGAAGTAACAAACAGGTGAGCCCATGCCTTACTGTGCAGGGTGAAGTAATCGGAGATAAAAAATTAGTAGCTGATCTTTTGGCTTTTTCTTTTGCTGCAAATTCTTCCTCTGAAAATTATTCTGTCCCTTTTCAAACAGTTAAAACCCGTAAAGAAAAACAACAGTTAAATTTTACCTCCGATAATTCTGAAGATTACAACATTCCGTTTTCATTAGTTGAGCTTGACGATGCAATTAACAAAAGTGCAGATTCAGCAGTTGGACCGGATGATGTACATTATCAATTTCTCAGACATTTAACAAGGTACTCACGGTCTCAACTGCTGGACATCTTCAATCAGCTCTGGATCACTGGCACCTTTCCTCCCTCCTGGAGAAAGGCCATTATTGTACCCATCCCTAAACCTGGCAAAGACCATACTAACCCGACAAACTATAGACCAATAGCCTTATAACATCTTGGTTTATTCTCGCTTACTGTGGTATCTAGAAACAAATAATATTTTATCCAACACTCAGTGTGGCTTTCGAAGTGGTCGAAGTACTGTTGACCACCTGGTGCGACTGGAAACTTATATCCGTAACGCGTTCGTCCAGGGTGAACATGTCGTTGCCATCATGTTTGATTTGGAAAAAGCTTATGATACCACATGGAAATATGGCATTCTTTCAGATTTACAAGAAATGGGTTTGAAGGGACATTTACCTCTGTTTATATCCAATTTTCTAACGGACAGACTCTTTCAGGTTAAGGTTGGGGGATCTTTGTCAGATATGAGGGAACAGGAGATGGGAGTGCCTCAGGGTAGCATCTTGTCTCCCTTGCTGTTTAATATTAAAATAAATAATATTGTTCGTTCCGTTAAACGGGGAATTGACAATTCTTTGTTTGTTGACGATTTTGCGTTAGTAGCCAAAGGTAAAACTTTGGCATCTGCAGAACGTCAGCTACAGTTATGTGTCAAGGCCGTTGAAGACTGGGTTTTACAAAATGGTTTTAAATTTTCTGAAGCAAAAACTGAATGTATTCACTTTTCCCAGCACCGGGGAATTATCCAAGACCCTACTATTCTCCTCAATAAAACTCCAATAAAGGCGGTCCAACAAGTCAAATTTTTGGGTGTTATTTTTTATCAAAAGCTATCTTTCATTCCTCATCTGAAAATTTTGAAAACTAAATGTCAACAGGCCTGCAATTTGCTCAAGGTTATCAGTGGTACAGACTGGGGTGCTGACAAGAAAACTTTATTGCTGTTATATCGTTCTTTAATTAGATCCAAGTTAGACTATGGTTGCATTGTTTATGGTTCTGCTAGAAAATCTTATCTTAAGATGCTAGATCCAGTTGCCCATCAGGCACTACGCATTGCTTTGGGTGCGTTTCGCACTTCCCCTTGTGAAAGCCTTTACGTGGAAGCTAACGAACCCCCGCTGGAGCTGAGACGTACAAAATTGTCAATGAATTACTATTTAAAATTAAAAACTGATCCTATGAACCCTGCTTATGACTGTGTTTTCAACCCAGATTTTGTTCAGAAATTTGAAGCCAAACCTAACACAATTCCTCCGTTTGGCATCAGAATGCAAGCTCATCTGGAAAAAGCAGGCATTGATGTTGCTTCCATCAACGACGATGAACTTCGGACTGAAGCTCCCCCATGGAAATTATGTATCCCAAACATTAATTGGCAGTTGTCCGCTTTCCTTAAAAACACTACATCCGAAACCATATATAACCAACTTTATTTAGAACAGTGTGCTTTATACCCAGGATATGAACAACTTTTTACAGACGGGTCAAAGAAAGGAGACTCCGTTGCTGCTGCGTCAGTCTCTGGGAGACACTTAGACCAGCCTTTGCAACAGCGTTTACCTGATTTTTGTTCTGTTTATACAGCTGAGCTCAAGGCAATTCATTTAGCTCTGAAACAAGTTTATCAATCCAAAAGAACCTCATTTTTAATCATGTCTGATTCATTGTCAGCACTTCAGGCTCTTTCCACGAGAAAGATATCACACCCTTTTCTGGCAGAGATCCATGACCTCCATACACAACTTGTTTCTGAGGGTAAAAAGATAGTTTTTATGTGGGTCCCTGGTCACATGGGTATCCGTGGCAATATTGCAGTAGACAGGGCGGCTAAAGATGCTCTGCATCTCGATTTTCCTCCAGAGATTTTCCAGTTTGTGCCCTACTCTGACCTACGTTGTATGACGGGATCTTATTGTAAACGACTGTGGCAGACTGACTGGTCTAACCATGTCAACAACAAATTATTTCAAATTCTTCCCGATTTGTCCACTTCTTTGCCTAACTTTGCACCCACTCGCAAAGAAGAAACAGTGTTATATCGCCTTCATATTGGGCATACTTATGTCACCCACAGTTTCCTTTTAAAAGGAGAAGAACCACCATGGTGCTTTGCATGTGATCAATCCTTTTCCGTTCGCCATTTCATGTCTGAGTGTGCTGATTTGATTGAGGAAAGGGAAACATATTTTGGTTCCATACCTTTCAAAGAGATTTTTAAAGTATGTAATGGTCAACATCTGTTTCAATTTTTACATGATGTTGGTTTGTTTTATCGCATATAAATCGTATCGACATGTTTTGTTTAGTTTGGATTTTATTAGGACTGAATTTAGTGATTTGATTGAAGAAAGAGAATATATTTTTAATACATCAGTTTTAAAGAAGTCTCTTAAAGAGGTGTCATGTGAAAGTTTGTTTGTGTATTTAAGAGTAACAGGCTTGTTTTTTAAGACTTGAATCATTTTATAATATTTTAAGATAACGTCTCTCTGGTCCTGATTTGGCTCGGAAGAGTCCGCTGGACCTAAAGCAATAATCTTGTATTGTATTGTAGTTCATTCACACAGAGTCAATGTTCTTCTATCCGCAAGTCTATCTGGATATTGTCACTGTTCACAGTTCATCCACACACACAGCAGCTCGGAGGAAGCATCTAGGTTCTTAGCTATAAATATATTCGCTGTTGAAATGTCCTAAGCATAGCGATCCCTCCCTTCCCAAAAGTACAGGCACGCGCATATAGGATATAACTACATCACTTTTTCGCTAGCGCGAGGCCTAGCTAGCAACAAGTACGATAAGAAAAAGAAGGGGAGGGGAAAGAAAGAAAAAGAGGGAGAGAAAGGAAGAAAGAGGGGAAGACAAGGGAATAAAGAGGGAGAGAGAGGAAGGGAGAGAAAGGAAGAAAGAAATGGAAGGAAAGTTGGAAGGAGAGGAAGGGAACGGAATGAAGAGAGGGAGAGAAAGGAAGAAAGAGGGATATGGAGAAACGATGGAAAAAGTACGGAAAGGCCAGAAAAAATAATACAGAATCCTTGACAAATAACTAGACAAAAGTAAACTCTTGCAAGCAGGCACACATGCAGTTTTCTTTTTCTTTTTTTTTAAAGAAGAAAAAACAAGCCTGTGGATGATACAAGGCACGCTTGAACATGATAAACACATAAAGTTACAAGTAGAATAAATCAGAAAACGGATAAAATATAATAATGAGGAATTCACAAACGCCACAAAGATGATAAAGAAATTAAAGAAATACTGATTAGGCCTATTGAAAACAAAACACATACAAAGTTTACAATCACTTCACGATCCATGCAGGACAAAGACCAATAATAAGCAAAATCGATCATGCATTAGCATTTTATGTGCATGTGAGAAAAATACGAACAAATACACAGACAGACAAAAAGTGTTTCTAAGAAGGTGTTTTGCTCGTGTCTTGTTTGTGTGAATAAATAAATAGTACTCACAATTACGCTGGTGGTGCCGGTGATGATGAAGTGCTAGTGCAGGTATCCATTGCGCTTGAGAAGGAATGAGAGAGTGGCCATCATATGTTTAAAAAGTTCGAATGTATACACGCTACTATAATTATGCAGGTAGAAAAATGTCTTGAGAGACTTACTGAAGCCAGTTGATCAATTGACGACTGACATTCATTCAAAGCAGCTAGTGTTCCAGCCAGGTCAGGCAGTTCAGAAATGCAGTTGTCTGTGTTTTCTAATTGTTTTGATAGATACAAGACAGTGCAGTAAGCATGGTTGAGGACATTCCAAAACATATGGCGAATTTCTCCATCAGAATGCAGATACAGATGTTTTATCCATTTTCATATTCCATACCTCACTACGACAAACAACTTCTGCTACAACATTCACTACAACTATTACCACTACTACTACCCCCATCTACTATTACTACTAATACGAGAATTTATATAATGCACACATACCTCACTACAAGCAAAAGGTGCTAATTGCGAATTGCTAGTAGTAGTACTACAACTCCGGCTGTTGTTGCTGATGAACCCATGATAATGTCTGTTAGTCACGGAAGGCCTACAATTAGTTTTCTGTTATCTCATTTGTGAAACTACTGTTGCTGTTGGTCCTAATTTGGCTCGGAAGAGTCCGCTGGACCTAAAGCAATAACCATGTAATGTAATGTTGTGTTGCTGTTTGATTGCAGATCCAGGAAACAAAAAATGAGCTGGAAATGAAGAGGCAGGAAGAAGATAAGAGGCAGAAGAGGTATGCTGTCAGTTGATCCAGTTTTGTACCTTTACATTCCATTAATGATGGTGGTGATGAATCGTCAAGTAATTAGTGAAATCTAGGCATTGTGATTATTTGCTCACCAATAGTGTTTAAGAAAACTTGATAATTGATTTTAAATTGACGATTATCTTTCGTCATTCAACCTAAAATGACTGACACTACACTGTGTACCAGGCTGGAAGACCTGACAAGTCAAATGGCAGCATTGGAAGCTGAGCTGCATCAACTGGAAGGAGCTAATGAAGACCAGTTTGTGGTAAGTTGATGTTTCTATGTCTTTACTCCTTGGTTTCCAACCTTATCCCAACCCCTCCCCATCCATTAACCCCCCATTCCACCCCACTTCATCCTACCCCAAAACCCAACCCTTACACTAATCACAAGATAACGTTAGGAACAAAAATGTTGCTTTTGATACCTGGCACCTGCCATTGTAAATACTGAGAATTCTCAAAATGAGATGTGGTTAGATCAAGTGCAGTATTCTCATTGCAGTGTGACATGAGATGTTAAAGTCTGCAGTGTGACATCAGATGTCAGATTAAGTCTAAAGATATTAAAGTCTCCTAGTACATTCCTATCCTATCCTATCCCGTAACTCGGAGGTCATAAGGGCACCACAGTTAACCAGGGTACTCCATCTTTCCCTGTCCTCAGCAACTCTAATGGTTTCGCTCAGTGTCAAACCAATCCATTCTCGAATGTTGTCCTCCCACCTCTTTTTCGGTCTCCCTCTTCTTCTACCTCCTTGCACTGTGCCTTGTCCACCCTCAGAGAAGAAACTGTTTTAGCTCACCTTCATATTGGGCATACTTATGTCACCCATAGTTTCCTTTTAAAAGGAGAAGAACCACCATAGTGCTTTGCATGTGACAAATCCTTTTCCATTCGTCATTTTATGTCTGAATGTGCTGATCTGGTTGATGAAAAAGAAAGATATTTTGGTTTAATACCTTTTAATGAGATTTTTAAAGTATTCAGTAGTCAACACCAGTTTCCATTTTTACATATGTTGGTTTATATTATTGGATATAAATCATATCGTCTTGTTTTGTATTGTTGGTTTTGATTTTATTGGTAAGACTGATTTTAGTTACAGTTTTTTTTATCATATTTAAATGTTAACAGTTTATTCTGATTTTACCTAATTTTGTGGTCCTGATTCGGTTCTTAGCAGTCAGCTGGACCCTATATGCACTGAATGTCTATCTATCGCCCTTCAGTCACCGACTGGCAGTCTTTGTCGCGTTATATATATATATATTTATTTTAATATATATAATGATGTTAAAAGGTGAATGAACAGACTGAAAGAATGTTATATAAATAGAGTCAATTTCCTCTTTTTACTATGCCCAAAAATCGATAAGAAACAAGAAAATAATGTTGAGAAATAGAAAATAAAGAATAAAAGAAATTATTGGCTATTCATTCGTCCTGTTTGCTTTTTTACAACTAAAAAAGAATACCACTGGTTGATGGTAGATGATATTTATTTCATATGATGTGATACGAGAACCCGTGATGACATGGTTCTGAGGAATTTCACTGTTGATTAAAAATGTCACTTAGCTGACGTGGATTCCCTGATGGAGAAGAAGAATTGTCCCTTTTGTATTGAGGATTCTAACCCAGTCTCTGTCCTGACGTTTGACCAAGAGGATGATATGTCGTCCAGCTGGCTTCACATGGATGTCAGGGATATGACGAACTCCATGTCATCAGAAGAATAGGCGTTGAGGATGGAAGTAGGTTAAAAATGGTCATATCAGGAATCCGACAGTCGGAAATATAAGGAAAAAAAATCCTTTCCCTGCGCACAGACAAATTAACAGGGACTAAATACACAATCTGCATCCTGTTGAATGACCAGCGAGGAACGCTGTTGATGTTGTTTGTATAAGAACCCTGCATATTCACGGGCTATTGTATCTTATTCCCAAACACAATAATGTTCTTTCCTCGCTGTTCATCCACACTGTTCCAATGATCAAGAATGCACCAACATTCTTTATGAACCAAGCTAAACATGTTAAAATAACTATTACCATATAAATTTCACGCACTAAAGAATTTATATGAATTGAGAACAACTTGTTAAAATAACTATTTGCATATAAATTGCATACATTGAAGAATACTAACGAATCACCTTGATGAAGGACGATGAATGATTCGCATGGCGCAATGGACACAAGCACAAGACTACCCCTTTCTCAGCTTCACACATCGAATCTTAACTTACCAGCTCAGGATTCGTTTGTTGTGTTTACGACACGTGTTGTTTAGGATGAGACGAGCTTTTCGAACCAAATTTATGACCTCAGTAATCCGAAATAGTGGTCTGGCGTAAACATATGTTCCTTGCCCTCCAAAGATGGTCGTTCGAATGGTTTTTCCTAACGATATTTTCCACATTCAGCCAATCGAAAGGATGGTACACAAATTGTCTATGGTAACAACAATCTAAAAATGAACTACATTAAAAAAGATGTCGCACACTGCGTCATTCTGAAAACAATATTATTGTCACTGTCTATGACGTATTGTCTATGACGCATTGTCTGGACTAAAGCAGAATATCGAAGATGCGTAGAGTAGGCGCTTGTATCGCGACAGTCTTAGGCCAGCACTACTGTTTGTTTATAGTCGCTTTGCCACGCAATGCAATGACGTCACCCGTTGCTATCAGGTAACCCAGAGGCATTTAGGCCTAAAGCAAAAGTAAATATTTGTGCATCCTTCAACTGCGCTTGGAAAATTCCATACAAGGAAATTAGCCATTTCAAGTAGAGGTATTGGTTTGGTGTAGGCCTATAAGTGAAGCAAATGTGTATAGATATATAAGTTACTATTATAGCTGTATACATAAGCGATCAATATTCTGTTCAGTTAATGTAATATTATAATAAAATAGCATATATTTTAAAAGAAATAGGGCAAGTGAAGAGATAGTGAATGAGAGTTTGATAAAATTATCAAAATCACTTATTTTAGGATAAATAAAGGTGTTAGAGATAAAGATGGTGTAGAGGAGTCAAATTCTATATCTCTTGATGTGTCATTCAATGCCTTTTTTGTTTTTGGTAACACTTTATTGTCCCTTTTTATCGGAAAATTCTGGGCCGCCTCCCATGGGTGAGGCGTAGTCGCAGCCTGTGGCACACCCAAACCCAACTTGTCTAACATTAGTTGTGTTTTTGAAATTTTGCTGGGAGAGCAAACCGGAGAAAACCCCCGAGACGTTGCCCTAGTCGAAAGTAAATAATATTCTGAGAAACATAATGCCCAGATGCTGGATCGACCCCACGCCTGTCAGGTGCCATTGGTTTCTAGCCTGTGGACAGGCAAGTTAGTCCCGCTTTAGCCCACTTGGCCACAACGCTTGCATGATGTTTTGAATGAAAACAAAGTTGTGACTGTTTTGAATGAAAACAATGTTGTGATTGATGTTTTAAATGAAAACATAATTGTGACTGATGTTTGAATAAAAAAAATGATTGATGTTTTGAATGAAAACAATGTTGTGACTGATGTTTTGAATGCAAGCAGTGTTAAGACTGGTGTTTTGAATGAAAACAATGTTATGATTGATGTTCTGAATTAAAACAATGTTATGACTGGTGTTTTGAAGTAAAACAATGTTATGAACTGATGTTTTGAACTAAAACAATGTTTTGACTGATGTTTTGAAAGCAAGCAATGTTATGACTGATGTTTTGAATGAAAACAATGTTGTGACTGATTTTGAATGAAAACAATGTTGTGACTGATACAGACAGAACTGCAGAAACTGAATGAAGAGATCCATCAGATAGGGCGAGACAGCAATGGCCTTCAGCAGCAAGGGCTTACAATCAATGCAGACATCAATAGCATGCTGAGAGATCTCAAAGGTCAGTTTACTATCCAATCCATTCTGGCATGATAGGTAATCCGGACAAGGCCTCATAATTGCACATCGGCACTGTATAGTTAAGGGAGGATTCTCTGTTTGACGTGCTGTATATTGGTAAGTTTTTTAGTTCTATGTTGAACTATCTTTGCTTGTTTTTGTAGGCATGAGTGCAAGATATACTCTTAGCGTCCTATAGCGCTGTAAAGCGCGCCTTGCCCGTAATCCTGAAGCGCCGTAATGCGTGCCTCTTTAGTGCACCTTTTAGTCATGAAATCACAGGAAATAGGAACTCTCCAGTGCATGAGAGAAGATTTAGTCAACTTCCGGAAAGGTTCCCGTGTTTTCCGCTGTCGTTTTCGCAAGTTTGAGTGGTTTTGTGTACTTTTTAAAGATTTTGTTTGAGGTTTGAATTTGCGAAAAAATTTTGGCCATGATGGCAGGGGATAGCTCCGACAGTAATAGTGAGTTTGGTAACCTTATCGATGAGCTTATTGCTGAAAGAGCACAAGGACTTGGTGTAGACAACCAGAGTGAGTTTTCTTGTCTGTGTTGACTGTCTGTGCACACATTCACACGCAATCCACACGATCTTGTTGTTTTATTAACATAGTCCATAAAATACCTGTAATTATGAATTAATTACAAGATTCCAACAGGTAAAAATAGTACTAAAGTCAAAATGGTTCTTTGGGTATATAGAATAACCATTTTGTAAACATATCCTAAAATATGTAGTCAATGTGACAATAAATAATTGTTTTGCATTTTTTTCAAATTCATAACCGAATTTATTGCAATAAACTTAAAATTTTTACAGGATATAGGCGCAAATGTACAGAAAACCTTATAGGTCACCAAGAGTTAATTAATGTTCATTTTCGCATCATATGAAAGGGGCTTGATTACTGAATGAGCGACATTGGGATGAGAGATAACCCTGCGCACATTTCACACTATTGTAGCCACGAGATAACCCTGTGAACATTTCACACTATTGTAACAAACCTGGTTACCTTCCCCTTTTTGCGTAAAATCTCGCGATTTTTGAGATAATTTTACGCTCCTACGCATTATAAACAAATATTCCGAGTTCGTCGGTCTACGCAATGTTTTGATTCGGTGAATTTCAAACCGGTTTCATATTTTCCTGTGACCGAGCAATTTTTTGACTTCCGGTCCATGTTTTTGATTACCCGAGCGACAAAAATGGCAAAACAGGAGGCAGAGAGAAAACTCCACGAGACAGATAGTGACGATGGCAGTGTTGCCGTCGGTGATGAAAAGAATAAGAAGGCAAAATATCATCAAAGATTCAAGGATGAATTTTCATCTCGCTTTGCAGGAGTTAAGAAGCCCAGAATTCTTACGCGTTTTGCAGCCATTGCAACATGGACATTTGCATTTCACACGACTACGACATCAAACGACACATTAACAGTACAGCACACAAGGCAAACGCTGTGGTTGGTTGGTTGGTTGTTTTATTAACGTCTTCTTCATCGAGATGATAAGCCGTACGCACGCATTCACACACATTTACACCAGATACATGCATCCATACATATAAAATACATAATTATATAAATTGAGCAAATGGAGAATCAATAAAAGCTTTTGCTAATCTAACGCTTACATCAAAGCTTATGTTATCAATGGAATCGATAACAGAAACATTTGGCAAAAATGGACACATATTACTGCATTGAAATAATACATGTTTCAATGAAATAGATTCACCACATATACATTTCACATTTTTACAATATTTGGTTTTAATGGAGTTTAATATTATTCTATGTGCCATGCTTGAAATTGATCTAGCAATTCCACAAGGTTTATTATAGTTGCAATTAAGTTTAATCTCTTTTACAAATTTATTTTCTATAGATTTTTGAATTTCTTTAGAAGACAACGGTATTTTTATTGTTTGAGAATTAATATTTGAAGCACCAAGTTTTGCAGCCCGATCAGCCCAATCATTATAAAGGAAACCACTATGTGAGGGAATCCAGACAAAATTCACCTGAGTGCCATTATTTATCAAACTGAATATTTTTAATTTCCAAAATAATTTCTTTTCTTTCACCATTATTATCTGAATTCAATGCATGTAAAACTGACATAGAATCTACGCATAAAACAATGCTGAATATACTCACAGAAAGATTAGAAATTGTATTTAGAGCCATTAATATTGCAATTAATTCAGCAGTGAAAATCGAATATCCTTTCCCTAAATAATATGATTTTGATATATTTAAATCCGGTATTACAAACGCAGCTCCTGCTTCATCTGTGTGAAGAACAGATCCATCAGTGTATATTTTCAGTTGACCAGAATACTTCTCACGTATATGATGTCGAACCTCAAATACAGTAAGCAGAGGGTTGTGGTTTTTATTTTCATTACAGTAACAGATATCATATTTAGCTTTTTCTAATTCCCACATTGGTACTGGTGAAATAATAGTTTTATGTAAACACTCAATATGCGTTAAAACAATTTGAATCAAATCTTTTGTAAAGGTTCCTATTGTTGTAAAGGAGTGCACTTTTTGGGCTTGTTTAGGAAAATCTAAATCAGATCGTATGAACAGTTCTTCGTCAGTACTATTGTTGATTGCATTTGCTCTTACTATGTATTTGGCACATGATAACTTTCGCCATTCATCAAGAGGAATAACTCCTGCAAGTGTATAGGCCTCTGTTGTTTTTGTATGAATTGGGACCCCTAGTGCTAATTTTATTGCTTTACTGTCTAAGCTTTGTAACTTTTTAAGATAACATTTAGGGGCTGAAAAATACGCTTCCTGTCCGTATGTTAATTTGGATCTTACTAAAGCACAGGCGATATGAATCAGTGTTTTTACGTCTTGTCCCCAAGCTCGTTTGTTAATAATTTTCAATAAATTATAACTTTTGACAGCCTTCTGTATTAAGTAATCTATATGTCGTTTCCAATGCAGTTTATATGTAAGATAAACGCCTAAAAATTTAACCTCTTTTACATACTTGAGTTCTTCATTATCAATTTCTAATTTTGGAAATTGTCTAGGCTCCTGACCATGATTAAATAATACCAGATTTGTTTTTTCTTTTGACAAGTCAAGACCATTGTGATGCATGAAATGACTGATTTTATTTAATTCAGTTTGATATAACTTGGTAATATATTTAATTTCATACAAGGATGTTTTCTTTTTTAAATTTACATTCATCCATATTGCTATGTCATCTGCATATTGAACAAGTGATACTTTATTACTCAACTCCTTCGGTAAATCATAAATTAATATATTAAATAAAATTTGTGAAACTATAGATCCTTGCGGAATTCCCATATTAGTTGAATAGCTAGACGAATATGAATTCCCCACTTTTACCTTTATATTTCTATCTCTTAAAAAAGTGCCAATGTAATTGTACATATGACCTGACAAACCAATTAATTTTATTTTGTACATTAATCTTGCATGCCAGACTCTGTCATATGCTTTGGTGATGTCAAAAAATGTTGCTAAAATGCTTTTTCTTTTTGCAAATTGTCTCTTAATATGGGTTGTAATTTTTACTAAATGGTCTACTGTTGATCTTCCTTTTTGAAAACCAGCCTGATTAACTGGTATAATATGTTTTATACAATAATATGATATTCTTTCTAAAATAATCTTTTCCATTACTTTACATACATGAGATGTTAATGATATTGGTCTATAACTTGACGTAATTGATCGGGGCTTACCTGATTTTAAAATAGGTATTATTTTAGATTTCCAATAATCAGGTAAAGTACCCATATGCCAGCATTTGTTAAAAATATTATGTAAAATATGTATCCATTTATCAGGAAGATGCATCAATAAGTTATATGATATACCGTCTAATCCTACAGCAGAATTTTTTCTTCCTAAATCTAAAATAGCATTTTTTACTTCATGATATTTAATTTCAGAATTAATATATAAATTATTATCTGATGGGGGTGCTTCATATTCATTAGTATTTTCCAAACGTTCTCGTTCATTTTTTGTGTTAGGTGACAAATTACTAGCATTAGCAAAACCTTTTACAAATTCTTCAGCTTTTTCTTTAGGTGATGGAAAATCATTATTATTAATTTTAAAGGACACTGAGGAAGCTGATATCCATTTCTCATTTCTGATAATTTCTTCCATACTTTTGCAGCATCATGAGAATTATTTATTTCAGATTTACAATATTCCGACCAAAATTGTCTTTTTTCAAAAGCAATTATTTTATTGCATTTAATTTTAGTTTTTTTCATTTCTTTAAAATTTTCTACTGATCTATATTTTAACCAGTTTTTATAAGCTATCTTTTTTTCCTTAACTACTGTTTCACATGTGTCATTCCACCAGATATTTCCTGTATGTTTTTTCTTACTATATGATCGTTTCTGGGGAATAGACTTTGCTGCTGCTAAGTGAATTAATTGCATAAATTTAACATATACATCATTAATATCATCGGAATTAATAAAATTGGTATCATAAGACAATAACAGATTTTGATACATTTCCCAATCTGCACGACTATAAATATACTTAGGAACAGTATCATCTTCTATCTGAATATCGTCATTATTATGCAGAGTTATTGTAATCGGCAGATGGTCACTTCCAAGAGAGTCACTTTCCACATTCCAGACACAGTCGACGGCCAGATCCGGAGTAGTTAAAGTCAAATCAATGGCTGAAGGAAAGTGAGTAGACACGTCTGGAATGCGAGTGACCCTGCCATCATTAAGCAATATCAAATCCGAATCTATTACATTTTCACTAAAGCAAGTATTAATAACATTATAGCAATTCTTATTCCATAAAGGCGAATGTGAATTAAAATCACCACATATTATCCATTGTTCAGAAGTGTCAAAAGAACGTAGCCATTCACAGTTATTTTTGTCCGTACTTTTTGGATAATATATAGATAAAATATTGACACTCAAATCTTGATTCACTTTTAATTTAATTGCAGCAGAAAAAACGCCTATCAAGTCCTTTTGAAATGGCAATGATGTTATATAATAGTCCAAGTCATTCCTGATGTATACAGCAGCTTGAACTTTGTTGCTATGTAGATCTGTCACTGGTGGATAATAAAATCCTTTCAATTTAGGTAATTTTCTCTTGTTTACATGCAATGATTGTAAACATAATGCATGATAATCTTTCTCAAGTAAATATTGCTGTAAATACTGTAAATTAGTAGAAATGGATCTGCAGTTCCATTGGAAAACAGATAATTTTTCACTTTTCATATAGCAATGTACTAATGAAACTGTTTACTTAAAAGAGTATGAAAAGATAAAATAATTTATGTGATATTCAATTCTTGTTGCCTACGCTTGATGAATAAGAAACAAACTGTCCCAGTGTTGCATGTTTGTTAATACCACTTAGTTGGGAAGTGAATAGGAGAGTGAGGGTAGAAGGTGCCTTTCCAGTCATAATAACCAGGAAAGTGGTCTGCACGGTTAAGATGCCGAGCAGGTCTTCGAGGCTTCTCCCACACAATCTTATGGATATGGCGGCCGATGTTACCAGCAAGGATACTGGAGCCCCGCTTATTTGGGTGACAATTGTCTCTCAGGGCGTGTAGTGGCACGTTGTCATTGTTGATGAAGGATACTTGCGGTTCTTCCACCAGCTCGGAGAATACTATGGCATTAAACAAGTCTTTCTTTTGTTGGAGCGTAGGATCAGATACTGTTGAAAGTTTGCTAAGTATAACTTTCGATGTAGGGCAGCTGGAAGAGATGTTCTTCACCGATTGAACAAACTGCTTGCTTGCGGATCTTGGGTCTTGCTTCTTCAGGTTGTTTATGCCACAATGAATAACAACGGCTTTGGGTGGAATTTTACTCTGTGTTGAGTTGAAGGCAGTCTCAAGGTCGTTGATAGTGAAGACTTTATTCTTGACTGCGTCAAATCCATACGATTGTCCCAGCCTTTTTTCATGCACCCCATTCAACACGGAGTCATGCAAAATAATAATTTTACTTCCGCATTCCTTTCCTTTTACGTCATCAGATGTTTTGTCATGTGATGATTACGCAGATGGTTTTGCGTCATTTCTTGGTGTCACGTCCCAACTGCCTCAACAGAGGTTCGACATGTGTGCTCTTTCACACGAGAAAAAAACCCAACACCTAAATAAACTCTAAAAGACAAAACCAGAAGTAACAAGACAATTTCTTTATTTCACTCACACATTCATACTCAAAATTAACTCCCTTTATCCCACTTCCCAACCTACCAACTCTCAATCCCACTAATATAACCCCAAACTAATACATAAACATTTCGCTCAAAATAATAATGATAACTAAATCGAAATGAAAAATGTCTAACTACAAAATGTACAAAAGAATTTATAATAATTATGGCTGAAACAGCTTACTGACAACGAAGTAAATACACAGTAAGCAACTGCTTTAAATCTTTATAAATATTCAAACTTTGTTCCACTTAAATTTTAAACAGATACAAGAAGTCTCTTATATTATATAAAATGAATAAGAAAATTTATCCTTTATGCAAAATAGAATTTGTAAGAAATTAATCTAAATTATTAATTAATTAATATCTGGCGAAATAATTCCCCCAGACAAAACTATACAATCACAGGGTTACTTAATCTAGTAGGTAATATTACTCAACAACGTTTATCAATCAATTCAGATTAAATATATTTCAATGTGCTGTAATTTATAATTTATCACATGTAAAACAATTATTATTCCTCACAATTGTCTATCAATGGTTATAGTTATTTGTTGTGTATGGTGGAGTGTGCGTGTGTGTGCTTTATAAACGAAATAAGGTTCCTTGGGCGAATACCACAACCTTCGCAACCGAGGTTGACACACAGAACACCGGCGTAATAGGCCGAGGCGCACCAGCTTCACACCAGCAAGGTTTCAGCACATCATCAATGATCCGCTCTAAGGTTTTGGTTTTGGTACATCTACAACAATACATACAAAAATACGCAACCATTAATAATTATATTACAATATACTGCACAAGCATCCCGCTACCGGAATGGTTGTCTCCCTTTCAACATCCTTACTCATCCTCCCTGTCATCGCGCATATACATTCACAATCACCTCCTTTCTGTCATCTCTTCGCTACATAACAGCGAATTCTTTTATATCAATTTATAATTATTTAATTTATAATACATTTTAGAAAATTCTCTCTCTCTCTCTCTATTGCTAGGTATTTATGCAGCAAACAATATGAAACATAAAATAGAATTAAGAAAACATAATTAACTAACCATTCACACTGCATGCATAACCCAAACCCCCGAACGCTATGGCCAACTGAGAAATTGAGGTAAATAACTTACGGCTACCAGTGGGATCCCCGGCCTGTTGACAAAGACACACAAACGACGGGACAAACACACAGGCACAGAAGGTTAGGCAAGGTGATATACAGGCACAAGAAGTCCTAGACGGAGTCACAGGTCACCCGACGTTATACGTAGATAACTCAGATTTCACCGAGAATACACAGTAGGTATTCTAAACAGCTTAGAACAGTTCCAGTTAATCAAACACTTCCAAAGTGTTCCCAAAACAGTCCTCCTCTTCCGATAATAGGCTCTTTTTCGTTGACGGTCTGATCAGTACGACCCACAGACAAAGTCACTAACTGGCACCTTGACCCAACTCGGATCTGTTGATTCTGGCTACAAAAGCGATATCAAAACGTTTCTGCTCCTATCAGAATATACAGTGCATGGGGTTTTATACGATTAGCTAGGAATCTTCTAGAATATACTCGTTTTAATTATAATTCATTCCCTACACCGTTCGCGATTAGAGCACGCATTTCACACATAGAATATCGCATGGCAGCAATTAATCTTCTCAATAACAAAATAGCCAACTATGCTGTTTTCTAACATAGTGCGTTCCGCACGGGCGCAAATCATTCGCTACTTTTATTAATTATAAACTTAATTAATTTATTCTGATTCTCTCCCCTTGACTACCGTAACTTCTAACCTCTATGTACAGGCTGATGATTAAACTATATACATAGGCGCGCGACTGCAAACTGCGTAGCGTGACACTTGGCATGTCAAAATTTTGCTTGAATCTTGATTTTTCATAGTCGGAAGCGGTTTTCGGAGTTGGCATCGTAGGTTTCGAAGACGCTTTGAGCAATTTTGCATTAGTATCAACCGACGGCGACTTCAGAATTTCTGAATATGTCGGATTGCTCTTATTGCCCGGTACCGCATGCGTCGTCTGCTTCGACTCCGCCAACAACTTATCTATTTTTCCGTCTTGCTCGCGGATGATGTTTTCCAACACGGATATTCGAGAGCAAAGCGATGTTATAATATGCTTTAACTCCAAAATCACACTCACTGTGGTGTTAGTAGTGAATGTTGTGCTGGTGGTGGGGGGTGCATCTTTTGCCCTTGATTCCATGCTGGTACCGTCTTCCTGATCTTCAACGGCTGCCAATCTCTCCTCGGTTGATATTAAAATTGAGGTCGCATTAGTTCTCTCGTCCTTCTTTTTGATCATTTTCATTTTCTTGTGTCCACTTGTCTTGGCCATCTTCCCTGTAAGAAGTACAAGCGCCACCAGGAAAAAGAATCTCCGACTAGAGTTGATAGCTTGTTTCAGCTTCCATCTTGGCGTAGGAATCGCTGTGGGTCAAAGTCAGAAACACAAAGTGACCCTCTATTTCTTCAACTGGTGGAAGTTGCTGATGTGAACTTGCAGTCTAGTGCCTCCCCTAGCCACCTGAGGTTGACAGGTTTCCTGTTCTTCTGCCACCTGAAGCCACCAAGGATGATGTGATGAACCAGTTTGCTGCATACCAGTGCACAGACATCTCTGAGAATAAGGCAGACAGGCTGGACCAGACCTGGGCGAACATTGGAAAAGTTCCAGAGTTGAAAGAACTCTGTTGTCATGAGAGGAATTTTGGTCATACCCCACAGTTCAGCTCACTGTGAGCGTGTATTCTCTTGTGTGAGAAAGATCAAGACTCCCCAAAGAGCTTCACTCTCACTAGAGACACTAGAAAGCCGTCTTATTCTGAAGAACCAGAGGTGCCAACCAGTACGGAATGACCGTATTTAATTCCGGCGAAGTTAATTAAATACGGAAATACGGTAGCTTTTATAAAAATACGGAAGAAAAGTTGCCGATCGTTTATCTTTGCCAGCGGTGCTTCTGTACCCGTTTCTGGTCTCATAATAGTACTCCTGCACTCACTGAACGTCGCTGTGTTCAACAAGCTGATTTTCATGGTGATTTTAGAGTAAAACAAGTGTGGTGTTCAACAAGCTGATTTTTATCGTGATTTTAGAGGATTGAAAAGAGCCTTCTGTTTCAGAGGGAAGCCTGTCGTTACTTTATAGTGTCATTGGCTAGGTTTTGCGAGAAAAAAAAATACTGACAAGTGTTAAAAAATACTGATAAACGGGTCTGGAAATACTGACAAAAAGATTAGGGGGTTGGCACCTCTGAAGAACAAAGATGCTGTGCAGTCAGTCAAGAAAATGAGCAAAGAAGCCTTGAAGGAGGTCAGATCAGCGTATGCTGAGGAGCTGAACAAATATAAATGAACTTGCTGCCAATTCTCTTATGTTTGACATTGTCTGCTAGAAAGCTGTTTTTCTTCAAAGAACAATTTTGAGTGCTTTGTGAAATTTTACAGGACTACACAAAAATGACTTGCCAGATTACAAAAATAACAGAACAGTCAAGATTTTCAGCACAGATTTTCTGGAAAAAACAGGCGGACAAATTGTCATTTTTTAAAAAGTATATTCATTTTATTGACGTTTTTTTTTTTTTAATGTCCGTTTGCAAATGATAAAGCACACAAGGTAAAAATAACTTATGGAATCGTTTCCTTATTTTTCGTTGCAATCTTACACATTCTGGTTCAAATCTTACACATTTTGGTACCCAGTTATACACATTGGAGCAGTCAGGGGTAACCAGGTCTGGAGATAACCCTGTGAACATTTCACACTATTGTAGCCATGAGTGATAACCATGTGAACATTTCACACTATTGTAGCCATGAGTGATAACCATGTGAACATTTCACACTATTGTATATACGAGAGATAACCCAGCAAACATTTCTCACTATTGCAACCAAAAAATAACTGACCATTCCACACTATTGTAGCCACAAGAGATAACCCTGTGCACATTTCACACTATTGTAGCCACAAGAGATAACCCTGTGCACATTTCAAGCCACGAGAGACAACCCTGTGCACATTTCACACTTGTAGCCACGAGAGAGAACCCTGTGCACATTTCACACTATTGTAGCCACAAGAGACAACCCTGTGCACATTTCACACTATTGTAGCCACGAGAGACAACCCTGTGCACATTTCACACTATTGTAGCCACGAGAGACAACCCTGTGCACATTTCACACTATTGTAGCCACGACAGATAACCCTGTGCACATTTCACACTATTGTAGCCATGAGAGATAACCCTGAGCACATTTCACACTATTGTAGCCATGAGAGATAACCCTGTGCACATTTCACACTATTGTAGCCATGAGAGATAACCCTGTGCACATTTCACACTATTGTAGCCACGAGAGATAACCCTGTGCACATTTCACACTATTGTAGCCATGAGAGATAACCCTGTGCACATTTCACACTATTATAGCCATGAGAGATAACCCTGTGCACATTTCACACTATTGTAGCCACGAGATAACCCTGAGCACATTTCACATTATTGTAGCCACGAGATAACCCTGCGCACATTTCACACTATTGTAACCACGAGAGATAACCCTGCGCACATTTCACACTATTGTAGCCACGAGATAACTCTGAGCACATTTCACACTAATATAACCAGTGCCACTGTTTGTTTGGGAGAGGGACATCACTTCAGATAACAGATAACAGAACTTTATTTCGCCAAGTGACAAGCACGAGGAATACACTTTGATGTTGGCACACATATTTATACAAAACACTATAACAAAGCCAACCACACCTACGCGCAACCATCCACTTGCTGACACACTCATACAAGACTAGGAATAATACTGACTGGAAATTAGTAGAAACAGAATGATCAAATCAAATAGACACACACATCTCTCGCTCTCTCAATTCTCTTCTCTTATCTTACACAAGCACTCTACATACATCTATAAATTCTCTCTCTATCACTTCCTCTTCTCACTCTCTCTCTCTCTCTCTCTCTCTCTCTCTCTTCCTCTCTTTCTTTCTGTCTTTCTTTCTGTTACACTCCGTTTGATGTTGGTGTTTTCTATCAGTATCTGATTCAGCCCCGATGCTTGAATTCCTGATAGGGTGTAACTCAGATTCGTTTATCCACGCAGCCCGCTCAAGCAGCATACAAGTCACAAAGTCGACGTATGAAGTTTTCCACTTTTATTCAGCACACATCAACAACTGCATACAATTCTCAATTCAACTCAACAACTTTCACAGCAACTTTCCAAATCACTATCAACAACTTTACTATCTCTCAACAGCAACTCGGCACACGATTAAATAACCTCTCTCTTTTCTGGAACAATTTGGTACATGGTAGAAATGACGTACTGCCACCAATCGAACTAAAGATCGTCATCACTGACTTACGTCATACATGTCAAAAGAATGTTCTCCATTATCTACGTCCATCAAGAAGCTTTGATCGCTAGTAAACAAACGGATCCAGAAGATTCTCCAACAATATCGACTAACGAAAATTATCAACGTTATACAAAGCCTCTCCTAACAACAATGCAAACTCAAATCAAAGGTAAATAAACTCCATTATTGAATACTTTGCAAAACGAAACGACTAGATCTATCGTACACGTTTCCGACATACTTTCGTTCGCGTTTCAACGTAACACTTTCACTCACTTCTCCCCCCCCTCCCTCCCTCTCTCTCTCTCTCTCTCTCTCTCTCTCTCTTTCTCTCATGCATAAGTCACTGAGATAGTCCGGGATCATCGGGTGCCAGACAAGGCGTTGAGGTTTGTCACTGCTTGTGGGAAAAAACTGTTCTTGAAGCGGCAGGTACGGGTCTTCATAGTTCTGAGCCTTTTGCCAGAAGGAAGCAGCTCGAAGAGGTGGTATCCGGGGTGGGAGGCATCATCCACTATCTTTCTGGCTCTGCTCATCAGGCGTTTGGTATAGATGGAGGCCAGAGAGGGGAGGTCGGTGTCAATGATCTTGCTGGCAGCGGAGACAATATGGTCTAGTTTTTCTTTCTGTTGTTGGGATGCACCCCCATACCACACACAGATGGAAAATGTTAGAACGCTTTCTACCACAGAGCGGTAGAACTGGGTGAGGATTTCCTTCCTCAGGCCAAATTTTTTTAGCTGCCTGAGAAAGTACATCCTCTGCTGTGCTCGCTTGATGATGGAGTCGGTATTGAGATCCCAGGTGAGGTCGCAGGAAATGAGTGAGCCCAGAAACTTGAATGACTCAACTGTCTCGATGGGCTGGCCGTTGATGAAGAGGGGGTCAATGGGAGTGGCGTTCCGACGAAAGTCGATCACCATCTCTTTGGTCTTGGAGGCGTTCAACTCGAGACTGTTGTAATTGCACCATGACACCAGCAGGTCGACTTCCTGCCTGTAGGCTGACTCATCTCCATTGGATATGATGCCCTCAACGGTGGTGTCATCGGCAAACTTTACGAGTTGAACTGACTCGTGATGGGAGGTGCAGTCATTGGTGTACAGGCAGTATAGAAAAGGAGACAGGACACACCCCTGGGGTGTTCCTGTGCTCAGGGTCAGGAACTGCGAGATGTTGCTGCCTATTTTCACTGACTGGGGGCGGTTGAGGAGGAAGCTCAGAATCCAGAAAGAGATGGAGGGGGAGAGGTTGAAGAGCTGAAGCTTGTCGAACAGGGTCTGGGGGACAATGGTGTTGAAAGCAGACGAGTAGTCTACGAAGAGGAGGCGGGCGTAGCGATTAGGGGTTTCTAGCTGCTGGAGGATGAAGTGAAGGGCCAGGGCGACGGCATCGTCGACAGACCGGTTAGCTTGGTAAGCAAATTGGCACGGGTCCAGTTTGCCTTTGGTAGCGGACTGGAGGTGCTTGAGTACCAGGCGCTCCAGCACTTTCATCACCAACGAGGTCAGGGCCACAGGGCGGTAGTCATTGAGGGAGCTAATTTGGGGTTTCTTGGGAACAGGTACGATGGTGGAGGTCTTGAAACAGCGGGGGACAGTGGACAAGAGAAGGGAGGAGTTGAAAATCTGGGTAAAAACTGGAGCCAGTTGGGAGGAGCAGTGTTTGAGGGTGGGGGCTGATACTCCGTCAGGACCACCTGCCTTTCTGCTGTTCTGCCTCTTGAAGAGAGACTCCACCTCCGACTCAATAATTAGCGACATTTAGATAAGTAATCCGTGAAGTTTTACACTGGTAACCAGAATGTGACATATCTGCAGTCCACCATTGATGTTTACCTTGTTGTCATGTGAAAGTTTCATTGATTATGTAGTTCACACTGATTTATGGTACCATAAACTGCAATCCACCATTGATGTCTTAACTTTTATGTGAAACTTTCACACTGATGTATGGTAAACTGCAGTCCACCTTGTTCCATGTGAAAGCTTCACACTGCCGTAGTCAGTGCCATTGTAAGATAAACTTGAACTTATTTGAGGTTCACTGTACAAATTTATGGCATTATTTTGCCAACAGACGCACAGGGAGAACTGCGTGTTATTCAGGACATTGGTAACCAGAGGTTGGAGCAGCTAAGACGCATACACAAACACACCTATGACGCTGTCATGTGGCTGCGACAAAACAAGCAACGCTTCACAGCCACCATCCATGAGCCCATGATTCTTTGTGTAAGTTGCTACTACACTTATTTATTTTTTAATTTGTCATGACTCAGTTTTCTAAACCTGTGATAATAGGGTTTCTAAGCCTGTTATAGATAGTGGAAGGTGAGGGATAGAAAATAAATTAAAGTTGATTGCTAATTGCAAATAATTGTTTATTGCAAATAATATAATTTCAACTCATGCATTGTTTTCTTAGTTTCGCTTTGTCACCCTAAACTGGTCAAGACTTCCACTATATGGGTATGATGGCAGGCGTGTATTTTCACGTGCCGTGTAAGTTTTTGCAGTGAGCGATATGCGCACTAAAATAAAAAATCTGGACGGAGCGAAATCGGGGCCTCACAGAGAGATTTTTGAAAGTGATGTACTCTAGAGTGCCAGCAGTTTTTCAAGGGGGGATTGTTTGGGCTGTGGTTGTGTACCTTTTGCCAACTATCTCAAGCAGTGTGTAGTCCTGCTGTGACCATCCTGCAAGGCAGCCACCAGTAGTCCTGGGGCTGATGTTCTGCAAAGACAAGAGAAGAAAGCTGCATGAGCACATGTGTGATCCACTCGGGACGTCTACTGTCTTTGTGTTATGTTGTGTCGTCGTGTCCAAGGAAAGCACTAGTAGCGTATGTACCTGCAAGGCAGTCCCTCAGTGGCCATTTTCCTTGGGGCAAGCATATTTGTATAAACATTTATATATTTTATGTTCTGAATGAAAACAAAAAATATTAGTGAAGAAAATATGCTTTTTGTATGCAAGGAAATAAATAATTTATATTTATTTATTATTTTTTGATATTCATGAAGAGAAGTTATTTATGCATAAGTTTTAATTCTTTGATGGCATTATCCTATCCTATCCTGTCCCGTAACCCGGAGGTCGTAGGGGCACCACAGATGATCGTTTAACCAGCATACTCCATCTTTCTCTGTCCTCAGCAGCCCTGATGGCTTCGCTCAGTGTCAAACCTGTCCATTCTCGAATGTTGTCCTCCCACCTCTTTTTCGGTCTCCCTCTTCTTCTACCTCATTGCACTGTGCCTTGCAGAATGGTCTTTGCAATGCCTGATGATCTGGTGACATGGCCATACCATCGAAGTTTCCGTTTCTTCACCACTGTGAGCAGGTCATCATGTTGTCCAATGGCTTGTGTGATGGTCTGTCGGACTTCGTCGTTGGTGATGTGTTGGGTATAGGAAATGCCCAGAAGTCTTCTGTAGCACCTCATCTCCATGCTTTGTATTCTTCGTTGTAGATCTGCTGTGAGGGTCCATGCTTCGCAAGCATATAGGAAGATAGAGATGACAAGGGAACGCAGCAGTCTTACTTTGGAATGTTGACTGATGGTCCTGTCTTTCCATATGGGCTTCAACCTTGTCAGGGCAGCAGTTTGTGCAATCCTGGAGAGGACTTCCTGTCGGGACCCATTGTCTGATACAATGGCTCCTAAATATTTGAAGCTATGCACTGTGTTGAGGGATTGTCCTTGGACTTTGATGTCCGTGTTGATGCCATTGGTGTTGTTGGTCATCATTTTGGTCTTTTCTGCACTTATTTCCATTCCATAAGCTCTGGAGGTGGTGTCACTCCTCTGTACCAGCTGTTCAAGTTTGTGTTCCTCTCCAGCCAATCCATCAATGTCATCCGCAAAACGGAGGTTGGAGATTGCTCTTCCCCTATGCAGACTGTGCCTTCATGGTCTGCAAGGGCATCTGACATGATGTGCTCTAGGAAGATGTTGAAGAGTGTTGGAGAGAGTAGGCATCCCTGAAGCACACCGATTGTTGTTCTGAACCAGTTTCCAATGGCGCTTTTGTGGAGGACTGCACTGGTAGCCTTGTCATACAGACTTTTGATGGCTTCAATAATTTTAGGGCTGATGTTGTACACTCTCATGGTTGCGCACAGAGCTGCATGCCAGACTCGGTCAAACGCCTTTTTTAAGTCTACGAACACATGATATAGATGTTGATGGTGCTGTAGGTATTTCTCGCAGATTATTCTGAGGTTGAAAATCTGTTTAGCGGTACTTCGCCCTGCACTGAATCCTGCTTGCTCTTCAGCTATGATTTGTTCAGCTTGGGGTTTCAACCTGTTGAGTATTATTTTCAGGAGGATCTTGCTGGGATGGCTGATGAGGCTGATGGTGCGATAATTTTCATACTCCTGAAGGTTACCTTTTTTTGGAAGAGTGATGACAAACAACTGGGTCCATGGTGTAGGCCACTCCCCACTATGCCAGATCTTGTTACAGATAATGGTGAGTGCGTCAATCATCGCTTCTCCTCCTGCTTGAAGCAGTTCCGCGGGTATGTTGTCCACTCCTTCTGACTTCCCCTTCTTCAGCGATTGCACTGCTGCCTCATCTTCTTCTCTGAGAATTGGGAGGATTTCTTCTTCTTCTCTGTTCTCTGGACATGCTAGAACTGATGGGTCTCCGTTTGGTTTGTGGTTGTAAAGGTCAGAGCAGTACTCTGTCCATCATCTGTCCAAGACTTCTTGTTCTTCTGTAAGGCCAGACTTGCTTTGGATCATGGAGACCTTGGGCTGTTTAACACTTGTCAGCTGCTTCACAGTCTGGTAAGCCTTCTTGCTGTTTGTGTTCAGACTGTTCTCTATTTCCTGGCATTGATCTTCTATCCAGTTCTCCTTTGCTGTGCGCATGCTTTTTCGGATTTCATTTTTGATTTTTTGGTAGGCATCAGCTCCCTGTGAGGTGTTCTTTTTCTTTTTCATCTCTTCGTTTATCACACAGGTCCAAAAGTTCAGGTGTGATCCACAGCTTCCTCTTTAGCCGGTGCTTTCCAAGGATCTCCGTGGCGGCATCTGTCACAGCTAAGTTGAAGGTGGTAGTCATGGTGTTGACATCTACTTCATCAGCTCCCAAAATGAGCAGTGGTGCAAATTTCCCTCCAATTGTGGCCTGAAATATTTCTGCCACCTCCGGGTCTTGCAGTTTGTCCAGGTCGAACTTCAGTCTATTGCACTTTGCTGTGTTTAATCTCTTCAAGTGGAGCCTGATGAACATCATCATGAGATCGTGGTCACTTCCGATGTCTGCTCCTGGAAAAATGCGTGTCCTGCCAATGTTGATGCTTGATCTGAAGTGTTTCTTGACCATGATGTAGTCGATCTGGTTGTGATGCTCCCTACTGGGACTGTGCCATGTCCATCATCTGGATTTTTTTGTGGAGACCTTTTGTGGGGAACTTACCCATTTTCATAGAAAATGTTTTAAGCGATTAAAAAGTTCCAAATCCGACTTGGCTCCACTGAAATAATAGTACTGAAAAGTCATGTCAGAAGTTTGCATGTCTGCTCCCTTCCCTGGTCTCTCCCTCTCTCTCTGATGGACACTTCAACATAAAACAATATAAGCACCCTAACCCTAACACTTTCCAGACCAGGGGGCAAAACCACTCACTCTTGCTCTTTCTCTCCCTTCCTCTCTCTCTCTCCCTCCTCGCTCTTTCCCTTTCTCTCCCTCCCTCCATCTTTCTCCTCCCTCCATCCCTCCCTCTCTCGCTTTCTCTCTTTCTATCCTCTTCATCTGGGAAAAATCGTCTAAAATCAAACTCTTTTGCAGTAACATGACCAGAATATAGTTTGATCTTTTCTGGGCATTAAACCTTACATCAAAGACTCATTTTAGAGACATGACTGATATAACGAATACAAAAACACAGTTTGACCACTAACCATCAATTAGGCTACAACAATCTTCGGGTATAATCAGAGAGGAAGGAAGAAGAGAGAAATCACTTAGCGATATCGCCTCTGTGAGAAGTGATGTACGGAGGAGGAGTTATGTCCCTTCAACGTGACATGGGCTTGCTTTCGGTTCTTAGTCTCTTGTCTATAATATGGTTTTTTAAAATTATATTTAAAAAATGTTTTAGACGGCGATTTTTACCTTTTGCTTTTGAAAATGTTTGAAATAAGGCTTTTCAAATTGGAGAAATTTTTTTTTTATGCACATCTGTTTTTTTTCATGACTTGCTGCCTCTTGACCGTAAGGGTGTTATTAGCGCTTCCTAAACTGTAACCCATGATATAGGTGGCTTTTGCATTGGTTTGTTGCTTGAAATAAACAGTATGTGTATTACAAATTGAGTTAAAATAAATATAATAATAATATTAAAAAAAATAAACACTAGTCTAGAATATGTGTCATACATGTGTAATTTATTTTTTGTTCCGTATGGGGTCATACAGCATACGGATTGATTGGCAGTTTTAGTGTGTATAATTTATGTGTGTAGGTGTGTGTGTGTGTGTGTGTGTGTGTGTGTGTGTGTGTGTGTGATATAGAAAGAGATGGAGATTGAAATATAAATAAAGATATTGACTAATTCGAAACGTAAATCTAGTTGTGCACACGGAAATTCATTTATTTACAAAAATATGCTTCGATTGATTTCAACATAATAATTAGGGTACGTAATAATTATACTCTCTCTCTCTCTCTCTCTCTCTCTCTCTCTCTCTCTCTCTCTCTCTCTCTCTCTCTCTCTCTCTCTCTCTCTCTCGTATTTAAAAAAAGGTGAACAAGGCAACTTTCTGTGATCACAAATGAAACCATCCTGCAATCAACCCTATATATTTCATTCAAATTGAAAATACATTCAGTGATTCTTGTGACAAAATAAAGGGTTGGCATCTGTATTTTATATTAAAATATTCTGCCACAACCTAATTTAATTATAACAGGATACGAAGTTGAGGAATTACAGACACAGTTTGGTGGACAGCAAATAACAAGCCGCTGAAATTTTACTTTTCTCATACTGGGTGCACAGAGATCAGCAGAAACGGTGTATAAAATCAACTCAAATAGTTTCAAAATAAACTTTGCTTAATATATGTTTGCAGAGAACATGACAATAGTGAGCTAATTAGTGCGGCAAATCAAGTTGGGTTACTTAACAAACATAACATTAATCACGTTTATACCAAGACTTTGCAGTGCACCAGAATCGTTTTAAATCTAGATCTAGACAGAGGATGACACATGACAGCAAACGGCCAGAGGGCACCCCTTTTTAGTTCTACTGTGGCTTAATTGACACTGACAATGACAGTAGTGAGTAGGCATACTTTTTATTGACCCTACACACAACCTTTATTAATTCCTTGGGCTAATCCAAACCGTTTCTTACACGAAACATCACCTTAGTTCCAATCCGTCTTGTATCATTGACAACCATTCATTGACCGGTCTTGGTCATCATAATTCATTCATATCATGATTCTTGTCTGTCAAAATAGATCTACAATTTCTTCAAGAACTTACCGTTCTTCTTCCTTTGGGAAATGAAAAAACTCTTCCCCTTGCATGCAGCCTTTAATCGTGCGTTTGTGCAGTTCAAAGCTGCACAGTGGTCACCGTAACTGCTCCTGTGATTTTTTCCCCCCTCTCCATCAGATCTTCGCTCTGTGAAGCAGCCATTTTCACACATGCCACAATCAAGTCGCATAACTCTTGACGCGTCATCACACCAATGGCGTCACTGCGCGGTCTAAATATTCCTGGTCTATGGGTATAATGAAGGAAAAAATATGTCACCTGGACTTTGTTGTAAGCGTGTTTGACTGTGTGTGTGTGTGTGTGTATATATATATATAACCCTATATATATATACATTTTTTAATTTTAAATTTGATGATACCTATATTTTTTGTTTTATGATTTGGCAGCTAAACTTGGTGGATCCTCGACACGCTAAGTTTGTGGAGACTCATATCAACCGCAATGATCTGCGAGCGTTTGTGTGTGAGGACGCAGAAGATCTAGAGCAGTTCATGACGGTGATGAAGGACGAACAACGGCTAAAAATCAACGCTGTCTTGGTGCCAAATGAACCAGTGCAGTCCTTCAAACCCAGCTACCCTATTGACCAGCTGAAGTAAGAATGACTTGTATGCCAGTCATCTAACTTTTTTCTTGAAAACTCTTCTGGGATAAACCTTTTCATTTGTGTGTGAGGTCTGTTGGATCAGCTTGGAAATATTGGATGCTTTCTGCCAGGTGGTCACTGGGGCTTCCTATGATGTTATTATTTGGCAATGTAGGCATTTTATATGTATGTTTTGTTGATGTTTTATAATGATGTTTGTATTCTTTTTTTTTTTAAATGTAAACGGGGGTTGGATAAATTAGAGTATAGCGTCCCCTGAGTGGGGTGTCTTTATTTGAAAGTGACTGGCTGGTGGAGTGCCTTCAGTGTTACCACTAGGGTTGTTTTGGCAGATCTTTTATGCGGATCAGGGGTGAGTCATCTATCAGCGAAATTGTGGTCTTGATTTTGTGGTCCTGATTTGGCTCTTTGCAGTCCGCTGGACCCTGTAAGCAATGAATAACAATGTATTTGTGTCAATGTTTTTTTTGCAAGTTTAGTGTATGTACAGCTATATGATGAAGTTGTCTCAATGTTTCTTTTGCAGGTGTTGTGTTTGTACAGCTATGTGATGAAGTTGTCCCAATGTTTCTTTTGCAGGTATTATGTTTGTACAGCTATATGATGGAGTTCTCATAATTTGTTTTTTGAGGTATTTGGTTTGTACAGCTACATGAAGTTGTCTCAATGTTTGTTTTGCAGGCGGTTTGGTTTTTACAGCTACATGATAGAACTGTTTCAATGCCCAGACCCTGTGATGGCATATCTGTGTAAACTGTACAATGTTCACAAAATTCCTGTTGGCACGGACCAAGCAAAAGCACATGTCAACCATATCATAAAAACCCACCCAGAAATCCGGCTTTTCTATGCCAACACTGTATCGGTAAGTGTTGCATTTTGAATCTGCTTTGATAGTTTTAATAAAATATGCAGTGATCAGTGCCATCAACATATCTTGCAAAAGGTATCAAGGGATGTATTTAAAATAACTGGAAAGTACTTCAGTACTAAGAGTGCCAGGGATTCCATAATTATGTATCCATAGTGTGCCTCAGTTGGCTTAGTAACTATGTATCCGTAGCGTCTACATTGCCTTGATTACTATGTATCCATAAAGTGTCTCAGTTGGCTTGGTAACTATGTATCCATACAGTTTATCTGTTGGCTTGGTAACTATGTATCCATAGTGTCTACATTGCCTTGATAACTATGTATCCATACAATGTCTCAGTTGGTGTGGTCACTCTTGATGAAGCTTTTTAGGGAAATACATCTTTAGATAATCTTTTTAACTGGTGTATTTTATATCATTAAAACTTCTCTTCTAGTAGTTTGATTTATTTATTTATGTATTTTTTTTTTACACTTATTGGGAAATTCTGAGCTGTCTCTCCTGAGAAAGGCGTAGTCGCTGCCTGTGGCGCGCCCAAATCCAACCTAAATATTAGCTGTTGCTTTTTTTAATATATTTTGCTGGGGGAGCAAACCAGAGTACTCGAAGAAACCCCCATTTGAAAGTAAATAATATTCGGAGAAACATTGATCGATCCCACACGGGTCAGGTACCTTTGGTTTCTAGCCTGTGGTCAGGGCAAGTTAATACCACCTTAGACCCCTCGGCCGCAACTCTCGCTTATAGTAGTAGTTTCATTTAATTAAAACTTGTTACACCTCTTCTAGTAGCAGTACAGGGCAACTCAGATGCAGTGGTTTAGGATGGAGATAAAAATGGCCTGCCTAATCACTCCCCCAACCCTCCCCCCTAACCAATCTCTTACTACTCCCTTGCCCTCAGTTTCTCATTTATTTCTTCTTGCATTCCAGGCAGCTTAGGCCACGTTAACCCCGTGGGGGTGCAGGGGGTTCACAGTGACTCAACCAAAGCTTTTTAGATTTTGAGGTTAGGTCAGCCAGGCTTGCTATAAATAGCTTCGCCGATGCTTCCTTTCACTGGAAGAGAGGGTGCAGGCAAGCAATAAATAGCCCACAACAAGCAAAATGTCCAGGCACTAAACAGTGCTGCTCACATAGGAGTTGAGCTGGTGTGGGTTTCTATATAAACAGTATCCCCACTTTCTGGAAATTTAGTGCTTTAAATTCCCACTGTTACTGTCTTTCTCCTTTGTTCTTTTTCATTCCTATTCTGTTCTATCAATATACTATACTATCTTCTTCGCTAGACCAGTCACCTACCTTTTTTCTTGAATCCTATTTTATGCTATCCCGTTACTCTGAGGTTCTTGGGGCACCACAGATGATCATTTAACCAGCGTACTCCATCTTTCTCTGTCCTCAGCAATCCTGATAGTATCGCTCAATGTCAAGCCAGTCTATTCTTGAATATTGTCCTCCGACCTATTTTTCGGTCTCCCTCTTCTTCTACCTCCTTGCACTGTGCCTTGCAGGATGGTCTTTGCAAGGCCAGATGATCTGGTGACGTGGCCATTGGAGTTTACGTTTCCTCACCACTGTGAGTAGGTCATCATGTTGTCCAATGGCTTGTGTGAGGGTCTGTCGTTGGCGATGTGGTGGGTATAGGAAATGCCCAGAAGTCTTCTGTAGCACCTCATCTCCATGCTTTGTATTCATTGTAGATCTGTTGTGAGAGTCCATGTTTCGCAAGCATATAGGAAGATGGAGATGACAAGGGAGCGCAGCAGCCTTACCTTGAAATATAGACTGATGTAGACTTACCAACTGGGCTTTAACCTCGCCAGGGCAGTTGTTTGTGCGATCCTGGAGAGGACTTCCTGTCAAGACCAATTGTATGATACAATGGCTCCTAAATATTTGAAGCTATGCACTGTGTTCAGGGATTGGCCTTGGACTTTGGTGTCCGTGTTGATGCCATTGGTGTTGTTGGTCATCATTTTTGTCTTCTCTAAACTTATTTCCATTCCATAGGCTCTGAAGGTGGTGTGTTTAAGTTCTGTTTACTCTCCAGCCAATCCATCAATGTCATCTGCAAAACGAAGGTTGGAGATTGCTCTACCCCCTATGCTGACTGTGCCTTCGTGATCTGCAAGGGCATCTGACATGTTGCGCTCTAGGAAGATATTGAAGAGGGTTGGAGAGAGTAGGCATCCTTGATGCACACCGATTGTTGTTCTGAACCAGTTTCAGATGGCGCTATTATGGAGGGCTGCACTGGTAGCAGGTCATCGTGTTGTCCACTGGCTTGCATGATGGTCTGTAAGACTTCGTCGTTGGTGATGTGCTGGGTTTAGGAAATGCCCAGAAGTCTTCTGTAGCACATCATCTCCATGCTTTGTATTCTTCGTTGTAGATCTGCTGTGAGGGTCCAAGTTTCGCAAGCATATAGGAAGATGGAGATGACAAGAGAGTGCAGCAGTCTTACCTTGGAATGTAGACTGATGGTCCTGTCTTTCCAAATGGGCTTCAACCTTGCCAGGGCAGCAGTTGTTTGTGCAATCCTGGAGAGGACTTCCTGTCGGGACCCATTGTCTGATACATTGGCTCCTAAATATTGAAGCTATGCACTGTGTTGAGGGATTGGCCTTGGACTTTGATGTCTGTGTTGATGCCATTGGTCATCATTTTGGTCTTCTCTGCACTTATTTCCATTCTATAGGCTCTGGAGGTGGTGTCAAGCCTCTGTACCAACTGTTAAAAGTTCTTGTTCCTCTTCAGCCAATCCAATGTCATCCGTAAAACGAAGGTTGCTGACTATGCTTTCATGATCTGCAAGGGCATCTTACATGATGCGCTCTAGGAAGATGTTGAAGAGTGTTGGAGAGAGTAGGCATCCCTGACACACACCGATTGTTGTTCTGAACCACTTTCCGATGGCGTTGTTGTGGAGGACTGCACTGGTACCCTTGTCATACAGGCTTTTGATGACTTCAATAATTTTAGGGCTGATGTTGTACACTCTCATGATTTGAGGGATAAAATGAAAATAACAGTTCGGGTTGGGCCATGTTCTCAAGATGGTGGCCGAGAGATGTTAGTCAAATACCTCCGCTCGGCTACATATAAAAAACTCGTGATGTATAAAAAATGAAAATATTTGCCAAGTCACTTCGTGACAACTTCCCCTTTCCCCCATTAAAAAAAAAAATCTTTAACCAACCGAGGACAAAGAATTTTTTATTTTCACAAAATGGAAAAACGTTATAACAATAGAAAAGACTCTTAACAACAGAAAAGACTTCAACTTTACTCAATGATCTGCAAACTGTCAGTTAAGGGAGACACCTAGACCAGCCTTTGCAACAGTGTCTACCTGATTTTTGTTCTGTTATATAGCTGAGCTTAAGGCAATTCATCTCGGTCTGAAACAGGTTTATTAATCCAAAAGAACCTCGTTTTTAATGTCTGATTCACTGTCAGCACTTCAGGCTCTTTCCACGAGAAAGATAATAATAATAATAACGGGTTTTTATATAGCGGGTACTCCAGCCTATGACCAGACTCACCGCGCTTTACATAGTCAATACATAAAAATACATGCACTCGATCAAACATCGCTTTTATGTACAAAATTTTGTATTGTTTGGATTTTATTTGTAAGATTGATTTTAGTTACATTTTTATCATATTTAAATGTTAACAGTTTAGTCTGATTTTACTTTATTTTGTGTGTTCCTGATTTGGCTGTTGGCAGTCCGCTGGACCCTATAAACACTGATTATCAGACCTGTTTACCAATACGATTTCGCCGTATTTTATACGTGATATTTGATAAAATACGACCAATACGGGACAGTACAAAAAAATACGGCCCTTTTTTTCTTTTTTTTTTTAAATCTATACATAAATCGGTTGTTTCCGGAGCAGTTCGGAGCTTTGGTGGGTTGTTTTTCGGGTAACTTCGGCGATAAGCAAAATCGACGATGATTGGTTTACGAGTAGTGACATCACGGATCGGCTATTTTCACATTCATTGACAACAATCACGGCGCCATATTTGGGTGAAAAATGAAACGTCAAGCAGCAAGTGCAAGTGTTGCTGGCCCTCAAAAACCAAAAAAAATATGTGAGCAGGAATTTATTTCAAAGTATACTAAAATCCATGGCATCGTCGAATCTTCTGTCAGCAAAGTGCATGCTCGATGCAAGTACTGTGAAGTTGACTTTTCTATTTCGCATTCTGGAAAATTTGATATCTATCGCCATTGTGAGAGTAAAAGCCACCGTGATCGACTTGGTAGAATTCAGGCCGCTGCAACATGCCAAAGCATACAGAAATTCATACCTTCACAGCAAGTATCGCAAACCGAGCAAGATGTTATCCGAGCCTAGGCCATGTTTTACGAACTTATTGTAAAGACTAACCTACCTCTCACCACAGCAGATATAATAAGTATAACTGTGGAAAGTGCTTTTCCAGACTCGAAAATCGCTCAGATGTATTCTTGCGGCAGGAACAAAACAACGGCGATAATTACGTCAATGGCAGAAGACATCAAAGCTTCAGTTAAAGAGCAGATGCGCAATGGACCTTTTTGTGTTGCCACTGATGGCTCAAACGAACAGAGAGAAAAACAGTACTCCATTGTAATAACCATTGGAGAATCGGGGATAAGCACTGACCTGCTGTCTGTACCAACTCTTGATCTACAGCGCATATTCTCTTGTGTGCGCAAGAACCGGACTGACCAAAGGGCTTCACTGTTAGCCAGAACTGTTGACAGCCTTATGGTAGGTATTACAGATGCAAGAGAAGGTAACTCTTCCGAGCGGATCGAGATTTCCGGGAAACCTAACTCTAATTTTACCGCTGATACCAGGGTCAGATTACGGTCTCAAACGGCTATGTATAGTGGTTCTTTCTAAAACAAATGACCAATAACGAAAGGGGAGACAGCGCAGCAGAGCAACTACCTTTTTTGGGGGGAGCAGCTTCAACTTCGGAAAAAGAAAAAAAAATTTCTTTATAAAATTTGCTTCCTGTAATTTATGTTTTATTATGTAACCTGATTTTTAAAAAAAAATTAATACAACCAAAGAAAAGTACACTTTCTGCGCGTAAAGCCTTTCAAAATTAAAAAAGTTTTAAGTCCCCACGAAAAATAGTTACGCCTCTTCCGGTTTCTTCGGCATTTTTTTTTTGTGTCCTTTATACAAAATTGCTTGGCTGTAATTTGTGTTTTATTAGGTAACCTGATGTGTCTTTTAAATAATGCAACAGCAAAAAATAAACTTTTTGAGCATAAAAGCCTTTCAAATTATACAAAATTCAAGACCACACGACGAATGGTTACGCCTCTTCCGAGTCGCCGCCATGTTGTTTTTATTCGTTGTCACGGCTTTGCACACACTCATTCAGATTAGAACTCATGCGTTTCACTTTAAGTTATGAAGTTATGTCAACTCCAGGGGGTGAGTTTTGTTTGCAAAACAGTGTTCTTTCTTCTTTTATGTTTATTTCTGTGAACATTGCAAGGTCTTACTAGGTCTTCGTTTTGCATAATTAATTCTCCAGTGAGTTAGGCCTACTTCTAATAGTTATTCTTGTAGGCCTACATCAGCACGGCAGTAGTAATACTAGGTTTGTAAGTGGGTTAATGTCCCTTGATTGTCTACAAGTCCCAAGTTCTAACTCTTAAACACAATTTAGGCTTTCAATGTGTAATCGCCGCCATTTAGATAAGGTTATTTCCATTCGCTCGTCAAACACCTCATATTAATTTAGGGCCTGGTCAAGTAATGACGCACACGAAACACAGAAGTAGCATAGAGTTCATTTATTCGTAGTCAAAGAACATTCACGAAAGATGTCAACGACTCATATAATAATACGTATGTGTGTGTACATATCAGTATGGGGACAACTAATTTCTGTATTACCTTACTATGAACTACTTCTTGTGCCAGACGATGTGTGTGGTAAAATACTGTGAAAAGAAAGAAACATAAACACAAGAAACATTAGCAAGTGTACCAAACAATGCCTCAAAACCCTTAATCAACAAGATACAATCAAAGCAATGAGACGGAAAGAATACACATACCGGAGGATAATTTAGATGATAATAAACCAACAGCAATAATTTAATTTAAAGAGAATACTTTAGCTGATTTTAAAGAAGACAATTTAGCTAAGGTTACGTGGAACCAAGCCAGAACAAACGAAGGAACAAACGCTTTATGTTCCTTTAACTTACACGACGATTAGGCTACGTTTATTCGTTCAAGCATCAAAACAATTGGCGCAAGACAATTTGACTATGCTCATCTAACATTAGTCAATTCAATAATACAACAATTCGGCTACGTTCACCCAACGAGCCTCGGTACGATGCCTAAACTAGGAAATACTCGTCGATGACCTAGCTCAGTAAAACATTTATAAATGAATTAACATACGTAGACATTTAACAACATATTCTAGGAAATACACCTGAAGTCCCAAAACGTAGCTAACTACCTTTGCAGAGACAAAACAGCAAAGCTTTAGGGAAAAACGCTATAAATACCCAAGTGGGTTAACATTTCGAATAAGGCCGATAATTCGACAAAAACATTATCTTCAGACTTCATTAAAGACCAAAACAGTTATCTTCTTCGTCAAAACTTAGTCCGACAAATTGTGATGACAATTAGCTTTAGTCAAACCGAAGACTTTCAGCATAATCAGTGCATTATGACTGACCACAAGCTAAAAACAAATAAACTTGAGTTGTCCTTATTTACAAATCCTGAACAAAGTGTTCACCTCAATAATTCTTCTGACAAAGCAGACCAGGTTCCAAGCAAAACGAATTCTAGAAAATCAAAAGCATGAAGAATATCAGAATCAAATCAATTTGCAGAAAAGGCATCAAATGAGTCACTAAAACGAGAAAATCATAAAAGTCATAATCATTTGCACAAAGCAACAAAAACATATGCAAAACGCAAAATATCTATAAGTACCTTATGACCGCTGTAAGACGTTTGGAAACCACACAGATCCAAAAGGCGACAATAACGTCTGGTACCACAGGCAGGTAAAATAAAAGCTTTCCACAAAACTCTACAAATCGTGAACATCACATTTAAACTATCTTTCAAAACAGGTGAGCACAACTTTTATATCATATAAACTAAAAACGACGCAACCTTCTCTCAGACCCAGCAATCTAACTAACCAGAAAAAAGTTGAAACAAACTTATATATGCGTTACTACCAAAACCAGTCTTGCGTCATAATCCCGATCTCATGAGAAAAAATATGCAAACAATATTTACAAACGAAACACAGTTCACCACTAATATTCAAACCCATATCAAAACTCGGCACGCTTTTGCCACTGACTTGAGAGAGCAATAGATCCGGAGAGAGGGTGAGAGAGGGGGGAGAAACACGACAATCACAAAGAGAAGAATCACAAGAAACACAGAGGAACAAGAAAGACAGGCACCAAAAAACAAATGAAAGGAAATAAATGAACAGTCCAGTCATAAAACCAAAAAGATGCGTCGGGTTGGCCAATGAGGTGATGATACGTCTTGTCAGTCAAAATCAATAAAACCAAACAAAAGAAAACGATAGAAAGAAGAAGCAACATGCAGTTGGGAGGAAAAGTAGTACAGATAAACGGAGGACACTTTACACACTAAGAATGTACATGATATCACAATTAACACAGACTCTCTATCTCTATAAATCAATAGCCCATGATTAGTTTCAAAACTTATCTAATTATATCTTGGTCACACATGACTCATAGGCATGTACACAATGTATTATTTTTGTGTGTTGTATTTTACTCCAAAATTCCCCAAAAGATCTTCGTATTTTCGAACAATTAATTAATATGAATTATGAATATATATAAATGCATATTTATTTTCGTATATTCTGCTAAAACTGGCAAAACGTTTTGTTTTCTGAGCATACTAGAGGGTTCTGCATTTTGTTGTGTAAATACAGTGCCTTTTAATGCACTTTGTATTAATTTTAGACACTTGAGCAACTTTTGTGAAAAATTCGTTTTATTTTTGTGTGAGGGTTACCCACTTTGAACAGTTAAATGATTGCCTTAATATTGACCGATTTTAACAATTTAAATTTTTTTAATCTTCTAAAGGTTTGTACTATATAATAAAAACAAAATAAAACATCCTGAACCAAAGTAAAATTTTCGTCTGTAATACCTACTTATGGTGGTCAAATCCAGACCAGGATTACCTAGTGAGAGAACATACACAGTGGCAGATTTAAAAAAGCTAAAGTCCTGCTACTACAAATCCTTGCAATCTAGCAGTGAAACTAACTAAATTATTTTTTGGCACTATATAGTGTAGTTGATACATAACTCTTGAAATTGTGGGAATACCTTTGACTGAATTATATTATTGTGTGAAAGCGAAGGCTTTACAAGTCTCTAAGGTGTGCTGTTATTTGTGATGAATAAGTAAGTTACAGGTAAGATTTTTGCTGTTGTTGCATATGTATGTAAATTTTGTAATCAATTTGTAAAAATAACTACAGTCATAATTGCCTACCATGGTCCTTTGGGGTTCTTCTTAAGAGTTTTGATTTTGCAATCTGTTTTTAAAGCAATTTATGTGCTTTGATGTAAGATAACATATTTTTTGTGTTTTTTTCAAAACATCAAGTACATAAGTTGCGAATGAATTGCGTCTAATATATGGAATTTTCAAGTTATTCGTGGAATACACTTTCTTCAAAATACACCCTTTTTTTCAGAAAAATACCCCAACTACAATTCCAGGGTAAACAGGTCTGGATTATCTATCTATCTATGACCAATTGTAAACTGTGCTCCCACCTTGGAACCTCCTCAACACTATTATCAACTTCAATCTCACATCCTTCAAAGAGATTGAAACTTCCCAAGCTGTTTATAAGCAACTTTATCTCGAACAATGTTCATTGTATAAATGATATTAAAACTTTTTTCGGCCGGGATGAAGAAAGGAGACTAGGTTGCTGCTGCGTCGGTCTCTGGGAGTCACCTCGACCAGCCTTTGCAACAACGTATTCCTGATTTTTGTTCTGTTTATACAGCTGAGCTCAGGGCAATTCATTTAGCTCTGAAACAGGTTTATCAATGCAAAAGATCCTCGTTTTTAATCATGTCTGATTCACTGTCAGCACATCAGGCTCTTTCCATGAGAAAGATATCGCACCCTTTTCTGCCAGAGATACATGACCTTTAGGCTTTACACACAACTTGTTTCTGAGGGTAAAACGTTTTTATGTGGGTACCTAGTCACATGGGCATCCACAGCAATATTGCAGTGGACAAAGTGGCTAAAGGAGCTCTGCATCTAGATTTCCCTTTAGAGATTTTCCAGTTTGTTCCTTACTCTGACCTGCGTTGTATGACTGGCTCTTATTGTAATCGGCTGCAGCAGACTGAATGGTCTAATCAAATCAATAACAAATTATTTCAAATTCTTCCAGATTTGTCTACTTCTTTACATAACTTTGCATCCACTCGCAAAGAATAAACTGTTTTGGCTCGCCTTCATATTGGGCATACTTATTTCACCCATAGTTTCCTTTTAAAAGGAGAATAGTCACCATGGTGCTTTGCATGTGACAAATCCTTTTCTGTCCACCATTTTATGTCTGAATGTGCTGATGTGGTTGATGAAAGAGAAAGATATTTTGGTTCGATGCCTTTAATGAGATTTTTAAATTTTGCAATAGTCAACACCTGATTTTTACATGATATTGGTTTGTTTTATTGCATATAGATCATATCTTGTTTATATTCTTGGTTTCATTTTGTTTAGTACGACTGGTTTTATTTACATCTTTTATCATATTTAAATGTTATCAGTTTAGTCTGATTATGCTTAGTTTTGTGTGGTCCTGATTCGGCTCTTGGCAGTCTGCTGGACCCTATAAACACTGAATATCTATCTCCTTAAATCATTTACACATCCTCTAGTAGTAGTTCCATTAAACATGTTACATGTCTTCTAGTATTAGTTTTAACTCCATAAAACATGTTACAGGTCTCCTCGCAGTAATTTTAACTCCATAAAAAATGTTACGCGTCTTCCAGAAGTAGCAATTTTATCTCCTTAAAACTTAGTACTGGTCTTCTAGCAGTAGTTTTAACTCCATAAAACATGTTATACGTCTTCTAGTAGTAGTAGTTTTATCTCCTTAAAACTTATTACTAGTCTTCTAGTAGTAGTAGTTTTATCTCCTTAAAACTTATTACTAGTCTTCTAGTAGTAGTTTTAACTCCATAAAACATGTTACACGTCTTCTAGTATTCCCCCATGGAGTGCCCGGGGTTTCAGTATAAATAGTATCCCTACTTTCTAAAAATTTAGTGCTTTAAATTCCCACTGTGGCTGTCTTTCTCCTTGTTTCTTTTTCATTCCTACTCTGTTCTATCAATCTACTATACTATCTTCCTCCTTGCTAGACCAGTAACCTACCTTTTTTCGTGATAACTCTTCCGGGACAAAACTCCTTATTTGTGTGAGATCTGTTGGATCAGCTTGGGAATATTGGACTCTTTCTGCCAGGTGGTCACTGGGGCTTTCTATGATGTTATTATTTGGCAATGTAGGCATTTTATATGTATGTGTTTTGTTGATATTTTATAATGTTTATGTTCTATTTTGTTTTTGTAAACGGGGTTTTGATACCTCAGCGTCCCCTGTATGGGATGTCTTTATTGTAAAGTGACCGACTGGTGGAGTGCATTTAGTGTTACCACTAGGGTTTTGGCAGATCTTTTATGCAGATCAGGAGCGAGTCATCTTTCAGCGAAGTTGTGGTCTTGATTTTGTGGTCCTGATTCGGCTGTTTGCATTCCGCTGGACCCTGTAAGCAATGAATAACTAACTAATGTTTTCTAGTAGCAGTAGTTTTATCTCCTTAAAACTTATTACTGGTCTTCTAGCAGTAGTTTTATCTCTTTTAAAACTTGCTACTGATCTTCTACTAGGGATATTTTTAAAAATGTGCCTTAAATCGCTCTTATTTGTGTGAGATATATGCGCTATATAAATCTATGTATTATTATTATTAGTTCAATCTTGTTCAAACTTGTTACTGATCTTCATGTTACAGTACAGTTTCAGGACAAGCAGATATGATGGTGCCGTCTCTGCCAGAAGTTCACCCCTTAAGTGAGTTTTCCAGAAATATTTTCGATAGTGATGTTGGTTGTATTTATTGTCATTCTTTTGTTAGAAGTCTTAACCATTTAAAAAAATATCAAGTCACAAGATGTTTAATTTTCAAAGTGTACATTGGTGAGGTGATTCTTTATCTGTTGTTATTGTAAGTGACATGGACTGACCTGCAGTTTGACCTGTTTTAAGTCATGTCACACGATGTGAAAGAATGAACATTGATGTGTAACGTCTGCACCCACCAAGGGCCATACGGTAGATGGGGTCACAACAAGCTGTTCTCGTAAATGATATTAAATCTACCGCACAACTGCTTGATTTTGGTGTTTCTCAAGGCTCTGTGCTTGGCCCTGTTCTGTTCATACTGTACACCTCTCCCCTCTCATGTCTCCCCCGTTGGGGTGCCGGGGGTTTCAGTATAAATAGTATCCCAACTTTCTGGAAAGTTAGTGCTTTAAATTCCCACTGTCGCTGTCTTTCTCATTTGTTCTTTCTCATTCCTGCTCTGTTCTATCAATCTGCTATACTATCTTCTTCTTTGCTAGACCAGTCTCCTACCTTTTTTCTTGAAAACTCTTCCGGGACAAGACTCCTTATTTGTGTGTGAGGTCTGTTGGATCAGCTTGGGAATATTGGACGCTTTCTGCCAGGTGGTCTCTAGGGCTTCCTATGATGTTATTATTTAGCAATGTAGGCATTTTATATGTATGTGTTTTGTTGATAATTTATATTGTTTGTATTCTATTTTGTTTTTGTAAACGGGGTTTTGATAAATTAGAGTATAGCCTCAGCGTCCCCTGCGTGGGATGTCTTTATTTGAAAGTGACTGGCTGGTGGAGAGCCTCCAGTTTTACCACTAGGGTTGTTTCAGCAGATCTTTTATGCGGATCAGGGGTTGTCCGGTCCTGATTTGGCTCGGAAGAGTCCGCTGGGCCTAAAGCAATAATCATGTAATGTAATGTCATGTCTCATTAAGTCTCACTCTGTCCGCCACGAAATGTATGCTGATGACACCCAACTTAATCACCCTGACTCTTCTAACTATCATTTAGTTCAGACCCTTCAAGATTGTGTCACTGAGGTAAAATCGTGGATGTCAAAAAACCGACTCAAGCTAAATGATAACAAAACTGAGGCTCTCCATGTTTCTCCGTCATCTGCAGACCCCTCTTCTCTTCCCTCAACTATCACTGTTGAAACTACTTCTATTTCTTTTTCTGACACTGTTCGCGACCTTGGGTTTTTTTCTCGATCAGGACCTCTCCATGCAGCAACACATTGCAAAAACTTGTCAGATTGCATACATTGAACTTAGACGCATAAGCTCCATTCAGTAGTATCTCACACAAGAAGCAACAAAAACACTAGTTAGCGCATGCATTCTGTCTAGATTGGATTATTGTAATTCACTCCTCGTGGGTTGCACTCAGAAAGTCCTTAGACCTCTTCAGCAAGTCCAAAACTCTGCAGCTAAACATCTTCAAAGCACGAAAATCACAGCATTGCACTTAAACAGCTGGTAAAGAGGCTTGACACCACCTCCAGAGCCTATGGAATGGAAATAAGTGCAGAGAAGACCAAAATGATGACCAACAACACCAATGGCATCAACACAAACATCAAAGTCCAAGGCCAATCCCTCAACATAGTGCATAGCTTCAAATATTTAGGAGTCATTGTATCAGACAATGGGTCCCAACAGGAAGTCCTCTCCAGGATCGCACGAACAACTGCTGCCCTGGCAAGGTTGAAGCCAATTTGGAAAGACAGGACCATCAGCCTACATTTCAAGGTAAGACTGCTGCGCTCCCTTGTCATCTCCATCTTTCTATACGCTTGCGAAACATAGACCCTCACAGTGGATCTACAATGAAGAATACAAAACATGGAGATGAGGTGCTACAGAAGACTTCTGGGCATTTCCTATACAGAGCACATCACCAACAACGAAGTCCGACAGACCATCACACAAGCCATTGGACAACATGATGATCTGCTCACAATGGTGAAGGGACGAAAACTCCGATGGTATGGCTAAGTCACCAGATCATCAGGTCTTGCAAAGACCATCCTGCAAGGCACAGTGCAAGGAGGTAGAAGGAGAGGGAGACCAAAAAAGAGGTGGGAGGACAACATTCGAGAATGGACTGGTTTGACACTGAGGGAAACCATCAGGGTTGCTGAGGACAGAGAAAGATGGAGTATGTTGGTTAAACGATCATCTGTGGTGCCCCTACGACCTCCGAGTTACGGGATAGGATGGGATCAGTTTTAAAATTAGTTTTTCGTGCTTATGTTTTTTTTTAAGTTATCTTAATTTAATTCTTCTTTTAATTCAATAATAATAATAATAATAATACAGTACATTTGTATCGCGCGGTACCTCGCAAACAGTAAGGAAAGCGAGCTCGCCGCGCTTGACAACACACGTGCAATCACACTTACACACACACACACACACACACACACACACAAAACACATATACACTTATCAAATGGTTAAATAATTACAGTAAAACATGGCCATGTAAAACAACAGATAATATGAATACCAAGAACCGAGCGGGTGCCGCCACCATCCATGAACAGATGACGTGACTTGGTAAAAGATTACATATGGGGATAGAAGGGAGGGGGAGTGAAAATTATTGAGTTTGCATGTTAAAAAGGTGGGTCTTTAATTGGCGCTTGAAGGAAGAAAGTGATGGAGCATGTCGGAGTTGCATCGGTAGTGAGTTCCAGGCAGTTGCAGCAGAGAAAGAGAAAGATCGTTCACCATAGGTCTTTGAGTGAACATGGGGGATAGAAAGCAGTCTTGTATCAGAAGAAGAGCGGAGTTGTCTTGCAGGAGAGTAGACAGAGAGAAGGTCAGTAAAGTATGAAGGGGCAGAACCAGTGAAGAATTTGAAAACAATAGTTGAGAGCTTGTACAAGATGCGATCTCAAACAGGGAGCCAGTGAAGAGATCGGAGTAGAGGGGTGGCATGGTCTCGTTTTTTAGCTTTAAGAACAAGGCGGGCGGCAGTTTTGGACTTTCTGAAGTTTTTCAAGAAGGTAGAGAGGGGAGTCAGAGAGGAGAGAGTTGCAGTAGTCAAGTTTAGATAGAACAAATACACAGACAAGAGTGTTGGTTGTTTCGGTTGTAAGATATTGTCGGATGGAGCTAATGCGGTGAATTTTGAAATAGGCAGAGCGGCATATGTATATATATATGGCATATGTATATATATATATATATATATATATATATATATATATATATATATATATATATATATATATATATATATATACATATGGCAATGATGTCATTTTCTTTTAAGCAGATGTCAAAGCTGTCAAGTGAGATTAGATTAGATTGCACGAGTTAGAACATTAAGATTGCATTGAGTGAGATTGGATTGCATTGCATGAGTTAGATTATATTCTATTAGATTGCATGAGTTAGATTAGATTGCACGAGTTAGATTAGATTATTTGTTTGTAGGGACGTAGCAATATTTGCTTATCAGTGGATACATAATGTATATAATTGTGTGTTTAGAGAGATAACTTTGCCTCATCTGACCTGTGAATACATAATGTAAATAACTGGTGTGTGTGTGTGTGTGTGTGTAGGGAGGTAACAATCTGCATCATCATGATCAGTGGATACATAATGTATATAATTGTGTGTTTAGAGAGATAACTTTGCCTCATCTGTGAATACATAATGTAAATAACTGGTGTGTGTGTGTATGTAGGGAGGTAACAATCTGCCTCATCTATCCTATCCTATCCTATCCTGTCCCGTAACCCGAAGGTCGTAGGGGCACCACAGATGATCGTTTAACCAGCATACTCCATCTTTCTCTGTCCTCAGCAGCCCTGATGGCTTCGCTCAGTGTCAAACCAGCCCATTCACGAGTTGTCCTCCCACCTCTTTTTCGGTCTCCCTCTTCTTCTACCTCCTTGCACTGTGCCTTGCAGAATAGTCTTTTCAAGGCCTGATGATCTGGTGACGTGGCCATACCATCGGAGTTTCCGTTTCTTCACCACTGTTAGCAGGTCATCGTATTGTCCAATGGCTTGTGTGATGGTCTGTCGGACTTCGTCGTTGGTGATGTGTTGTGTATAGGAAATGCCCAGAAGCACCTCATCTCCATGCTTTGTATTCTTCGTTGGAGATCTGCTGTGAGGGTCCATGCTTCGCAAGCATATAGGAAGATGGAGATGACAAGGGAGCGCAGCAGTCTTACTTTGGAATGTAGACTGATGGTCCTGTCTTTCCAAATGGGCTTCAATCTTGTCAGGGCAGGGTTAGGGTTATGTCAGGGCAGCAGTTGTTTGTGCAATCCTGGAGAGGCCTTCCTGTCGGGACCCATTGTCTGATACAATGGCTCCTAAATATTTGAAGCTATGCACTGTGTTGAGGGATTGGCCTTGGACTTTGATGTCCATATTGATGCCATTGGTGTTGTTGGTCATCATTTTGGTCTTCTCATCTGTGGATACATAATGTAAATAACTGGTGTGTGTGTGTGTGTAGGGAGGTAACAATCTGCATCATCAGTGAATACATAATGTATATAATTGGTGTGTGCATATAGGTAGGTAACAATTTTTGCCTCATCGGTGGATACACAATGTACATAATTGTTGTGTGTTTAGAGAAATAACAACTTTGCCTCATCGGTGGATACATAATGTACATAATTGGTGTGTTTGTATAGGGAGGTAACGATCTTTGCCTCATCGGTGGATAAACGGAGAGAACAAGAGTTGCAGCAAGCAATCAGAGTAAGTCCTCTCTTTTTTATTTTCTTACCCCCACCCTCCACCTCTTTATATGTTTTAATAATAATAATAATTATAATCATTATAATAATAATAACAACAAGCAGGGAGGCGAGAGAGGAGGCAGACAGAAAATGAGGTGGTAAGACAACATTCGAGAATGAACTGGCTTGACACTGAGCGGGGCCATGAGGGTTGCTGAGGACAGAAAGATGGAGTACACTTGTTAAACAATTGCCTGTGGTGCCCCAACGACCTCCAAGTTATGGAATAGGATAGGAGTAATAACAACAATGGTCATTTTCCAGCGTGAAGTCAAACTAAGGTTAAGAACTATGGTTTTTGTATTGGGCCAGTTGACACATACAAAAATAGAATCTAATCTGCAGCATGAGCAGTTATTTGTAAAATGCTTTGTTACTAGGGAGGTCATGACCTGTCGTCTGATTGGGCTCTTTGCAGACCGCTGCACCCTATAAACAATGACTAACAAACCTGTAGCCTCTGGCCAAAACTATATCCTCTTGTTTATATTCTTGGTTACATTTTATTAGTAAGACTGGTTTTATTTACATCTTTTATCATATTTAAAGGTTAACAGTTTAGTTTGATTTTGCTTAGTTTTGTGTGATCCTGATTCAGCTCTTGGCAGTCCACTGGACCCTATAAACACTTAATATGTAATCTAATCTGGCCAAAACTTGTGTCACTTTGAGGGAGGTCAATACCTATAGCCTAACTTGGCACTTAATATCTAATCTAATCTAATCTGGCCAAAACTTGTGTCACTGTGAGGGAGGTCAATAATTGTAGCCTCATCTGACCAAAGCTTGTGCAACTATAAGGATGGTCATGACGTTTAACCTCACCTGACCAAAGCTTGTGCAACTATAAGGATGGTCATGACGTTTAACCTCACCTGACCAAAGCTTGTGCAACTAGGGAAGTTACATCATGGATTTATCTAATAATAATAATAATAATAATAAAGTGGGCTTATATAGCGGGGTACCCCAGCTCAGGGCAGGGCTCACCACTCTTAACATAGGATATATATTAGATAAGATAGTACACTGACCAGAACAGACATGAACAATAAAACACAAAGTATGCAAGCATTCACACGAACCGTACTCGCAAAAGCATACAAGGGAACAACATATACAATACAATTCACATGCATAATAAAAAGTAATTAATTATAAAATACAAATGGCATATTAGATAATAATAGGATAATAAAATCTGAGAATTCTAGGCAAAGCTTGGTCAGTGGAATTTATCATTTTAATTTCATGACACCTGTGGAACTGAAAAATGGAACTATTAACAATTGTTGATTTGAAAGATCTAGGTTTGTTTGTGCTTATTTCGCTGTGCTGACCGTTCAGTAACCTGTGCTTATTTTGTTATACAGACTGTTCAGTAGCCTGTTCTTATTGTGTTATACAGACTGTTCAGCAGTTTGTGCTTATTGTGTTATATTTTTATACAGACTGTTCAGCAGTCATTGGAAAGCAAGAGGCAGGCGTATGCTGACTTACAAAAGCAACAGCAGGACATGGAGAGAGAATTGAACACTCTCAGAGAGAAAAAGGTACAATTTAGTGTTTATGGAATTGTGAGGAAGAAAAATATAAATGTTTCATTTATTTAGTAATTGTTAAGTTTGTTTAGGATTGAAAGAACACAAAAACTCACCTTCAACTTCATGAAAGTACTGCACATTAACCAGGCATTGTGAGTCAACATTTCTATATATTGCAGTGATGCACAAGTTACCCGGACCCCGGACATTGACCGCTTGTTTTTAAAAATGTCCGATTGTCAAACCTCAAGGCTGACACCTTGCTCGATTAAAACAATGGCGAGTCGGACACGTGTCCGAGAGTTTTCGCGTATTTTGCAGAGAGGGCGAAACGTTTATGCAGCGCTAGATGGAAAACCAAACAAGCCCCCAGACCATCGTCTGCATGCTGAAACGTATACATGACTTATCTCCCTTGTCATTGCCTATTTTTATCCCGAGTCACAAAGCAACACAGCCAACCAGCGCCCTTGAAACATATACAGCTCTGTTTTAGTCAATCGGTGCTCGCGACTTGAGTTTATATTGGATCTGTGTTGGCATTGTACTTGTACTTTTGGTAAGCCAAACATTCGATCGAAATTTTTAAAAATGCCTGCGAAAAAAGACTTAAGGCGGATAAAACCCAAATCTCAATAACCGCCTTATTTGCGGGCAATTCAGCTCCCAGCACATTAAAAGAAGCAGAGCCTACACAAAGCCTAACCCTAACCCTAACCCTAACCCTAAGCACATTAAAAGAAGCAGAGCCTACACGATTTGTGGAGGATTCTTCCGATGCTGATGGTCACAAGGCCGAGAAGCCGTCAACTTCTACTAGTACTCATGTTGATCACGTTTTTCAGAAGGCATGACAATCACAGTATTCATGGGTAACATTTGACGATTAAAAAAAGGACATGACTGTTCCCTACGGTATTTAAAAGTTCTGGTGTGGCGAAAAACTCGTTTACTCACGGCTGCGTTAACTTTAAACAAAAAAGTGCATTGGAAGATCATTTGACTACAGCTTCTTCTTCTTCGTAATGCTGTGGATACTCCGTATTCGAGGAAAATGATTCCACAACTTTTGGCGTGCGCAGCCAAGGTGCATGCTGGGTGTGTTCTTGCCACTGGCACTCACCCATCTAGTACATGAGCGTCAGGATCTTTAAAGTCCTTTATGATGGAATGTATGTGAAACAGACTAGAACTCGGTTTATACTCTCATCCGAAGGAGTAGGAAACGGGAGTAAAGTGACATGTAGTCACAAACTAGCAATCCAAGTGCCCCAAGACCAACAAAATGAAGAGGCTTGTGAGAATCTAATGTTGACAAATCAGGAGGAGGCAATGATCACCACAGCGCGAACTGTAAACTGGCTAATGAAAGAAAATCTGCCTCTCGCGAAATTTGGCTCTGTTATGCAGCTTTTGAAAGACAGTAACGCAGAAAACATTCAATCTCTGGATGTTTCAAAGGGGGTACACTGAAAAAGCTTCAAAAGAGTATCTTCACCGGATTGTAAAGAAGTGGGCAAGCAAGAGAAAGTGCTACATTTTCAGGAATTGAACTTTCACTGTTTTGAAGTTCCTCTTTACTGTTCAGTATTACCAAATAAACAAGATTTTTGGCAACAATGCCAGTGTCCTATTATTTTTTTATGTTCAGGACATCATGTCCTAATGGTTTTTTGTGTTCAGGACATCATGTCCGATTAGGGTCCCAAAACATGCGCATCACTGATATTGAGATGTTGGCCTCTCTCTTTCTCTCTTTCTTTTCCCCCTCTCTCTCCCTATCCCTCCCACACACCCAGTTTTTACATGCAAAATGTGTTTGTTAGGTTTTAAGGGTAAACAGAAAATGTGTTTGTTAGGTTTTAAGGGTAAACAGAAAATGTGTTTGTTACATATTAAAGGTTAACAGAAGAAAAAACAACTGTACTCACTACAACTGAAAGAGGATTTAAATTTTGTAAATGAAATATCCGGCTTTTGTTGCTTTTTAATTTCAGAGAGAATTGAACAAACAGAAAGACCAGAAGAAGAGGCTGGAGCAGCAAATACAGACCAAGAAAGATAGGTACTGAATAGTATCTTGCAACATGCACAGATACATTCAGAGGTGCCAACCAGTACGGAATGACCGTATTTAATTCCTGCGAAGTGAATTAAATACGGAAATACGGTAGCTTTTATAAAAATACGGAGGACAAGTTGCCGATCGTTTATCTTTGCCAGCGGTGCTTCTGTACCGGTTTCTGGTCTCATAATAGTACTCCTGCACTCGCTGAACGTCGCTGTGTTCAACAAGCTGATTTTCATGGTGATTTTAGAGTAAAACAAGTATGGTGTTCAACAAGCTGATTTTCATGGTGATTTTAGAGGACTGAAAATAGCCTGCTGTTTCAGAGGGAAGCCTATCGGTACTTTATAGTGTCAAAGGCTGGGTTTTGCGAGAAACAAAATACTGACAAGTGTTAAAAAATACAGACAAACGGGTCCGGAAATACTGACAAGAAGTTTTGGGGGTTGGCACCTCTGTACATTCCTGTGTTTGCAACTTGCATAGATAACGTTCCGAAGTTGTTTGCAACATGCACAGATACATTCCTGTGTTTGCAACTTGCATAGATAACATTTCTAGGTTGTTTGCAACATGCACAGACACGTTCCAAGGTTGTTTGCAACATCAGGCTGCAGAACTCTCCGCGGATCCGCGATTTTCCGAGTAAGAATTAAAAAAATTCTGAGAGAAAAAAAAATTCCGAGTAAAAAAATCCCGATTTTTATTTTTTGAATACCGATCCACATTTTTATGTCATTGACAGAGAGGTGCACCGCCCGCTAATACTGCTTCACTGTTATAGGCTACAACTTAAGCGGACGCCTCGTATGCTGTACATTTCACGAAAAGGCAGGTCACATAACCGACGAAACTTGCCAGGCCCTGCACTTGTTTTTTCCAAACAAGTTCCAGTCATTCGCCGAAAAAGGCAATCACCGAAGTCGAACGAAGCTCTCCAGTGTGTTACGAATTAATGCTTGCATGACTATGACTAGTCAAACAGACTAGTTAAACATTAAAAACGGTCGCTGTTGCTTCTAATTCAGTTCGAGTTACACAGACTAGTATTTCGCAATGATGTACTTTGTTAAGATGAGTATAATTATTATCGACCATATTTACTAGTTGCATCGCTTGCTTTGCTTTTGTTAGTTCTCAGCAGTAGTCTAATAATAGCATTCCCCATTTCCTGCCGTGAATCAAGTAGACACTGTTATATACATAGGCCTAATCTACATTATATATTATAAGTCAGTAACCGACAGTGAAGAAGCGTCACTAGCTGAATATAATGATTAGGCCTGCAACTTTGGATAGCTTCACTCGACTCGGATAACTTCGTTCGACTTCGGTGATGGCCTTCTTCGGTGGATGACTGGAACTTGTTTGGAAAAAACAACTTCGCGGCCCGGCAGACAATAAGATACCACCTGCAAGCAAAGGGCCAAACTGCTGTGGAAGCATTCCGCAAGAATGATCCGATTCGGGAACCTGTCTCCAAGAGACTATGCAACAACATGAAAAATGTGTATAAAGGCAGACAGGAATGACAGCAAAAGACAAGGCTGCGAATCATGAGAAGAGAGAGAAAGTAGGTGCTCCAATTCCTGCCTCAAAAAAAGCAGATAAAGCAGAACTTCTCAATCAGGCTTCCATTTTAAAACAGGCGCACAGGCAAACACTGGAAAAAGCGGCATCTGTAGAGTCTGAAATGAGCACACAAAGCAGTTTTTTAGCAGGAAGAAAACGGTCCCTGCACAGCTGTGGCTCATGAGATGGCTGCTAAAAGAAAGTGCAACAGATATAGTTTCTCGTGATGACCTCCAAGTCCAAGCAAAGCAAACATCCATTTTCTCTTTTTTTAAGAAGTAAAACCTAATCAAAATCTTTCAGCTGTGCCAACTATTATCTGAGATGTTCATGGTTTTGTTACAAATAACTTTTTCCAAAACATAACTAACTATTCATTTTTCAGTATTTTGATTCAAAAAATAAACAAAATAGTATATGAAAGTGACAATTTTCCCATACATGTGTACATAAAAGGAATACAGCTGAATTGGTTATAACTTTCTTGATGTTGAGTATTCAAGAAAACATCTGAAGATGTCATAAATGATTTAAAATTAAAAACATTTTGCTTATTTTCCCCACCTGTTCATAGTTCTGTTAATTTTTTTTTCCAAAACATTTTTTTCAGTATTTTGATTCAGAAAATACAACAAAATGGCATTTGAAAGAGCCATTTTCCCCTATTAAGTGTAAGTAAAAGAAATGAAACTTGTAATAACTTTTTGGGATGTGAAGTATTCTTTTGATGTGACCTTTTTTCCTCTATCCTTAATGTTTTGATTCAGGAAATACAGGAAAATGACCTTTAAAAGTGCCAGTGGTTTTTTTCCTATCAAGTGTAAAACAATTCAAATGAATTTACTTTTTTCACCTGTGCTTAAAAATAAGAAAAATTTTTTCGAAATCATACATTTTTCAGATTTTTTAATTCAAAAGTCACAAGTGCCAATTTTTTCTATAATTTATTTTGATGTGAGGTATTCAAGAAGAAATCTGATGGTGTCAATAAAGGATTTAATTTTTTTTTTTTTTTAAATTCAATGTGCACTTTTTTTAACCTGTTAATACTGAAGAAAAAAAACTTTTTTTCCCTAAAACATAGCTATAAATTTTCCGAAATGGCCTTGAAAAGTGCAATTTTTATTTTCCTACAAGGGGGGGGGGGGGCGCCCCCCCTGAACCGCCCACTAGGTGGCCCCTAAAACCTGGCCAAACTTCAGAGATTTTTTTTTCAAAGTTGTAACATAAACATTTCTAAGTTGTTTGCAACATGCTTATGTAACATTCCTAGGTTGTTTGCAAGATGCATAAATAACATTCCTAGGTTGTTTGTAACATGCACAGATACCATTATAGGTTTGTAACATATACATTTCTATGTTGTTTGCAACATCCATAGATGCATTCTTTGGTTGTTTGTAACATACACTATATACTTTCGTTTCAGTGTTTTTGTTAGCACATTTTATAGGATTAGGATAAACAAGTAATACTGAAGCTTAATCTCATGTCAGACAGTATAAAGCTTGCAAAGCACTACCAAGTTCATGTCAAGGCATAAGAATATTAAATTCATGACACAGCATAAGTGTGACAAAGTAAAGCTAAGTTGATGTCACACAGCATAAGGGTGACAAAGTAAAGCTAAGTTGATGTCACTCAGCATGAGGGTGACAAGTAAAGCTAAGTTGATGTCACTCAGCATGAGGCTTACAAAGTAAAGCTAAGTTCATGTTACACAGCATAAGAATTACAAATGCTAAGTTCATGTCTCACAGCATAAAGCGAGTGGAGAAAGAGGCACTGGACATGGAGGCAGAGACAAGAGCCAGCAACAAGAAGCTACAAGACATCACCAACAAAAAATGTGATCACCTCCAGGCCATGTACCTCCACACTCAAGTATGTACAATCCCAGTCAGCAGTTGTGATAAACGTAAACTGTCATTGTATCAGGACCAGGATGTACAACCCCAGTCACCAGTCATGATAATTAAGTGGTGTCTCTATGATAAATCTTTACAAGATTTGCACACACCATGTAGGAATACTTTATGTATTCGGTCAGATATTTTATTTAGCCCAGTTTCATTGATCACACCACTAAAGCCGATTGCTGCTCGAGTATCTTTTAAAAAAACTAACAGTCTGCTCCTTATTGTTTATCCCCTTCAAAAACCATAATTATGCAAAGCTGATTTAATACACCTGATAGACCAACTCCCATCTCCCTTCGTGATTGTTGGGGATCTGAACGGTCACTTCCCCAGATGGAGAAGTGACCATCAGAATCCCCAAGACAAAATTTTGGAGAATGTTTTCGATGACCTCAACCTTTATATTTTAAATTCAATTCCCCTACGTATTGTAGCCATTTAGAAAAATTTTCTAATTTACACCTGGCCATCTGTGACCCTTCTCTTCTTTTGGACCTGGATACCCCTTGGGGTCATGAGCAATCTTGCCACTGTAGATTGTTCAAACCTATAAAGGGAACAGTGAAAGCCACAGTTGAAAACCTGTCTTTCCTTTATAGGCAAGACGCTTCACTGCGGCAACAGTACCCCCGTTGGAGTGCCGGGGGTTTTCAGTATAAATAGTATCCCCACTTTATGGAAATTTAGTGCTTTAAATTCCCACTGTCGCTGTCTTCCTCATTTACTCTTTCCTATTCCTGCTCTGTCCTTCACTCTGCTATACTATCTTCTTCTTCGCTAGATCAATGACCTACCTTTTTTCTTGAAAACTCTTCCTGGACAAGACTCCTTGTTTGTGTATGAGGTCTGTTGGATCAGCTTGGGAGTGTTGGACGCTTTCTGCCGGGTGGTCACTAGGGCTTCCTATGAATATACTATTTAGCACTATAGGCATTTTATATGTATGTGTTTGGTTGATGATTTATAATGATGTTTGTATTCTATTTTGTTTTTGTAACCGGGGTGTTCGCGTAGTTGAGGTCAACCCTCAGCCGTCCCCCGCGTGGGATGTCTTTATTGTAAAGTGACTGGCCGGTGGAGGGCATTCAATTTTCCCACTGGGGTTGTTTCAGCAGATCTTTTATGCGGATCGGGGGTTGTCCGGTCCTGATTTGGCTCGGAAGAGTCCGCTGGACCTAAAGCAACAATAAATCAATCAATCAATTTTGGACCTGGATTGGAAACCTCATTCGGATCTCTGTGGGAGTGATCATTTTCCAATTTTTATAAAGTTTCTCGAAGATCAAGCTGAGGAGCCCCTGCGGCGCTGGAATTTCAAAAAAGCAGATTGAGACTAATTTGGACACTCCACAGCTTGTCAAATTACTAATGACATTCTAAATTCCGAAGATCCAGCTTTGGAGTTTTCCAATATCCTAATAGAATGTGCTTCATAAAAAATATACCCAAAACATCTATTAAAAGCAGTGCCTTGGTTTGATGAAGAATGCAAGCCCAGCAAACCAGCCCGATCGGGGCCCCACTCGAGCCGCATAAGGCATCCCTACCTTTGTCGGGTTTTAGTAGGGACCCACATAGCCCTACAAAAACCCGATGCGTAGCAGAGTCGAGAAATGTGGATGCGTAACGATTCGCCCTCCCGTGTGTCGCCCGATTCTGCCCCACCACAAAGCCTCGCTGCGCACACGCTAACATAGGCCTACTCTCACTTCTAATTGGCTAAACTGTCTGGAATGTTTCGTCTGCTTCACATATGCTGCGGCGTATGTATGTGAAAATTACTTATACAAAATCAATTCAGCAAGATATCATTATTTAATTGTGCTTATAATTCTTAATTTGTATCATACAATATGTAAAATATTGTTAAAGTGTTTCTTTTAACTATTGTATTTATTTATACATTATAAGCCAAGGGTAAATTTCCGTGCCCATTACTGCTGGTCTTTTCCGGTTGTACTTAGGCGCCAATTTTCTACAGTTTTCTTCTACAGTTGCTATGTGCTCGGATATTGTGTTTGCCTGCGAAAACCTATTTCACTGTGGTTGTTTTTTGGGTGCTTTGCCTTTCGTTTATGTATTTACACATGATTTCGATAGCGACGAAGATCACGTAAATATAGACTATATCGTTATCGAAATGGTGTGTAAATACTTAAGTGGGGACACACCAAGGACTTCCGAAAACAAAAACGCCTGTGCCGACAGTCCCTATTAACACCAGACATCTCAATTCTTTCTTCATGCAATCACATATCATAAACAATATGTGGGATATGATTTTAGGGTAAATCAGCATTGGCCAGGGATGGGGCATTATCGGGGTTGTTTCTGGTTTAAGTTGGGTTACAATAGGGTTGGTGTTGGGTATCCTGACGTATGCCCGATCTTTGCCGGAATCGGGTTACCGTTCGGCAAAGGTTGGGTTACGGTCGGGTAAGTTTTGGGTACCCCGACGATCGCCCATTCTTTATCGAAAGTCGGGCTACTCTTTGGCGAACGTGGGGTTACGATCGGGTAAGTTTCGGGTAGCCCGACGATCGCCCGATCTTTGCCCAAATTGGGCCCGAGTCGGTTCCAATTTCCATTTGCCTGATCGGGCTGCCCGATGCGGGCCCCATCGGGCCCCGAATTTGTGGTTAGCTGGGAGACGTTTCATTACCAAAGAAAACAAGCCCAACAGAGTTTTTTCAAAATCCTACAGCTGAAAATAAACTTCAGCACCAGAAGCTGCAAGCCAAAACTAGGTATCTTTTTAAACAAAAAAGGCGTCAATCCTGGAAAACCTTCTGTTCCAAACTTCATACCAAAACCTCTTCCAAAACAGTCTGGAAAATAATAAAAAGAATTAAAGGGAAAAACTCCAAAGCTGTGATCCAAGGTCTGAAAAATCATGGACAAATTATCACTGACAAAAAGCAGGTGGCTGATTTGTTGGCCTCTGCCATCCATTCTAATTCATCGTCTGCTCATTATTACCCAAAATATCAAAGATAAAAAAGAAAGAGAACCCTGCTTTTTTGACTCCGATAATTGTGAACCATATAACCTTCCCTTTTCTATGGAAGAACTGACAGATTCCATCCTGAAATCCATCAATTCTGCTTCTGGCCCTGATGATATTCATTATCAGTTAATTTCACACCTGCCTAATGACTCCCTTAAAATCCTATTGGCTGTATTTAATCATATCTGGTTTCTTTCCCCCATCTTGGCGGGAAGCAGTTATTGTTCCTATCCCTAAACCTGGTAAGGATCACTCTGATCCAAACAACTACAGACCTATTGACCTTACAAAGCTGTGCAAAACTATGGAAAGAATGATCTATGAGCGTTTGATGTGGCAGTAAGAATCCATCAACGTCTTGATATCTCTCAGTGTGGTTTCCCCAAAAACAGGAGCACTTCAGATCATCTTGTTTGATTCGAGTTCTTCAGAAACGCGTTAGTTAACAGTGAACATGTTGTTACTGTGTTGTTTGATCTTGAAAAGTATGACACGACTTGGAAGTTCGGGATTCTAAAAGATCTAGATCTTATGGGCTTCTGTGAGAACTTACCCATTTTTATAGAAAATTTTTTAACCAACTGAAAGTTTCAGATCCAACTTGGCTCCACTTTATCAGATTCTTTTGAGCAGGAGATGGGTGTATTCTATCTCTTTTGTTTAACATTAAGATCAACAACATAGTTCAAATTGTCAAATCTGGCATAGATAAATCCTTGTTTGTTGATGATTTCTCCATCTCTGCCAAGGGTAAAATGTTGGCAGGGGGTAAAGCGTCAACTTCAGCTTTAGATAAAATAGATAAAATTCAGGGGTGGGTAGAAGAAAACGCCTTCCAATTTTCGCTTTCTAAAACCAAATGCATTCATTTTCATCACTAACAGAACCAGGTTTTGAACCCTTCTCTCCATGTTTATGGTCAACCCATCAAAGTTTCTAAACAAGTAAAATTTTGGGGTATTATTTTTGACAGCAAATTTACTTTTCTGCCGCATATTAAATATCTGAGGGAAAGCTGCCAGAAAGGTCTTAACGTTTTGAAAGTTATCAGCCACACAGACTGGGGTGCAGACAAGCAAACTCTGCTCCTCCTCTATCATTATCTGGTACACTCTAATTTGGATTATGGTATATGGTTCTGCTAGGAAAGTATTTTAAAACCTTAGATCCAATCCATCATCAAGGTCTTCGGATCTGTCTGGGGGCGTTTCACACTTCACCGAAGGAAAGTCTCTACGCTGAGGCTGACGAAAGTCCCTTGAAGATCAGCAGGCTTCAGCTCGCCATGAATTATTTTCTCAAAGTGTCAAACTTAAAGTAAACCCTGAAAATCCTGCTTATGTTTGTGTTCTAAACCGGTTATTTACACTTAAAAACTCCAACAAACCAACAGAAATTCCTCCTTTTGGTATCGGAGTACGTCCTCACTTTGACACTGCAGGCATAAATGTTGACTGTGTTAATGATGATCAATTGCTAACTGTACTTCCACCTTGGAACCTCATCAACCCCATTATCAACTTCACTCTCACATCCTTCAAAAAGACCAAATGTGCTAGCCACTAAATCTACCAACTCGCATTCATCTTGTATTTAAGTAAAATTCACTCAAAACAGTTATCACAATTTTATTTGCTTTCAAAGGGGGACAAGAGAGTACACCATCAGACCAAGTCCGAACCACAAGCCTATCTAGGTGACTGTTTAGGTGAAATCTGTCGATCATAAACACCTATGTTAAACAACGTAACGTAACATAGAATATATGAAAATAACATACATGCCAAAATAAACATGTCATACACTGCATGAAAATAATTTCTTTAAACCAAGCATATTTCCAAAAATGTTCACATGAGCATCAAAACTCCAACATAGACCATACAAACGTGTTCTCCAAAAATAAACGTTTACCTATGCATCTTTCTTAAACAGAATTTTAGAGAACCTATTTCCCTAAAAGACTTAAAACTTACAAACAAAGCATATGTAAGAACACATTCATATGATAGAGTTAGATCAATAATTTCACCGCACATGAAGAACACTCAAGAAAAGGTCTTAGAACAAAACAAACCATCCAAAGAAAACGACCTGCTAAAAGAGATGAGGCAGAGAAGACAGGAAGAAAAATAAAAGAAGATGGATATCAATAAAAGAAAGAAACAGAATAATAATAATAATAAAGTAGGCTTATATAGCGCGATACCCCAGCTCGATCAGGGCTGGGCTCACCACTCTTAACATAGGATATATCTTTAGAACAAACATAAACAATAAAACAGGGTCTATTTTTACAGATTTGAACCACTTTATAACATTTTAAGATAATGTCTCTCTGGTCTTGATTTGGCTCGGAAGAGTCCGCTGGACCTAAAGCAATAACCATGTATGAATCACGTGATGAAAGCTGAATCAAGTACGCATGACCCGAATCAAACACGTTATCCATTTGTTCAATGAAAACACTCGTTCTTAGCCTTTCAGGGTGAAGACTATAATGGAGGGAACTCGTACAGATCTATTTTAAAACTGACGTCAACTGGGGTTAGGGTAGGGTTGGGTTAGGGTTACCCTACCCAACCCTACCCTACTCTATCCCTACCCTGTCCCTAGTCTAAAAATAGACCTGTACGAGTTCCCTCCATAATAGTCTTCACCGCCTTTCAGAGTGTTTCAAAATCGCGAAAATGGCAGGACGTGGTAGACCCAGAAAAATAAAAGCTGCTAAGTCTGATGACGAAGCCGATTCCTCATAAATAAAACAAAGCCTGCAACTAAACGTCTGCAAGATTTTCTGCATTCATACACAGAAGCTTGTTGTTGCATCAATTTTTATTCATCAGATTAACATAAGTTGTACTGATGTAACATAAACAATTTACAAAATCTAACCTGCACACATCATAGATATTTTCCAAATTAAGTAATTAATCAAACTATAGAAATCATCATACTACTAACATACACATACACTTTTAAGAACATACATTCATTCCCTTGTAACAATTAGTTGATTAAGAAACACACAAAGGAAAAAAAAAAAAACTTTCAACTTCACCTGTGAAAAACAAAGTACTTATAAATGTTATTTTGCGTCTTACAGAAAGTTGAAGTTAGGCCTCCAGGCCCTTACCCCCCTCCCCACTCCATAACCCCATCTCCCCCCCTCCCCCTGCACTCCCCATATACAAACTAAAAGAAAAATGATAAAATAATCAATCAAAACTAAAACAAATTCATAAATAATTCCCCCCACCCTCCCTTCCATCCAAAAATAAAGAAATAAATAAATAACATATATTTATTGAAACTAATAATGCTTAATTAAATAAATTAGGTACAAAGAATAAACAGACAATTACTAAACTAATTGTTAGAAGATATTTAGAAAAAAATGAATAATTCATGACTTCTAAGTAAATCTATGAGCATTAAGCTCAATGACCAATCAGAATGATCTTCTGGATATACAATACTTGAGATTGACATAGGTAGCTTTAATTTATTTAATCTAATGAGTAAAGACTGAAAATGGTTATAATTTTGTTGACATTCAAATATTAAGTGATTTACATTAAAAAATATACCACAATTACAAAGAACTGGAGGATTTATGAAACGAGCACGCCAAGGATTTAGCCTTATTCTGTGAAATAAATTGTTAATATGAAAAGAGTTTGAAATAGATATAACGTTATTTGATACGCGTGAATTATCCAAGTAATGTTTTTCAATGACCTCTTGCTTGTATTTCTCATTCCATTGATTCCAAGCACGTCGTTTTATTTGATTATTAATTTCATTTGTTGTCAGGTTGACAAATAGTTTAATGGATTCGTCCGAAGATGCAGCACTCTTTGCTAAATGGTCAACAATGACATTTCCTAATATATTTAAATGACTAGGTATCCAAATTAATGACACAGAAGCACATCCATGCATCATTGCGTCGAAACTGTCAACAAGGTACGCACGCTGTACTGTCTGTGGCTTCGTTTTTTTTTATAAGTCATGGTGGCTTTGACGATGTTGCCAGGCATGTTGCATCTGCTAGGGCACAAAGCTTACGTACTGTCCAAGATCATACTGAGGATTCTCCTGATCCCTGTGTCCAAATGTTCATGTGAAAGGGTCTTTTCTCTGGTTTGAAAAAATAAAACTGACTTTAGAGGGACTATGGGAAGTAAGACACGGAATGCAATGCTGCAGTTGAAATCAAGAAATTCAAATACTGACTGCTACAAAACAAAACTCTCCCCAACACTTCTGAAAAAGGCAACTGTTATTACTGTGTTAAGTCCTTGAAACAATAGAACTTTTTTGTTGCTGACATTGCTTTTATTGGAAAGACTATCAGTATCATTCATTTTAAGTAAAACAAGTGTAGTGTTCAACAAGCTGATTTTTATGGTGATTTTAGAGTAAAACAAGTGTGGTGTTCAACAAGCTGATTTTCATGGTGATTGTAGAGGACTGAAAATAGCCTGCTATTTCAGAGGTAAGCCTGTCGTTATAATGTCGTAGGCTGGTTTTTGCGAGAAAAAAAATACTGACAAGTGTTAAATACTGACTAACGGGTCCAGAAATACTGACAAAAAGATTAGGAGGTTATATGTGTTTTTGGAGGCTTCTGTTTTTGCTTGTTACATTTGTAATATCTATACATCAAGTAACCAGAAGCCCCAAGACTAGCCGCAGCAACAAAATAAACTTGTTTGCTTGAAGAAGGATGGTTTGGTTCTACTGATTCTTCATGTTTTCTTGCTAACGAATGTTGGTGCATTATTGGTTGTTCTTTTGACTGTTCTTTGTTTAATATATTCCCTTTTGTTTGCCTTTTCCATCTGTGTAATTTATTATATACTGCTAATTGTTTTCCAGCCACGATTCGTCCAAGACCTTTTTCCTTACACTCTCTTTGTACTGGGTTTATTGGAGTCTCCTGTAGTATAGCCTGTGTCTCTGGGTTCTGATTCATCTCCGGATTGGAAGAGTCCATTTTTAATGGCAGAGATATTTACATGTTGAAAAGTAATTAGCCAACAAACCTCCAAATTTATAATACAGAGACCTCGTCACTTGGCTAAGGCAATTATTAATGAAAGGATCCCGATTTTAATTATGAAATAAATCTTCAGAATCTAAAACAAGGAACGCTGATACAGCATTTGTATATAACTTTATAATATATCTCACCAAACTTTTGACCACTTGAGCTCAAGCCTAACGACACTCATCAAATGGACTTGCTGTATCTTCCTCGACACAATATGAAGAAAACAATCAAGTACTCCCTAACTGATTTGAAATAGTTTTGAGTGGTCCTGTTTCAGCTCTTAGCATTCCGCTGGACCCCATAAACATTGACTATCTATTTAATCTAATCAGTATTATGTTATAGTCAATAATGTATTTGTGTTTATGTTTATATTTTGTTCATGTATGCCTCAGAGGTGTTTTGAGCTGACCAAAGAGAAGATGTACCAAAGCCTGGAGCAAGCAGAGACGTTGAGAAAGTTTACTGCATTGGAAGCTCAGCTCCGTGAACAAACACAAAGCCTGAGTGCCATTGAGGTAAATGGATTATTTTCAACTGTATTTCTTAAATGATGTAGTTATTTATGTATTGAACGATAAAGCACCCGAGTGCCATGGAGGTAAGGTACTAGTCCCAATTGTATTTAATTATTTAATATTAATAATAATACTAATAACGGATTTTTATTTAGCGGGTACTCCAGCCCATGACCAGACTCACCACGCTTTACATAGTCATTACATAAAAATACATGCACTCGATCAAACATCGCTTTTGCTACGATACACCAAAAGACGGAACAGTAAAGGTAAGAACTATTTACAACTATGTACACAAATGACAAAAAAGACAGAAATAGACTATTTACAACTATGTACATAAATGACAAAAAAAGAAAGAAATAGAATAGCAAAATCCTATTCACAGCTATTTATATGCCCGGTTAGACCCAGGAAGAAAAACAGTATAAATTACAGCCGTGTATACACTTACAGATCAGACAGAGACAAAAGAGGAGAGAATGGCAGCGGGATACAAATCAGTCTGAATAATGCAGTTTGAAGAGGTGGGTTTTGAGGGCCTTTTTGAATGCCTGTGTTGATTGTATGTTGCGGATGTGGGAGGGAAGGGAATTCCACTGCTTGGGTGCGGAGTAAGCGAATACCCGTTGGCCGTATGTCTTAGTGCGGGTGACGGGAACTTTGAGTGTGCGAGTGTCAGCAGAAGATCTTAAACTGCGTGAAGGGGAGTAGACAGACAGTATATCAGCAAGGTAGGAAGGACAAAAATCTGTGAAGAAGTTGTGACAGAGAACAGTTTGTACTCTACGCGTGCTTGCACAGGAAGCCAGTGAAGGGAATGTAATAGAGGTGTGATGTGATCGCGTTTCTTTGCTCGGAATACTAGTCTACCTGCTGAGCTCTGAACTTTTTGTAGTTTGTCAATGATGTGTTTTGGGGAGCCAGAGAGGAGAGAGTTGCAATAGTCAAGACGAGAAAGGACGAGAGAGCAGACTAGGGTTTTGGTGGCAGTGACTGTAAGATAGTGGCGAAAGGAGCTGATTTGGCGGATGGCCGTGTATGCAGAGCGACAGATGTTGGAGATGTGGTTGTTGAGAGACAGGTCATCGGAGAGAATGTAGCCGAGATTTTTCGCTGAGGATAAGAACTGAATGTTTGTTGTCCCTATTGTAAGCGATGTTGGGAGAGGCGAGAGTGAGGAGAAGGTGTTGTGCTTGTGAATGAGGAGGGCTTCGGTTTTATCGTCATTAAGCTTAAGCTTGTTGAGTGTCATCCATGACTTAATGTCTGTGATGCAGTTCTTCAAAGTCTGAACAGTGGAACTAATGAGAGAGGGGGCAGTGGATTTATAAAGTTGTGTGTCATCTGCAAATCACTGACTCTCAACAGCTTGCTTTCCGAGCAGGAGAAGCAATGGCTTGGTGTACAGAGTGAATAACACCGACCCTAAAACGGAACCCCGAGGCACGCCGCGCACCAAGTCTGCTATGTTGGAGAAACAGCCATCGACAGTGACTGCTTGTGATCTGTCAGAAAGATATGAGTGAAACCAAGCCAGGACCGAGCCAGAGATTCCAAAGTAGTGTTGAAGAGTGTTAAAGAGAATGTGGTGGTCGACTGTGTCAAAGGTGGCTGAGAGATCTAATAAGGTGAGTATGGAGACGTTACCATTATCTAAGGCAAGCAACAGATCATCGCTTACCTTAAGGAGGGCTGTCTCAGTGCTGTGGAAGGGTCGGTAGGCAGACTGGTTGGGGCAAAGTAAAGCGTTATCATATAGGTAGGCAAACAGTTGTTTGAGAACAATTTTTTTTCTATGACTTTGGACAGGAAGGAGAGGTTTGAAACAGGTCTATAGTCCTTTAGATTATTTTTGTCTAAACTTGTTTTTTTTAAGGAGGGGTTTGAAGACAGCCGCTTTGAGCACAGATGGAACAACACCAGAGGACAGACTCTCATTGATAATGTGGGTAATGGTCGGGAGTAGAGGGTCAAGATTCTCTATCAACATGGGGGTAGGAATGGGGTCAAGAGAGCAAGATGTTGGTTTTGAGCTTAAGATGACTTTCTTGACTTCTTGCTCTGTTATTGGTTTAAAAACTTCCAGCTTTGCTGTAGTGAGGGAAGGTGAGAATGGGTTAATGAGTGGGATCTCATGGCTATCAAGAGCGGCCCTTATGTCAGCCACTTTCTGTGTGAAATAATTACAAAATACATCTGGGAGCTGACATGGTGGATGGGAGTGATGTTGCATTGCTCTTACCCCTTAGCTGATTGCAAATGTCGAACAACTGTTTACAAGTTTCGCTGCTGCTAATTCTGTCGCTAAAGTACCGGGTTTTGGCAGTCTGGACTATTTTAGTGACCCGTTTTTTTGCAGCGGTGAAAATCTGCTTGCTGACTTCTAAACCTGATTTAAGCCACTTTTTCTCTGCTTTGCATCAGTGTTTCTTCGCCTCAGAGAGCTCATCCTTAATAGACTCATACCAGGGTGTTGAGCGTGTTGCTTTGACCTTTTTCTGGGCCACGGGAGCGTGCCGATCAAGCACAGCATGAAGTGTACTTTTCAGCTGATCCACAGTGGGGCACAGTTCTGGGGTCACTTTAGCGGTAAGCTCTTGCTTGAAAGCATCCCTATCCATGGTACGCAGGCTGCGAGCCTCCCTGAACATGAGAAGAGGAGGGGGGGGGCTGCGACGCTTAGTTCGCACACGACACAGAAATGGTCAGATGTTAATTCCTGGGTGACTGAAGTTGATCTAACATTATCCTGAGGCCTATGCATAACCCAATCTATGATGTGACCACGGCTGTGGGTGTGCTCTATGACTGACTGAGAAAGACTAAGCTGATCTAAAAGTTCAATCATTTTTGCGGTGGAAGGTTGCTGGGGTTGGTCAAAGTGTAAGTTAATGTCTCCTAAAACTATGTATGTTCCTGACAGTGTGTTGCAATAATCGAGCAGGACTGGAAATTCTTGGTGGAAAATTGCATCAATTAATTTATTTTTCTTGCTTGGAAAGGTGCGATATATGCATATGAAGTGAATGTTCTGCTGTGGAACGGACAAACTAAGGTGAACAACTTCAAAGGACGAGTGAGTGAATGCGAAGTCTGTAATGAAGCCAAGGTGACGGGACAGACTGTCTCTGTAAATAATAGCAAGGCCACCACCGCGATTTGAGCGAGGCAGCGAACATACAGAATAGCCGGATTGGGTTAAATCAGAGCATTTGCCCTCGTCACCAGTCTGCCGAAACCAAGTCTCTTGAATGAACATGTCAGTCCTGCTGTCTGAGATGAATTCATGCAGAGCAGTACGTTTTTCGTTGGGACCTAGAGACTGAGCGTTGAATGATGCAATGCGTAGAAGGCTGTGAATATTGAGCTGTGAAGACAGAGGTGGAGGGGAGAGGTTGATGTGAACGAGATTGTCTGTGTTACTGCGATGTGTCTTAGGCCTAGTGATACACACTGGGTGTGATGCAATGTGAAGCGTGGGGTCAGAGTTGAGAAGCATAGACGATCTCTGTAAAAGAACAACGGGGATAGACAAGATGTTTTGTTTCTGTAGCTATAAATAGCCCGCAGCCAGCAAAATGTGGAGGCACTAAACAGTGCTGCTCACATAGGCATTGAGCTTGTGTGTTCCCAGACTCAGCACCCTTGACTACATCAGCAAACCTAAATAGTCCAACTGGGTCTTTTTATGATCACTCATAATCCCATCCCCCCCCTCCCCATTCCCCCGCCCCCCCCACCTGTTTAGTGACTGAAACAGTTGATGTCCATCATCCTCCATAATAGCAAACGGATGTGGAGGGCGATGCCACAGGCAGAGATTTCGCCGTATTTTATACAGGACATTTGACAAAATACGACCAATACGGGACAGTACACAAAAATACGGCCTTTTTAATTTTTTTATTATATTAAAAAATTTTTTTTTAAATCTAGACATAAATCGGTTGTTTCTGGAGCAGTTCGGAGCTTTGGCGGGTTGTTTTTCGGGTAACTTCGGCGATAAGCGAAATCGACGATGATTGGTTTAAGAGTAGTGACATCACGGATCGGCTATTTACGCTTTTATTATGGTCATTCGTTGACAACAATCACGGCGCCATATTTGGGTGAAAAATGAAACGTCAAGCAGCAAGTGCAAGTGTTGCTGGCCCTGAAAAGCTCAAAAAAATATGTGAGCAGGAATTTATTTCAAAGTATACTAAAATCCCTGGCAATTGTCGAATCTTCTGTCAGCAAAGTGCATGCTCGATGCAAGTACTGTGAAGTTGACTTTTCTATTTCGCATTCTGGAAAATTTGATATCGATCGCCATTGTGAGACTAAAAGCCACCGTGATTGACTTGGTAGAATTCAGGCCGCTACAACATGCCAAAGCATACATAAATTCATGCCTTCACAGCAAGTATCGCAAACCGAGCAAGATGTTATGCTGAGCCGAGGCCATGTTTTCCGAACTTATTGTAAAGACTAACCTACCTCTCACCACGGCAGATATAATAAGTAAAACCAAAGAGCTTATATACCAAGAGGGTTCACTCAGGGATAATTACTTGGACTACGGGAAGTGCGATAACTCGTGCTGAGAAAGAGTTATCTTACATGTATAGCAGCGCAAACAGCGAAGATGACGGTAGAAACTATAGTGAAGAAATTAAGTATAGGTCGCATCTTTGTTCTGGAAAAGGGTGCAGTAGGACTTCCCCCCCCCCCCCTTTTTTTTTAAAGATATATAATAAAAGGACAAAGTTCCAAACAAGTGATGTTAATTTTATCTCTTACTTTTTTTTTATGCTGAGAGACAATGTATACACATGTAAAATAGTGCAGTGTCTGATTTATTTGTATGTGATGTTTATTTATGTATAATTATATAAATAGTGTTTGAAGTAATGTATAGAATGTTAATTTGATTGGCGTTTAGGATGCTGAGAGGCAATGTAGGTAAGAGGTAGTTTAGATGTTATAATAATGTGGATTTAAACATGTAAATAGTGGAGTGATTTATATGTGATGTTGGTATGTATAAACATGTACGACATACATGTATATAATGTCAGAAGTAAGTAATTAGGTTTGATTTTAATATGTATGAACATGTCAATAGTACGCTAAGTAATGTACACTTGATTTTTATACACTTGCAAATAAACATGTTAATAGTGCCTGAAGTCATTTAGTTGTGATTTGTGTGGAAAATGTCATGATATTATTAATGTTATTAGTTATTGTTTCCAATGTAAGTATCAGTTTTATCACGGTCATATTTCTGTGTATTTTGAATATCTGCTGACAAACTGAAATTGCTTGTCAACAGAATGGAGGTTTTACACAGTTTATATTGCTCCCTTCTTTTGTGTCATTCTGTCCACTGACAATCTTTTCGTTATAGTATTCTTTCATCTGTCTCTCTTTCTCCTCTCTCTCTCTCTCTCTCTCTCTCTCTCTCTCTCTCTCTCTCTCTCTCTCTCTCTCTCTCTCTCTCTCTCTCTCTCTCTCTCTCTCTCTCTCTCTTTGGATTGGAGATTGGAGTATTCCTACGCCATCTATTCAATAGGAACATTTTTCACCGCTCACTGTTGATGTAACTGTTGTGTGATTATCTATTTGTGTAATAACAATTTCTGTTTAAAAAAATTTGTGATACACTGGACTTCAAAAATGTGACGCTTTTTTAAAGTTATACAATTTTTGGGGGGCTGTTTTTGCCCTTTAAAATATTGAGATGACAACTTCTTTTTTTCTTCCATTGTTGCTATGCAGTAACGGTGCTTTTCGTTTTGGTCTGTTTCCATCAGTGTATGAATCTTCTGAATCGTGAAATTTATTCTAGTTATTTTCTTACCTGATCTTCGTAAAAACACTCAGTCTTCTGATTTTATTCATCTATTTCTCCTGTTTCCAAGAGGCACTGTTGTCATGAACAGGATGTAGTCTTCAAAATTTCATCATTGGTGGCGTCATTTGCATTTTACGTCTTTTTTTTTAAAAATGTAATTATGTAAACTTCCGGCGTACACAATGTCATAGGTGGGGTTATTTCAATCGTGGTATATACTTATCTACACACACTTTATGGTAAATAATTATCATCTTTGTGTGAACATGTACTGATCCAATACTACTTCTGTGTGGTTTTCTTTTATTGGACTAAAGCGCTATGGCGCTTCTTCGCGTTTCTTCCTGCAATTGGGCACCTGGAGTTGACATCAAACAAGACGAACGTCAAGCAACATTTGTCATTCCGCACAACCTCATGCCCATTGCGAGATGTGTATTGTATCACCGATATAAGGTCTTTCTCGGTAATGAACCTCAGTATACTGTTCAGTGGCGTGACGACCTGAATGATAACAAGAACCTACAACCACTTCAAGTGCAAGGCTCGTACACTGACTTTGATGAGCTCCCTTTTCAGCTTCCACCTCACTTGTTCAAAACAACAATTCGAGTGTATTTTGAGCGTGAAAAACTGATAACAGTTACCTTGTACTACACCACCAACACCGTGCTAGCACAAGGTAACTTCTGTGCAGATTGGAGAGGGAAGGAGCTAAGAGCGCTAGTGGCATTAATCAACACCCTTGACAGCCACCTTACTGCCGCGCAACGAGAGGAGGCCAGGCAAACCATACAAAGGCTACCTCTACCTCCAGCTTCAGGGGCAGTCGCTAAGCGCCAAGCAGCTAAACAGCCAACACGGCGCTCCAGCCGTCTCCGAAGGCGGCAACGTGACGTTGATGAAGGTCACTCCCAAACCTCCCTACAACTAATGTCTGCGCCCTCATCACCTCTTATCTTAACAAGCCCTGCTTGTCGTCGTCAGTATCAGCAGTCGGACCTCAAGGGACCGGTTGATAATTGTATTTGTGCCATTTCATCGGATGTTGATAGTATGTATCCCGCCTCTGATACTTGTGCGGTTGTAAACTCTGTTGATGGGGACGATGAAATTGAAGCCGCAACCTGCGGACCTCTCGGTCCACTGCCATCATCGTGCCTGTCCTACGTTCATACCTCTTCTGAAGAACCCCTCTCTCAGCTGTCTCCTCTAGTTGCTGTTGATGAAGAGACGGATGACCGCACGGGCGGCAAGTCAGGTGTAACCCTTCAGTCTGACCTGATTGCTCTAAATCAGATCACACTTACCTCTTGCAATGTAGGGGTTCAAGTAACATGTAACAGTCATGAAGACTGCGTGCCTCTTGAGGAATTTAATCGCGTAACAAACAACTTACGTGATGAAATAGCAGCACTTCGTTCTGCCATACGGGAAATGAGGTACTCAATGAAGATTGAGATGAACGACTTGGAGTTGCTGGTGAAGAACAAGGAGCGCCCTGACACTGCTTACCAGTCTGGTACTACAAGCTACAGGTCCTCACATTGTCCATCAAGTCACGCTCAACAGTCTCAACCTAAACCCTCTCAGTCTAGCACGATGGTTACACCCATACCACATCCTCGCAACAAACCCTTTCAGCCTAACTCAGTGGTTCACAAACCAACACCACAGCCTCGCACCAAAACATCCAATCCCAGCTCTGTGGTTCTCAAACTCACACCACAGCAACCCACCAAACGCTCTTTCCAACACAGCTGCCCGGACCTAGAACCTAAGTGTGCTTTGGACACTGATGGTGACTCAAACATGCAAGATGACATCAGTGTGTGTACGGATCGTTCAGTACATGAGATTGCGTTTTCCGATACACGCTCTTCACTTGGCAAGCATGCTGTATCTTATAACACTAACCCACCTGACTCGTCTGATAATGACTGGCCACAACTCTCAGGTCTGAATTCAAATACAAAAACATTGATTCTGGGCGATTCTGTGGTAGCAGGCCTGCATGAAGCCAAGATGTCAGTAGCAAGCGAGAAATCCCAGGTTATTACAATTTCTGGGCTGGACAGGTCATCCCTTCTAACAGCGCTGCGGGGTACGGCTATTCACCCTAATGTCACTCTCTTGGTTCTGCATATTGGCATTAATGACTGCAAGCGTGGCTATGTGCTGGGTAACTCAACGTGGCGTGCAGTCGTTAAAGAATGTCGTCGTTGTTTCCCAACAGCTAGAATCATGCTATCTACCATTCTACCACACCGTGATGGTCATGATCACATCAGCTCTTGTATCAAAAACTCAAATCACTGCCTAAAACAAGTTTGCCAACAATTCACTGGAGTTGATGTAGTCGACAATGACACTGCCTTCTACACCAAGAAAGGGGGTATTAAAACAGGTTGGATGAGGGACGCTGTGCATCCGAACACTCGGGGTAGCAGTGGCCTGGCTGTCAACATCAAACGTTGCTACTCTGCATCTCTTATGCAGACCCCGCGTCGTCCTCAGCTGAAAGGCGACACTAGCCAAAAGTCAGTAGTACAGTCAGTCTGTGGTCAAGTTCTCCATTCTCAACAGAGCAACGTTACACCACGTCCATCGGATGAATCACTGCAAAATCTAATGCTAATCCAAAAGCCCAAGCCACTGTATTCGGCGGTCGTGAGAGGTTCCAAATCGTACGCACCCACCTTGTCGCCTGCTGTTCCCCGCCAAAAGTTACCACAGCCGCTGTTAAACAACCCTGTGAGGCCCATGTCAGCGCACAATAGTCAACTGAATCGTCAGCAGCAACAGCAACTGCAGTTTCACAATGAGACACCTTTAGACCTCTCTAATCAGAGTCATTCCTCACCCCTAAACGACAAGGAAAAAAGCATACTTTTTGAATACCTTGTCCGACTCCTAAACTAAATGTTACTAGGTCTAATAACCTGACTGTAGTTTATTTTTAATGGTGAATAACGTAGGTGCAGTCAACTTTCAAACACGACATGCATAGCCTACACTCAAACACAGAACACTTTTGTACTCGATCCTCTCCCCTCCTTTTCATTATATACAGCCAAACTGTAACATTTCTGATAACATTCTTGAGCATTTATTCTTTGTGATAGAAACCCTTGTGTAACCTTAAATTTGTAATAGTATATATTTTATATTATTAGGTTTTGTTCTCTCTCTCTCTCTCTCTCTCTCACACACACACACACACGCACACACACATTGTATTGTGATTTGATATTCCCATCTACTGACTCTAGTATTTGTTGTTAATTTTAATTGCTTATGCCAATTCCATTTTAATTTGATATATAATTATATTGTAACTGTTCTGATTCTTTTGCACTCATCCATACCTCCTGTCTCCCAACTACTTTTATTTTTTACATTTACTTTTTCTGTTAAATCTCCTCTCCCAATCCCTGTCCACCTTCCTCCATTGTGTTACCTTCTATAGAAGAAATGTCACTTACAACATGGCCTTCCAAAGATGGTTTTCGAATTGGCCATCTTAATATATGTCATGCACTCAACAAAACACATGAAATAGCATCAATTTTAAACAACCATAATACACCATTTCATATATTTGGCTTTTCTGAATCTTGGTTATGCACTCAGACTGTTGATTCTGAAATGGCGATACCAGGTTATTCTTTAATAATACGTCATAGAACAAGAAATCAAGAAACTGGTTTATTAATATACATTAGTGAAACGCTTAATTTCAAACGTCTACATTACCTTGAGCAGCATCAAGTTGAGTCTATTTGGCTTGAAATAAATATAAAACATTCAGCCCCAATCATCGTCGGATTCTTATACAGGCATCCTGATGTACATGTGGACTGGATTAGTAACTTTACTTCAATGATCGATGAACTGTTATTAGAATCTAAAGATTTCTTCATTTTAGGGGATTTTAATATTGACCTGTTTAAACCTAATAAACACTGGACCGATACTATTAAACTGTGCAACTTTGAACAACTAGTGTCAGGACCAACCAGAGTAGCTGCGACTTCAAGCACACTCATTGATCACATATATACAAATAACAAGACGCATGTTGTAGAAGTTTGTGTTCCAGTCTTTGCTTGCAGTGATCATTATCCTGTTTGTTTGACCTGGAAAAAGAAAGGAGCTAAAATACCCAAACCAGGACATAAAACTATAACATACAGATCTTTTTCCAAATTTATTACAGATGATTTTCTCTTTGACCTCAGCAACAGCGCTCTCTCAAATGTTTATAATTTTACTAACCCTGATGTTGCTTTAGCGTACTGGTATGACACATTTATGAATATATACAATAAACATGCTCCTATATATACCAAAAGAGTTAAGTACTATTCCAAACCACCGTGGCTAGACACAGAACTGCAAAATGCCATTAAATTAAGAGATTATTTAAAGAAAAGTGGTAAAGAAGATGAATACAAAAAACAAAGAAATGCAGTAACTTCACTCAAAAGAAAAAAAGAAAGCATTTATTACAAATTTAATCTCGTCCAAAAACAGTTCTAAAACGATTTGGAAAGCAATTAATCACTTAACAAACAAATCCAGTATATCACCAGTGATTAAAGATATTTCTCCTAATATTCTGAATTTACATTTTGTTAAAATGTCCGATAGGATTATTACTATTGACAAATCAAAAGAAAACAATCTAGAGAAATTAGCAAACTTTTGTCATTCTAAGAACATTAAAAGCAAACTAGACATTCCTTATTTGTCTACAGAATTTGTACACAAAGCACTAACAAACCTTAAGCAAACAAATTCAAGAGGAATTGATGAATTGGATAGTAAAATACTAAAATTGTCTGCGTCATTTATTACTGACACTTTAACGTATATATACAACCTATGCATAGACAAATCACATTTTCCTATAATGTTCAAAAAGGCTAAGGTTATACCCCTTTTCAAGAATGGTGATAGCACTGACCCATCGAACTATAGGCCTATTTCGATTCTTTCTACTCTCTCTAAACCTCTTGAAAAGCACATAAATAATAATATTCTTGATCATTTCACTGAAAACAGCCTCTTCCATGAAAATCAGTCGGGTTTCAGAGCTAAACACTCTTGTCACACAGCTCTTACATCAATGATAGAACAATGGCTAAATAATATTAATAAGGGACAATTTTCTGGAACATTATTTGTTGACTTCGCAAAAGCTTTTGATGTAATAGACCATGACCTTCTTCTACGTAAACTAAACCTATATGGCATTCATTCCAAATCTCTTGAGTTTCTTAAATCGTTTATTTCGGACAGAGAACAGTGTGTTTATGTAAATAACCAAAAGTCACAATTTGAAATTGTTACAGCTGGAGTACCGCAAGGATCTGTTTTAGGACCGTTGTTATTTTCTATCTACATAAATGATCTCCCCCTTTATATTTCTACTTCTTGTGAACTCTTTGCTGATGACACTACATTACATTCTCAAAATAGAGACTTGAATAAACTCTCCTCCTCATTACAAAAAGGGGCTAGTGAACTACAGGAATGGACTGAATACAACCACATGGCCCTCAATCCAGACAAAACAAAATCCATGCTAATTACAACAAGACAGAAAAGACAAAATGTATCAATAAAACTTCTTCCATTAAAAATTGGCAATATAATAATTGCTGAAGTACAGTGTCATAAACTTCTTGGAGTAACTATAGACAATAATTTGTCCTGGGTAAAACATATTTCAAATATTAGTAAAACTATTTCTAAAAAGACTTACCAATTGTCAAGGATAAAGCATTTATTAAATTTACATTCTCGTAAACTATTTTACTCCGGTCATATTCAATCATTTATTGATTATTCTTCTACTATTTGGGATTCTGCCAGTGGCAATGCAATGAAACCTTTAATTAGAATTCACAAACGTGCAATTAAACAAATTTTGCTGAAACAAAAAATCTCTCCAGATGACTATAAACGGATCAATATTCTACCCCTTACCGACAGACTAAAATTTAATAAAGGCGTTTTCATGCACAAGGTCCTTTCTGGCAATGCACCTTCCTATCTTTCTTCTCTTTTTTCAAAAAAAAAAACTGCCAGATCGTCCACAAAATTAAATGTTCCAATTCCAAGAATTGATCTCTACAAAACTAGTCTAGCTTATTCCGGTTCCATTTTGTGGAATAACTTTCCTGAAGATCTCCGCACTCCAGCATCTAAATTTACATCATTTAGAACACGTCTCCTAAAACACATTAAAAATTAAATACACATTAATTGTTAATGTTGTTGATTGAGATTAACAACATTAATTTGATTTCAATTGTTTGAAAAGGATTTTATCTAATGATGACTTTGTTTATTTGTTATTGTTCCATGATGTGAATGTTATAACCTTGAGTTGTATTTAATAGTTATTGTTAAAGCCCCAAGGGCAAGATGTAAAAAAGCGCATCCAGCGCTTATTCTTTTACCCTTGCAAAATAAAATTGTTATCTTATCTTATCTTATCTCTCTGTGTTTGTGCGAGATTCTCTCTCTCTCTCTCTCTCTCTCTCTCTCTCTCTCTCTCTCTCTCTCTCTCTCTCTCTCTCTCTCTCTCTCTCTCTCTTTCTCTGTGTGTGTGTGTGTGTGCGAAAATTTGCAAAGTACTGCATAAATTAAATGAAACAATAAAAGTGTTGGAAATACATTCATGCATTTAACACCGGATCAAAGATAGTAATTAATTCGGTAAATAATAATATATTCACTGAATTAATTAGAATTACATTCAAACATAGTTTGAGAGAATAAACAAAATGTCAATAAAATATATAGAATGAAATATATTGCTTTCATTCTATAAATTTAATTTTATTGACATTACTTTTGTTTATTCTCTCAAGTTACGTTTAATTTTTCAATATATGTAATTCTAATTAATTCAGTGAATGCATTATTTACTGAATTAAATAACCTTGAAAAATAAACAAGCAAACAAATCAAAAATCCATTTATTTTTATATATTTTATTTCAATTGCAATAAATGTAAATCTTAATAATTTCATTTCTACCAAGTATTATTCTAGTTAATTATTTTTATTTTAATGCATTTCTTACACTTAAGTATATTTTCTTGAATTTAGTTGCTTGTCTTTATTTTACTGTATACATTGCTTTCATTCTATACATTTAATTTTATTGACATTACTTTTGTTTATTCTTTCAAATTATGTTTCATTTTTTAATATATATAATTCTAGTTAATTCGGTGAATATATTATTATTAGTGAATTAATTACAATTAAAAGATTGAAAACTATAAATTTGTTCTTCATGAAACAAGCTGCATGACAAATTAATCTTATACATATATTTTTATTGAAATTTTATAAATTTGGTTGTTTATATTTATAAATAACACGTACTTAATACCGCCAACATCTGATGGTCCAAACACTGCATAATTCCTGCAATACTTAGCAATGTTTTAACAGACAGAATGAAGGTCTAATCAGTCTGGCGCGACAACGGGAAAAAGGGAGTAACTCGTTCCGACAAGAGTTGCTTCCCATAAACTGTCCAACTTTCGTTACACAGGCTTATGAAGGAGTCGACTATCTTGGTATTTATAGTCTTTGGTAAAACTCTGAAAAGTGCTTTTCCAGACTAGAAAATCGCTCAGATGTATTCTTGCGGCAGGAAAAAACCAACGGCGATAATTACGTCAATGGCAGAAGACATCAAAGCTTCAGTTAAAGAGCAGATGCGCAATGGACCTTTTTGTGCTGCCACTGATGGCTGAAACGAACAGAGAGAAAAACAGTACTAAAATCAGTTTGTAAAAATAACTACAGTCATAATTGCCTGCCATGGTCCTTTGGGGTTCTCTTAAGAGCTTTGAGTTTGCAATCTCTGTATTTTAAGGCAATTTATGTTCTTTGATGTACGATAACATATTTTTTGTGTTGTCTCAAAACATTAGGTAGGCTTACGTAAGTTGCGAATGAATTGTGTCTAATATATGGAATTTTCAGGTTATTCGTGGAATACACTTACTTTCTTCAAAATACACCATTTTTTTCTGAAAAGTACCCCAACCACAATTCCAGGGTAAACAGGTCTGCACAGGCCCCAATCATTGGAGTGTAACAGCAGGAATATGAGGCACCTCCTGAGGCCCTCTCATGTTCCACGCCCCCTTTCATTGGATGAACCAGACACCGAGTTGCTGAAGGTGCAGCACCAAGAGGTGTGTGCTGTGCGCCACTCACCTTCATGACACCACATTTACCAGTATGTACACAGCCAGCACCTTCCGCATTCAGGACACGGTGGGCTGCAAGAGCTCAAACATCATGTACCTCATTGACTGTGTCCAATGTGGATAAGTCCAGTACGTGGAGGAGACGGAGCAGATGGTCAGTAGGCAGTTTCACCCCCACAGATCAGCATCGGGGTGGGTGGAACTAAGCCTGGGAGGGAACGCGACAGTAGTCAAAATTCTAGCTGGAAACGAGAAACCTTGGTCGCCAAGCACTTTCAAGGGAAAGAGCACAGTGAAGGACATGCGAGTCACAGTCATAGAACTGATCTACAACACTGTGATCTGCAAGACAAGAGAGAGCTTTGGCAACACAAACTGCAGACAAACTACCCTGATGGCTTGAAAGTCTGGGGCTGAACCAGTCTGTAGGCCTCCTAGTCTGAAGCTGGGATCTGTGTGTTCGTGTAACCCAGCATGGGTGTGTGTAGGTATGTGTGAGAGGGTTCGCTCCATAGTCCAGTATTAATTCCCCTTTGAGTGGAAGTTTGCACTCCGAGCTACTAAAATTTTGGTGCATCTGCCCACTCACGTATTTTATTATTTATTATTTATAATGTCGTTGAGCTTTTAATAGTGTATTGTGATATTACATATGCATTTACTCAATTTTTAATTATCATTGCTAATCTGTTTTTATCAATGAACAGTTTTCTTGAGCTTTAATATTTTGGATATTAACCCTTTTTAGCAGACCTGCCTACTCTCCCGCTTTTGGCGGGAGACTCACGCTTTTGCCAAAATGGAGCAATATATATATATATATATATATATATATATATATATATATATATATATATATATATATATATATATATATATATATATATACAATACAATCACCAATTTTGCCATGATATTATACAGAGCTCCGTATTGACAAACCCTCGATCCCCTGTCTCCCGCTTTTACTCTGAGGGGGGTAGACAGGTCTGTTTTTAGATGCTTATTGACTTATTTTGCTAGGTTCTGTTGAATGAATTGCACTCTTCAATAAAATGTAGTCTAACTGAATAGGTAAAGATTTGATGTGATGCTTTTAATACTTGGCTGGATAAAGATTTGAATAAAAATGGAAATATTGTCTCAGACCTCTAATTGGGTGTTGCTGTTTGTTTTCTTCACCTCATATTTATTTAATTAGGTAGTTATTTATGTATTTATTGGTCTTTTGAACATTGCTATTAGCAACATTTCTAGCTATATCAGTCATTTGACTTTTTGTTTTAACTGCAAAATACAGTGTAATTTATAGATCTATGTAAAATAAAAAGAATGTTTATGTTAAACTGCACTGTGTTGCTGTATCTTCCAGAGAGAGGTGGAGACTATAAAGCAGGCGGTGAAGGATGCCAAGCAGACTGCTAGAGAGAAGCTGGAAGAAGCCAAGAGGGCCACCAACACTGCAGGTGACCAGGAACTCTCTGCTAACTTAAAACAGGTGTGCTATTTTGGTTTTTTTACCTGCTGGTCAAGGCATGATAACAAATTGTAGAAGTCTTTGAAATTTAAAGTCTGGACTAAAAGGGAGCCAAGGCAAAATGACTGCCTGGACACAGAACTTGTAAATTGGTTCAATGATACATTGAACTAGTACAGGATTTTGACCTAGTAATGTGTACAGGTGTTTGACCTAGGGTTGTGTACAGTTGTTGACCTAGTGATGTGTACAGGTGTTCGATCTTGTGTACAGGTGTTTGATACCTGTCCGGACTCGGTGCCTGAGGTGGACAATGAGATTCACAGACTACAAGTCAGAGCTGACTCCATATTTCAGATTGACGAAACAGTAAGTCAGATATGCCATTGAAATATGCCAGTAACTTATGACGACTGAGGTATGCCAATAACTAATGATGACTTAGGTATGCCACAGACCTGACTACTGTACGAAATATTCGTACAATCTTACGAAAATTTGAAGCTTTGTAAGGTTGTACGCATTTTTTTCCATTTATACGAAAAATCGGAGTACAATCGCACTTTCGTTTTCTCGCCAGTAAAGTTGAAATCGACAGTTGCTTCCCCTTGCTCAACATCCGGGAACCGCGTATTTCTTCTTCCTGCAAGTTTGAGGTTGACAAAATGCCGGGCGTTTGTTCCTTCAACGAGCTATGGTTAGCAAAACCTGAATTTCAGTTAAAATCTGCTTATGCAGATAGCCTCAAAGATGATGCCGACACAGACTAGAGACAGGTTTGAGAGAAATAAATGTATATATTGAGAGAGCAAGGCATGTTGTGAGAGAGAGACAGATTGATAAGCATGTTTAGAGAGAGAAATAGGGACAGATTGACAAGCATGTTGAGAGAGAGAGAGAGAAAGAAAAGACTTCCCCAAATCACCACCAGCCCACCTTCTCTATCCCTCCTTTTCCTCTCCCCGAAACAGGTTAGTAGGCTGTGTTTTCAGTATTGAATTGTTTAATCTAGATACGAGCGTGAGTTGATAGCATGCATACAAAAACGTTGGTGAAGATAATCCGAAACTGTGCATTTTGTGTGTGTGTGTTTTTTAATAAATTAATAAAAAAAAAGAATAACATTTGGTGTTTTTGTATATTATTAAGCTACATTAAAGCAGTACATTTGAAGAAAATGGCGTGGATTTTGACACGAGGGTAATTGTAACCAAATTTTTCAGATTGTACTCATTTTTTGCTCTCATTGTAACCAAAAAATTTTGGGGGGGGGGGTAGGCAGGTCTGTATGCCAGTAACTAACGATGACTGAGGTATGCCAATAACTAATGATGACTGAGGTATACCAGTAACTAATGACTGAAGTATGCCAGTGACTAATGATGACTAAGGTATGCCAGTAACTAGTGATGACTAAGGTATGCCGGTAATCACTATTAGGTAGAGGCCGCCTCTATACAGCTAGTTGGAATCCCCTTAAGAAGGCACATTTTCTCACCTCATCTTTGTGAATTTGTCATCATGTGTCAATAACTAATGATGACTGAGGTATGGCAGTAACTAATGATGACTGAGGTATGCCAGTAAATAATGATGACTGAGGTATGCCAGTAACAGACCTGTTTACATTACGATTTGAGCGTAATAAATTCTGTTTTTTGATATCTCATTCTGCTATTCCGCTTTGCCTCTTCAAATTCCGCTTTGCCAGCTGCTAAATTACGTTTTCAGCAAATGCTGTTTGAGAAAGAAAAAAAGTCTAATTTTCGGTTATTAGACAGCACGAGTTTAGTCGTATAAATGTTTCCGATGGCGTTTCCGTTTGAGGTTATTCAGGAATAACGCGGATTAGATCTATTTTGTGGTCCTATCCTATCCTATCCTGTCCCATAACCCGAAGGTCGTAGGGGCACCACAGATGATCGCTTAACCAGCATACTCCATCTTTCTCTGTCCTCAGCAGCCCTCATGGCTTCGCTCAGTGTCAAACCAGTCCATTCTCGAATGTTGTCCTATTGTGGTAGCAATAGATAATCAAGACACATTGAAGGTTTGCTGGTGGTGAAGTCAAGGCCAGGAGACTATCTGGAAAGCAGCAGGATCTCTGATGATCAACTTGCAAGGTTGAAAAGCTGCTGAATAACGCTGATTAGATCTATTTTGTGGTAGCAATAGATAATCAAGACACCATTGAAGCTTTGCTGGTGGTGAAGTCAAGGCCAGGAGACTATCTGGAAAGCAGCAGGATCTCTGATGATCAACTTGCAAGGTTGAAAAGCTGCTGAATAACGCGGATTAGATCTATTTTGTGGTAGCAATAATCAAGACACCATTGAAGCTTTGCTGGTGGTGAAGTCAAGGCCAGGAGACTATCTGGAAAGCAACAGGATCTCTGATGATCAACTTGCAAGGTTGAAAAGCTGCTACTATGAATCTCTGAAAAAGTATAAGTTGAGTTAGCCGTTCAGGTTAATTAGACAAGCAGACCTGCCTATCGCTACGAAAAAGCGTAGCATACTATGGTTTTTCACGTCATGCTACGCTGTAATTTTGTGTGTGTGTAGTGCGTGAGTTGTGAGTTGTCGATCCTGGTAATCTCGCTTAAAATATCTTTGCGAGATTCATCTAGCGCCATATTGTCTCTTTTTGTTTTCATTTGCTCATGCTCTTCTCGTCAAAATGCCTAAGTCAAAGCAGCCTAAAAAAATGAAAGCTTCATGAAACAGACAGTTCGGGAAGTGACGATGAAGAAAATTCTGTGAAAGCTTCAAACTGTGCACGACCAGCGCGACAGAGATTTATTTCAGATTACACAACACGTTGGCACACTTTGCTACCTTCAAAAAAAAAAGTTCATCATGCCTACTGTAGGGTATGTGATAAAGATTTTTCGGTTAAGCTTTGAAATGAACAATAAAAACATACTGAATAATACTTGTAGTTGATAAAATTCATACAAGTTGTACACTGTATATATTTTAATAGTTACTAGTTAGTATATTTAAATCCTTTTAATTCATTTCATGGTACATGTAGGCTACGTTTTGAACACTTAAACGTATTGCATAATAAAATCAAATCATTTCTCAATTTTGAGTACTTGTAAACTTGCTGTTAAATCTGCATATGCCACCAGTTAACAAATGATCACTAAAGGGATGATGAAGATTTGGTTCATAACATTCATGATATGTATTGTCTAATTTGTTTTTGTCAATAAATTTATACAATGTACAGATTTAATCTTTAATGCATGTAGTGTACTTTTTGAACACTTTAGCATTATTGCATTATCAGATAGTGGGTATTTTAAAAAGAATACCAAGATAAATGATGACACTTAATTTATTATTAAACAAATTACAGATTGAGAAAACAAAGTATTAACACATTTTTATTCTGGCACAAATCAGTTACTTGTAATACTATAAGTATTGTATAAAATTTTGTCGATTGATGAAAAGTTACCATGCTGTGGTTTTTACACTAAAACTATGGTTTTACGTTCCGGCTGCTACTCTTTTTTAAAAAGTAGGGTAGGCAGGTCTGGACAAGGTGTTTAGGCTGTCTTGAGGAAACATTTATATTTTTGGATTGAACTACATATGCTTTTTATGATGCACTTGCATTTATCTGCTATTGTCACATATATATAAGAAAAGTGTTTTGTGGAGTGTTCAAAGACAGAATGGCCAAGGAAAGGCAAGAGTATTTTAAATTATTTATTTTCAAGTGGAAATCTGACTTGATATTGAACCTGCAAATTTCATTATAAGAAGCTTCTCTGAGATATTAACTTGTGTGAGACATGTCATATGTCACCCAACTGAGTTTGTGCTTCAGTAGTAGCTTGCATAGGAGCAGTAAAGCAGACAAGGTATTTATTACTTTATTTATTTTATTTTTGTATGTTTATTATGTGTTACTGATGAATTAAAAGAAGTAAAAACCAACTTAAACTAAAGTGATTATCTTTTCTTGAGCAATTATTTAATTCCTATTTAGGCCTATTTAGACCAAAATTGCGTGACAAAGAGATTCCTCTTTGGACTCTCAAATTCCTCTTTTTGGACTTTTGTATTCCTCTTGGTTCTGCTTGGGTGTAAACAGGTCTGCAGTATCTAATGATGACTGAGATATGCCAGTAACTAATGATGACTGATATATGCCAATAACTAATGTGTGCGTGTATGTGTGTATATTCACACTTTTCTGCTATCCTATGCACCAACGGGAATCCCCTCAATGAAACATACTTCCTGTTTTTTTCTCCGCGTGTTTTAGTGAGTTATTTCCAAATATTCAAGAATAATAACATGTGTCACTGGCCACCTGTATCGTACCCTCACATATTTTTATTTTTTTTTTTGCTGCAGTTTATTATCCCTTTATATCGCCAGTGGCGCGCCTAAACCCTACCTACCTAACATTATTTGTGAATTTTTGAAAAATATTCGGAAAAACATAACGCCCAGATGCTGGCTCGAACCCACACCTGTCAGGCGCCATTGGTTTCTGGCTTGTGCAGAGCTGCCAACTGCTACGATTTAGGCGTAGCATGCTACGATTTCGACATGCTTGCTACGATGCTACGATCGGCCGTCAAAAACTACGATTTTTAAAATTTTGGTGATTTTTTTTTTTTTTTTTTAAAGCCATCAACACACAGGTGTAGTGCGTGAGTTGCGAGTTGTCGATCCTGGTAATCTCGCTTAAAATATCGCGAGTGAGACTTTGCGAGATTCATCTAGCGCCATTTTGTCTCTTTTTGTTTTCATTTGCTCATGCTGTTCTCGTCAAAATGCCTAAGTCAAAGCAGCCTCAAAAACGAAAGCTTCATGAAACAGACAGTTCGAGAAGTGACGATGAAGAAAATTCTGTTTAAGCTTCAAAATGTGCACGACCAATGCAACAGAGATTTATTTCAGATTACACAACACGTTGGCCCACTTTGCTACCTTCAAAAAAAAATGTTCATCATGCCTAATGTCAACGAAACTCAGTCAAAAATGTTGAAGCTTTCACAGAATTTTCTTCATCGTCACTTCCAGAACTGTCTGTTTCATGAAGCTTTCGTTTTTGAGGCTTCTTTGATTTGGTTAAACGATCATCTGTGGTGCCCCTACGACCTCCAGTTACGGACAGGATAGGATAGGATAGGCCTACTGTAGGGTATGTAATAAAGAATTTTCGGTTAAGCTTGGAAATGAACAAAAAAAGCATACTGAATAATACTTGTAGTTGATAAAATTCAAATAAGTTGTACACTGCATTAGTATATTTTAATCCTTTTAATTCATTTCATGGTACATGTAGCTAGGCTACATTTTTAACAATTAAACATATTGCATAATAAAATCAAGGCATTTCCCAAGGCTGAGTACTTGTAAACTTGCTGTTAAACCTGCATATGCCACCAGTTAACAAATGATCAATAAAGGGATGATGAAGATTTGGTTCATAACATGCATGCTATGTATTATCTAATTTGTTTTTGTCAATAAATTTATACACTGTACAGATTTAATCTGTAGTGTAATGCATGTAGTGTACTTTTTGCATATTGCATTATCAGATAGTGGATATTTTAAAAAGAATACTAAGATAAATGATGACACTTAATTTATTATTAAACAAATTACAGATTGAGAAAACAAAGTATTAATACATTTTTATTCTGGCACAAATCAGTTACTTATAATACTATAAGTGATGTTAAAAATTTTGTCAATTTATGAAAAGTTACCATGCTATGGTTTTTACACTAAAACTATGGTTTTACGTACTGGCTGCTACTCTTTTTTAAAAACTAGGGTAGGCAGGTCTGTACATGTGCATCGCTGAATCACTGAAAATGTTATAAATCAAACATTGTACGCTCATATCGTACATGTTTATGACCATTATTTGACTACTTCAGATTTTTACAACAATTTTAATCAACAACAAAAAAACAAAAAACTGTCTACCGATCATCAATGGGTCGCAAATCACAGATACTTTGCTGGTATAACAAAAAAATATTTGACATTTTCGTATTAAGCCGTGTCCGCGTGTGCTACTCCTTTTTCTTAAATGCTACTCCAAAAAGCTCTGGATGCTACTCTTTGGCATCATGGTGGGTTGGCAGCTCTGCTTGTGGACAAGGCAAGTTAGTCCCGCCTTAGCCCACTTGGCCACAACGCTAGCCTAACATAGTCAGTTACTTCGTGTTTTGTGAAGGTTGCGACGGCGAAGCTATGGAAAACTACAAGAGTTTTCAGGTCCTGTTTCACTTTCTGTCGATGATCGACGCACCTCCGAAGTCGCCACAAATACAGGCCTCTACGATTGTTTTTTGCATTCTTTCACTGAGCATGTACTTCCTCCACCGTTTTTATACTTATCCCACTCGTTTTCTGGCTCTAACAATCGTCATTTTCGGCAATTTGCCATATTTAAAAGTCACGCATCAAGCTTTGATAAAAGCAAAACAAGCCAAACCGGAACTTGGTTTCATATAACCTCGTTTTAATTTATAATGGCGATACCCACGAGTTTTTATGAGAGGTGCCGGAAAGTTGTGAATAGGCACTACACATACGACTGGTGTCATTCTATTTGTATTGTTGTATGGCTATTAGTTTTCTTCTCTGGAGACATAATAATCTAGTCTTTTGATTAGTAATCAGCGTTTCTCAAATTGAGCCAAATGATACTAAAAAGCCCGAGAACAAATATAAATTTTATTTGATTAAGCACCGTGATTTGTCTCTAACACCGCTCTGGAATTCTGGTACAAGAATGGTCGATAGTGGTAGCCTAACGCCCCTCTATCAATAAGTCTTACCCCCTAGTAAGATAAACGTATCTTCCCCAGAATATCATCACACTGAGGTTTGCCAGTAACTAATGATGAATGAGGTTTGCCAGTAACTAGGGATGAATGAGGTATGCCAGTAACTAGTGATGACTGAGGTTTGCCAGTAACTAGGGATGAATGAGGTATGCCAGTAACTAATGATGACTGAGGCATGCCAGTAACTAATGATGACAGGTATGCTGGTAACTAATGATGACTGAGGTTTGCCAGTAACTAGGGATGAATGAGGTATGCCAGTAACTAATGATGACTGAGGTATGCCAGTAACTAATGATGACAGGTATGCTGGTAACTAATGATGACTGAGGTATGCCAGTAACCACTATTAGGTAGAGGCAGCCTCTATACAGCAAGTTGGAGTCCCCCTAAGTAGGGACATTTTCTTACCTCATCTTTATGAATTTGTCATCATGTGTCAATAACAATTAGATGACTATTGAGATTGAACTTCCAACTCATTTTTTTTTTAATTTTGTTTGTAAACATATTTGAGTGAGAAAGTGAAATGAAAACGGTCAAATCGTTTAGCGAAACACAATGCTATTAGCCAAACACCACTGTTGACACTTGGTCATACCCCTCTTCCAACCTTTCACCACTCCTCTCTTTCGGAAATTTCACTAATGCCAACACTGCCAGCTGTGTTAGGTCAAAGGTAAAACTGCAGTCCTCTTTTACCTCTTTTTTCCTTTGTAACAATGGAAGCAAAAAAATAAAGAAATGAAATATAAAATGCATGAAAACACAAGCAAAATGTTTGTCATCTTTTTTCCAATGCTTGAAACCGAAGATTCGAACGCCTAACAGTACTGTACTTGATGGATAGCTTATTTTCTGCGGAGGTCCCTTTTTGTATCAGAATACTTCCTAAATTTGACACTGCAGGCATAGATGTTGACTCTGTTAATTATGATGAATTGCTAACTGTACTCCCACCATGGAACCTCATCAACCCCATTATCAACTTCACTCTCACATTTTCAGAAAGACCAAAACTTCCGAAGCTGTTTATAAGCAACTTTATCTCAAACAATGTTCATTGTATAAAGGATATGAAAAACTTTGTACAGATGGGTCGAAAAAAGGAGATTCAGTTGCTGCTACGTCAGTCTCTGAGAGACACCTAGACCCGCATTTGCAATAGTGTCTACCTGACTTTTGTTCTGTTTATAAAGCTGCGTTTTTAATCATGTCTGTTTCACAGTCAGCACTTCAGGCTCTTTCCACGAGAAAGATATCGCACTCTTTACGGGCCGAGATCCATGACTTCCACTCAGAACTTGTTTCTGAGGGTAAAAAGAGTTTTTATGTGGGTAGCCACTCACATGGGCATCCGCGGCAATATTGCAGTGGACAAAGCGGCTAAAGAAGCTCTGCATCTAGATTTCCATTCAGAGATTTTCCAGGTTGTTTTATGCTCTGACCTGCGTTGTATGACTGGATTATTATTGTAAACGGCTGTAGCAGACACCATGGTCTAATCAAATCAATAACAAATTATTTCAAATTCTTCCAGATTTGTCTGCTTCTTTGCATCCACCCGCAAAGAAGAAACTGTTTCGGCTTGCCTTCATATTGGGCATACATATGTCACCCATAGTTTCCTTTTAAAAGGAGAAGAACCACCATGGTGCTTTGCTTGTGACAAATCCTTTACCATTCACCATGTTATGTCTGAATGTGCTGATGTGGTTGATAAAAGAGAAAGATATTTTGGTTCAATACCTTTTAATGAGATTTTTAAAGTATGCAATAGTCAACACCTGTTTCAATTTTTACATGATTTTGGTTTTATCGCATATAAATCATATCATCTTGTTTTGTATTCTTGGTTGGATTTTATTGGTAAGACTGATTTTACTAAAATCTTTTATCATATTTAAATGTTAACAGTTTAGTCTGATTTTACTTAATTTTGTGTGGTCCTGCTTCGGCTCTTGGCAGTCTGAGTACTGAGTATCTATCTATCCACTTGTTACAGTCCTCCTTCACAAATCATCTTCTATCACATGTCACTCATTATTCCCCCTTTACGGATAAACCAATCTTATTCTAATTGTCTCCCTCCCCTCCACAGATAATCCAGCAGTATCACAACAGAGAGAGAGAGATAGCACGCATGCGCACAACATTGGGTGAGCAGGAGAGGGAAGAACAAGAACTCACAGGTAGCGTCATACAGCTGCGAGACAACTGGTTGCGGCCCCTCAAACACCTCATTGAAAAAATCAATGTCAACTTCGGGCACTTTTTTTCTGCTCTGGATTGTGCCGGGGAAGTGGATCTGAATGTTCCAGATGATCCCGTAAGTTGGTGGTTTTTTTTATTTTTATTTTTTAAATTTTATTTTATTTGTTAAATAGTGTGAAAGGAGATCAACTGATGTTCAAATATCACCCGATAGAACCCAACCTATAGTTTAGGACAGAGCAACTGTAGTGGGAAGTGGAAGATTTCCTGCAACAACACACCAGCATGATAAACCATAATTTTCACAGCTTTGCTCTTCTGCTAGTGTGCAATGGTTGTTTTGAAAATGTGTCTTAATTGTATTTTTTTAGCCATGTTGACTTCACAGCTGTTTCTACTTTATTACATTTATTATTATTATTGTTATTACGAATACAATCACTTTATTATCTCAATCAAATGGAAATTCACACGTGGTGCCAGATATAAATGTTACAAGATGATAAAGGACAGTATAACAACAATAAACAGTAACCAGTAAAACAGGATAAAAGTATATCAAGAAGACATTACTGAATTAACCATAAAAAACTGTAATCATAAGAAGTTACATGGGGAATAACAAATACCTATCACATGATTTACGTTCAGTGTCATAATCATGATAAAAGGTATTGCAACATAACAATCACTGTTGGCAAGCAATAATCGCATCAATATACAACAACGTAAGACTTTTAGATAAATATGTTCATAAAAGAATATAAAATTCGCTAAGCACATAGGCCTACACTAAACGGAAATGTAAGATCACAGGGGCACATACTATCTCATGCGGATTGGACATTAATTATATAAATCATGCCACGCACACTGTCATAATAGAAGCATCATACGTTCAAATTCTCAATCATTTAATAAAGAGATTGCGGTGGGTATAAAACTATTTTTAGTGCGTACAGTTTTGAACTTTGGTGTCCTGTAGCGCCTACCCGAGGGCAGGAGATTGAAGGAAAGGCAGAAATCTGTATACCCAAAATGGAAGTGAAATGTCTCAATTGTATTTGTTAGCCATTCTGACCACACAGGTGTTTTTATCTAATTGACTTTATTATTATTGTTGTTGTTGTTACTGGGAAGTCACAAAATGGCAGTGAAATGTCTCAATTGTATTTGTTAGCCATGCTGATCACACAGCTGTTTTTATCTTATTGACTTTTTATTATTATTATTATTGTTCCTGGGAAGTCACAAAATGGCAGTGAAATGTTGTCTCAATTGTACTTGTTAGCCATGCTGATCACACAGCTGTTTTTATCTTATTGACTTTTTATTATTATTATTATTGTTCCTGGGAAGTCACAAAATGGCAGTGAAATGTTGTCTCAATTGTACTTGTTAGCCATGCTGATCACACAGCTGTTTTTATCTTATTGACTTTATTATTCAGAGATGAGAATCTTCCGCTTTTTAGCGGAAATCCGCTCTTTCGGAAGGTCCCAGGGTCATTTTTGAGATCGGTTTAAATCCGGTGAGAAAATTTTAGTGTATATGATTAGGGTGAGTTGTTGATTTTCGATCTCGCAGCTTATTCCCACTCGTTATTCCCATGCGGATTGTTGTCATTTGGTTCGCTCTCACTTCGTTTTCGTCGATCCACCAAGCTGCCGTAAAAAGCCGAGATAACCCGATTTCTTTCTTCCGTGTGTCCTGGTAAACGTACGTGGGGCTCTCTTAGATACTAGCCATCGCATTACGGAAGTGACGTTGCGTATCTAAGCCTCCCGTTTTTGCATAAGATTCCGGCTGTTCCCAGACACTCCCGCTGATAGTGACGTCACTCAAATAGGCGCTTGAAGCCCTTTCTCATGCGCTGAGTTGTAGTGCGAACGATGGAACAGCCAAAACATCACGTGGTTGATCAGCCATTGTCTAGAACAAAGCGCGACTTGTAAAATGCTTTGAAAACTAAATCCTGGAGAAAAGGCTCTTGCTACCCACATCTACAGTGGTGTAAAAAACAAGTGGAACTTTTTTAAGTGGTTAGAAGAAAAGTTGAACACAACAGTCTTAATTCGTTTGAAGGACAAAAAGATCGAAAGAAATGTGGAGTTGAATGCAGAGGCAGAGAAACAAGCCAGACTGGCTCATAGACATAAGAAAGCTCTGACTGCCCGACTTCAGGTGTTGGTGAGGAAGAGAAGTGAGATTAGAAGTCAAAAGCCACCAGCCAAGAAAGCAAGAACTGGATAGTTGCCTGGCTTCAGTTATAAAATACATGCACATGTACATGTGCATAGTTCATTCAATAATTGTATGTGTGCAGACTGTATAGCATGCTGGTACATGCCAGTTTTTATTTATACTTTTAACAATTCTTCAAAAAAAACATGAGAATGTTGTATACACAAAGAACTGTAATCCTAGTGCATGACGTAATTGTAAACTTCCTGACTTCAGTGCCTGACTATGACTTCAAGGCTAAAGTTGTTCATAATGTATATATGATTATAGCATCAGAACTGTTTTAGGAACTACTGTCTGAAACCATCCGTATTTCTGCTTTCCTTGTTGTGGTTTTTCCAAGACATTATCTTGAAATTGTAAACCTTGTTTGAACAGTCAATCGAGGTATTTATGATTTTATTGTTTGGTGTGACCGTAAGAGTGTCAGTGAGGCTTCATACTGATTATGTATAAATGTACAACTCTGTTTTGGACAGTAATTATGTGCATTGGTAAAGCCTTGTCTTGTCATTGGTATTTAAACCATTCTTGTCTGCAGTCAAAAGGAATGTTTGTTTAATACAAGGCTTAACTGATGTTTGAAATAAATTCATTAGGCCTATGTGTTGAACTGTGGAGAGCTAACAACAGCATTTTAGTACCACAAAAACAACTGATCTGACCCCATAAAATAAGGCTCAGAATGCATAGATTTTAACCATCTTTTCAAAAATTTTCCGGGGGGGCATGCCCCCGGACCTCCCTAGCATCGCGTACCTGCTTCGCAGGTACGCGCACTCGTGGCTTCGCCACTCGACAGACTTTGGAATTTTTCCTCCTTTTTGTCATTTTAGGATTCTCATCTCTGATTATTATTGTTGTTGTTCCTGGGAAGTCACAAAATGGCAGTGAAATGTTGTCTAAATTCTATTTATTTTTTTAATTTTGCTGTAGTTTATTTAATTGTACATGTGTTATACATTTTGAGCCAAAGGTCAGGGTTTATCAAGGTCAAAATTATCGCAAGTTAAAGTCAGTTTTATTTTATTCGAGATGGAATAGGATAGGGTCCAGGCACTTAACCATACCTTGTGATTCAGTTCCGAGGTAACCCAACTTTTTCGAAAACTTGTGAGCCACAAGGATGGCCTGACTTTTTGACTCGCATGCATACAAATGTAATAATGTGAGTCTATGTTTTCACCTCCACAAAAAAATGTACCAGATTTTTGCAAATTTATGCAAGATTTTGCATGTCCAAAAATTACATTTAAAAAGTTTTCTTTTCCTGGTCTGTGGTCCACCGTCTGGATGTGCAACACCTGCAAGTGGATTAATATCTCATACTAAACTTGGTAAGATGGAGTATTTTGTTTGTGTTTGTGGGGGTGTGTGTTGAGCGGTTCATCTGTCCTGGAAAAATATAATTTGGGCATGGAAAGACATGAAAATCTAGCCTTGTATATCTGTACCAACCCTTTGTGTCAGTACTCAGTACTGCTTAATATGCTTTATGGATAGTGGAAGAAATAAATGAAGGGATGTATTGATGTATTATTTTATTCATATTTTGGAAGAATTACAATTTCATTGGACAAAAGGCAATATTAATGAAAACCGGAAGTGGGGTCCAAAGCGTCGTCTGCTTTAACTCATTGAAGTCGCAGGATTTTAGGCTATTTTTAAAAAATCACACCATATGTACTAGACAATTGCAAATGAAAGCTTAAAGTATGTATTTTTAATTTCACTTACCACCAATCTGCTATAATCCTCCAGAAAAAAATATTTTGCACCAAAAACACATCACTTTTGCCAAAAAAAAACACTTTTTTTTATTAGATGCACAATATCTATATGTTGCACCAATTTTTTTATGAAAATATTTTATTCTCTTGTTTTTATGATGTAAAAACACTGTAGAAATGAATTTTACACAAAAATAGTCATGAAAGCACAATCTGAAGAGGCATTTGTCACATAACTAAAACAAAATTTCCCCAACAATCGGCGTTAAAAACGGGAAGCCATTTTGTAAACAAAGCTAGTTACTAGGGTAAAGAAAATCGCGAGATGTCAAGATAAACTTTGTCAAAAATATGGTCAAAGGGAAACAATCTAATATAAAAAAAGACCCCTTTCAAGTATGGGTATTGCTTAGTTCCCTTGGTACTCATTTTCTGTTATAAAAAAAATTGTGAACACGCGACGTATACATAGCGGCGGCACGCTCCTGTGTGGCACCACTAGTGCCGTAGCACCGTTTGCGGCACGACTTCAATGAGTTAAATCGTAGCTTCTATTGTTGTTTTCACTGTCAAAGACTGTCAATAGTTGCAAATCTTGTGTAAAAGTTTCTTGTATGGGATCTGACTATTAGGGGTGAAAACTTCCTCTTTGTGGCGGAAAATCTGCCGATTGTTACCAATTCCTTGGGCAGACCTGTTTACCTTAAATACTATCCTATCCTATTCTATCCCGTAACTCGGAGGTCGTAGGGGCACCACAGATGATTGTTTAACCAGCATACTCCATCTTTCCCTGTCCTCAGCAACCCTGATTGTTTCGCTCAGTGTCAAACCAGTCCATTCTCGAATGTTTTCCTCCCACCTCTTTTTCGGTCTCCCTCTTCTTCTACCTCCTTGCACTGTGCCTTGCAGGATGGTCTTTGCAAGACCTGATGATCTGGTGATGTGGCCATACCATCGGAGTTTCCATTTTTTTACCACTGTAAACAGGTCATCGTGTTGTCCAATGGCTTGTGTGATGGTCTTTCACACATCGTCATTGGTGATGTGTTGGGTATAGGAAATGCCCAGAAGTCTTCTGTAGCACTTCATCTTTATGCTTTATATTTTTTGTTGGAGATCTGATGTGAGGGTCCATGTCTCGCAAGCATATAGGAAGATGGAGATGACAAGGGAGCGCAGCAGTCTTACCTTGGAACATAGAATGATGGTCCTCTCTTTCAAAATTGGATTCAACCTTGCCAGGGCAGCAGTCGTTTGTGCGATCCGGTGGGTGGACTTCCTGTCGGGACCCATTGTCTGATACAATGGCTCCTAAATATTTGAAGCTATGCACTGTGTTGAGGGATTGGCCTTGGACTTTGATGTCAGTGTTGATGCCATTAATGTTGTTGTCATCATTTTAGTCTTCTCTGGTACCCCCGTTGGGGTGCCAATGGTTTCAGTATAAATAGTATCCCCACTTTCTGGAAATTTGGTGCTTTAAATTCCCACTGTCACTGTCTTTCTCATTTGCTCTTTCCACAAGTATATCAACTAACAAGTTAGTATCTCGTATTGCCCCCAGTCGACGTGCGGTGGTCCAAATGCCCTTGGTTTTAGCCAAAAACTGAGACGGGGGTATCCCAAACCTAAAAATAGAATAGAGAATTCTGGGAAATCTGTTCAAGGGAAGTAACTGATAACTAGCTACGGTTGCAGTCGTGGTCGCCATTTCTCTCGAAGATGTGCTGGCTGAAATTAAACGAAAGTTGGGAGAGGAACTGCATATTTCTGGTAGTGAACAAAGGCTTTGCTCAATTATCGAAGGAGAACACGATGGATTTATAGAAACATGCACACATGTATGTGAGCTCAGTGCGGGCGATCGTGAGTCTCAGTGAACGATTGTTCGCCATTGTCATAGATTCAGCTGCTCAGATCGCTTCGATGTGATGGTTCATTTATCGCTTGAATCACACAGTATAACACACATGCAAGTTCTGTCAAAGATATGATGATTTGAGCATATGTACGATTCCGTACCGATTGAAAGGTGGGGTGGACAAATTCAATCATGGTGATGATCAATCCTATTTTGCAATGGTGGTTAGACCTACTTTATTGTATATGGTCACAGGTACTTACCTTTTGTAGTTTGTGTGCATTTTGTTCTGTCGGCCTTGAGTGTTTGCGTCGCCTTGGCTCGTTGTACTTTGTTGTGGTCTCGCTCTCTTTTGATTTTTGAAAGAAAATTCAAATTGCATTGTTTTCCAGCAGCATGCGAGGTCAAATTCAGAGCTAACCAATCTTCTTGTGACGCCATTTTGCGTGTGTCTCGTGTGTCATGCACCAATCGCGAAGAGTCCTGCAGACGTCATTTCAGAAAAGGATTTCCCTACCCATAATTCCCCTGGGTTTTGAAGTTTCTAAAAAATTATTTTAGGCCGACGACGCTCTGTGGAGCGCAAAGCATGTAAGGGGCAGCAACCGGTTGTACGCGCACGTCGACAGAGACATACAAGGGAGATACTAACTTGTTAGTTGATACTTGTGCTCTTTCTCATTACTGCTGTTCTATCAATCTGCTATACTATCTTCTTCTTCGCTAGACCAGTCATCTACCTTTTTTCTTGAATACTCTTCCGGCACAAGACTCCTTGTTTGTGTATGAGGTCTGTTGGATCAGCTTGGGAATATTGGACGCTTTCTGCCAGGTGGTCACTATGGCTTCCTATGATGTTATTATTTAGCAATGTAGGCATTTTATATGTATGTGTTTTGTTGATAATTTATAATGATGTTTGTATTCTATTTTGTTTTTGTAAACGGGGTTTCGATAAATTAGAGTACAGCCTCAGCGTCCCCTGCGTGGGATGTCTTTATTGTAAAGTGACTGGCTGGTGGAGAGCTTTCAGTTTTACCACTAGGGTTGTTTCAGCAGATCTTTTATGTGGATCAGGGGTTGTCCAGTCCTGATTTGGCTCGGAAGAGTCCGCTGGACCTAAAGCAATAATCATGTAATGTAATGTAACAAGAAAGATATCACATCCTTTTCTGGCAGAGATCCATGGCCTCCACACACAACTTGTTTCTGAGGGTAAAAAGATAGTTTTTGTGTGGGTACCTAGTCAAATGTGCATCCGAGGCAATATTGCAGTGGACAAAGCGGCTAAAGAAGCTCTGCATCTAGATTTCCCCTCAGAAATTTCCCAGTTTGTTCCATACTCTGACCTGTGTTGTATGACTGGATCTTATTGTAAACGGCTGTGGCAGACTAAATGGTCTAATCAAATCAATAACAAATTATTTCAAATTCTTCCAGATTTGTCTGCTTTGCCTAACTTTGCATCCACCTGCAAAGAAGAAACTGTTTTGGCTTGCCTTCATATTGGGCATACTTATGTCACCAATAGTTTCCTTTTGAAAGAACCACCATGGTGCTTTGCATGTGATAAATCCTTTTCCGTTTGCCATGTTATGTATGAATGTGCTGATCTGGTTGATGCAAGCAGAGGTGCCAACCAGTACGGATTGACCGTATTTAATTCCGGCGAAGTGAATAGGCATTATCCCTAAATAAACCGAAACTAGGTTGCTTCCCCTGAAATGCGGTACACAATACATGCTGACAGCTAGTTAGGAAGTACTCATAAATAAACCGAAAGTAGGTTGCTTCCCCTGAAATGCGGTACAAAATACATGTTGACAGCTATTTAGGAAGTACTCCTATTAAATACGGAAATACGGTAGCTTTTATAAAAATACGGAGGAAAAGTTGCCGATCGGTTATCTTTGCCAGCGGTGCTTCTGTACCGGTTTCTGGTCTCATAATAGTACTCCTGCACTCACTGAACGTCACTGTGTTCAACAAGCTGATTTTCATGGTGATTTTAGAGTAAAACAAGTGTGGTGTTCAACAAGCTGATTTTTATCGTGATTTTAGAGGATTGAAAATAGCCTTCTGTTTCAGAGGGAAGCCTGTCGTTACTTTATAGTGTCATAGGCTAGGTTTTGCGAGAAAAAAAAATACTGACAAGTGTTAAAAAATACTGACAAACGGGTCCGGAAATACTGACATGAAGATTAGGGGGTTGGCACCTCTGTGCAAGAGAAAGATATATGTTGGATCGATACCTTTTAATGAGAGTTTTAAAGTATGCAATAGTCAACACCTGTTTCAATTTTTACATGATATTGGTTTGTTTTATCACATATAAATCATATCTTTTTGTTTTGTATTCTTGGTTGGATTTTATTGGTGAGACTGAATTTATTTACATCTTTTATCATATTTAAATGTTAACAGTTTAGTCTGATTTTATTTAATATTATTGGCAGTCTGCTGGACCCTATAAACACTGTATATCTATCTATTAACCTGTTGAGTATTATTTTCAGGAGGACCATGCTGGGATGGCTTTTGGTGCGATAATTTTTACACTTCTGAAGGATACTTTTTGGGGAAGAATTATGACAAGTTACTTGGTCCATGGTGTAGGCCACTCACCACTCTGCCAGATCTTTACAGATAGTGGTGAGGGTGTCAATCATCACTTCTCCTCCTGCTTTAAGCAATTCTGCGGGTATATTGTCCACTCCAGCTGACTTCCCTTTCTTCAGCAATTGCACTGCTGCCTCTTCTTCTAAAAGAATTGGGAGGATTTCTTTTTCTCTGTTCTGGGGACATGCTAGAACTGATGGGTCTCCGTTTGGTGTGTGGTTATAAAGGTCAGAGCAGTTCTCTGTCCATCTATCCAAGACTTCTTGTTCTTCTGTAAGGTATATGCCAGACTTGATTTGGATTGTGGAGACCTTGGGCTGTTTATGCTTGTCAGCCACTTCAGTCCGGTAGGCCTTCTTGCTGTTGTTCTTGTTCAGACTGTTCTTCATTTCCTGGCATTGATCTTCTTTCCAGTTCTCCTTTGCCATGCACATGCCTTTTCAGATATCATTGTTGATTTCTTGGTAGGCATCACTCTGAGGTGTTCTTTTTCTTTTTCATCTCTTCATTTGTCACACAGGTCCAAAAGTTGAGGTGTGATCCACGGTTTCTTCTTTGGGGAGTGCTTGCCAAGGATCTCCGTGGTGGCATCTGTCACAGCTGAGTTGAAGGTGGTGGTCATGGTGTTGACATCTACTTAATCAGCTCCCAAAATGAGCCTATTCTATTCTATCCAGTAACTCGGAGGTCGTAGGGGCACCACAGATGATCGTTTAACCAGCGTATTCCATCTCTCTCTGTCCTCAGCAACCCTCATGGCTTCGCTCAGTGTCAAACCAGTCCATTCTCGAATGTTGTCCTCCCACCCCTTTTACCGCCTTGCACTGTTCCTTGCCTGATGATCTGGTGACCCTAACATGGCCATACCATCAGAGTTCATTTCTTCACCACTTTGAGCATGTCAACGTGTTGTCCAATGGCTTGTGTGATGGTCTGTCGGACTTCGTCATTGGTGATGTGTTGGGTATAGGAAATGCCCAGAAGTCTTCTGTAACACCTCATCTCCATGCTTTGTATTCTTTGTTGTAGATCTGCCAATGCTGATGCTTCATCTGAAGCGTGTCTTGACCATGATGTAGTCAATATGGTTGTGATGCTCCCTGCTGGGACTGTGCCATGTCCTTCGTCTGGATATTTTGTGGAGACCAAGCATGTTTGCCAGTATGAGATATCTGGCAAACTCCAAGCCTCAGACCTCTGTCATTTGTCTTGTTGTTGCAGTGGGGTCCACATAGGTCTCCCCAGTTGTGGTACTCTTCTTGACCAATATTGGCATTCCAGTCACCTTCCACTATGACTATGTCCTTCTTCGGCACTTGGTCAAGGGCAGTCTGCAGATGTTCATAGAAATCCTTGACTTCACGGTCGTCATAGTCTGATGTTGGGGCATATGCTTGGATGATAATGATGTTGAAAAGGATTGCGTTGATCCGGGTGATAATGAGTCTACTGGAGACTGGATGGCAAATCATGGCAGAATCTAACTCCGTGTTCATGCCTGTCATCACTCCCGCTGAAATAAGCTTGTGGCCTTTGACAGTCGTTATTTCACCTAGGGCTTTCCAGTGCAGTTTTATGTATCAGCCCTAGGTGAAATAATGACTAAAATGTTCCATCGATTGTGGGCCAGCTCATGGGCCAGTTTTTATAATTTTCCCTCTGCAGCTAGGGTCCTGACATTCTATGTTCCTATGATGATGTTGTCTCTGACTGAGGTCTGTAAGTAGTAAGAGCACTACAAGATGCTAAGAGTTATTGTTATTCAAGTGAAGTCAAGAAATCTGTATTCACAAATTGGCTGTTAAAATTTGAATTGTGGCTTGATAATATTATTTATTATTAATTTTATCAATGAATATTCTCTGTTGTCCATTGAAAACACAGCTTTTTACAGTCATTGTCTTTGTAATAATAATACTGATTATCCGTCCTCACTCTGGTACTCTGCAGACATTGGCATGGCTAAACATCAACGCTGTAGAGCACAGCGCCCATTGGAGGTCATCTGAACTCAGTGGTGACATCTACCACAAGAAAAGCTAAACCTCGCCAAAGCCATCTCTAATTTCCAATATTGAAAATTCTATTTCTGCTAAAGATTGCTAAAGACTCCACTAAGAACGAGCTCCTTGGCAATACAAACACTTCTCTTCCTTTAATTGTTTTGTTTTGTGTTTCAGGAGAACTACAGGAATTACGGGATCAGGATTCGGGTGAAGTTCCGTGATAGTGACCAGCTCCGAGAGCTGACCTCACACTATCAGAGTGGTGGAGAACGAAGTGTCTCCACTGTTCTCTACATGATGGCGCTACAAGAGCTTGCCAAATGTCCATTCAGATGCGTTGATGAGATCAACCAGGTTAGTTATTTTGTAGTTTCTATTAGGGAATTGTAAATATGCATTGTACTGTATTAAATAAATTGTTCTCTTGTTTCTGCCAGATCCCGCTCTTTCTCTGCCTTTGGACCGTCTGCTTGGAATCAACTCCCACTTTCTCTCCGCTGCAAATTCTCAATATCTTTCAAACAGAACCTAAAAATTCATCTCTTCTCGTCTTTCCTCATTATTCATCTTGCACAACAATGGTCTGTTCCGCATAGTCTCTACCACTCTTGTCTCTATCAATAGTGGTAGTTGGTGCAACCTAAAATTTAAAAATTAAAATTAGATTTATTTATGGTCTGCTAATAGAGATTTCCCTGCCTTTACACCACATGTTTGAGTGATAGATGTGTGTTGTGTCTGAGAGTGGCTGGAACATGTGAGTGTGTATATTGGTACAGATATCCGCCTTTAGTGCCTGACTGGTAATTTGGGGAAAAGCGACCCCCGTGGGGGTGCCGGAGGTTTCAGTATAAATAGTATCCCCATTTTCTGGAAATTTAGTGCTTTAAATTCCCACTGTCGCTGTCTTTCTCCTTTGTTCTTTCTCATTCCTACTCTGTTCTATCAATCTACTATACTATCTTCATCTTCGCCAGACCAGTCACCTACCTGTTTTCTTGAAAACTCTTCGGGAACGAAACTCCTCATTTGTGTGTGAGGTCTGTTGGATCAGCTTGGGAATATTGGACGCCTTCTGCCAGGTGGTCTCTGGGGCTTCCTATGATGTTATTCAGACCTGCTTACCCGTCCATATTTCGCCGTATTTTCCCGATATTTTGACCTCGAGTACGCTGGTATGATCTCTTTATAAAAAATACGAAAATCGCCCCCCCCCCCCCCCTCCCACCCCAAAAAAACAGACCTGGGTACCTCGCCGTATTTCGCCGTATTCGTACGACTTGGCGACCAGCCATACGGCCATCCGCTTAAAATACTTAAAATACGGAAACAACCCTTTAAAAAAAAAATTTTTTTTTTTTGGGTTAAAAGTCTATTTTGACGAGTTACTTCCCCTTCACTCTGTGTGCACGTTGTCGACCGCCATTTTTGCAAGAAGCAAACACCAAACATGAAAAGAAGCACTGACCAACCTGAACCATTGGCATCTGAAAGTAAAAAGAAACAATGCACTTCAGTGTCGCGAAAGCAGCCGTTTCTGCAGGCCTACAATGACAAATGGAAATGTTTAATTGAGAGGGGACCATCCCTTGTTCATTGCACAATATGCAAAATTTCTTTTTCCTGTGCACATGGCGGTCGTAATGATTGTGAACGGCATGTGGCATCCAAAAGCCACACTCAGCTGGAGAAAGCATGTACTGGAACTGTGCCAATAAAAAGTTTATTCAACCGGACAGATGAGAAGTGCAGTTTGCAGAGGCAAATCTTAAAGGCAGAAATTGCATTGTGTCGCCTGATCGCCGATAAGAATCTTGCGCTCAGTACCTCTGACACATTGTGCAGCACTGTTAAGGAGATTTTTCCTGACAGTAAAATTGCCCAAGGTAAGATTTTTGGGATTTTTTTAAACATTAAAATGCATGCCTCCATCAGTTTTTTCTGATGCAATACATTGGAACCTTAAAAAAAACCACACATTAGATTAATACTAGTAATACTAATAGCTTGTACTTGAATTGACATAGTTACAAAACAAAAACATTTAAGCTGTTTATGGCTTTTTAAACACTTGCAGTAGTTGCAGCCCAGCAATGTTTGAGACTGCCCATAGTAATGGTACAAAATTAATATTTATGACTGACCAGTTATGTTTAAATATTGTAATTGACAAAGTACACACAGTGGTCATGATGCTGCAGACATACTACTGTCCCATTAAAAGAAAAAAATAAAAACTCAATAAAACAAACGATTATTTTTTATAGGCGTAGATAACAATGACATTAATCAATTAATGTGTTGTAAAAAAAAAAAAAAGGTTAACCAGTTTTTTTTATTTCAGGAATTCAGTGTTCGAGGAAAAAATCAACTGTCCTCATGAAAGAAATGTCGGCCATGTCGATGCAGAAGCTTGCTGCCAACATGAACAAAGCGCCATTCACTTTGGCCACCGATGGCAGCAATGATGGAGACCGAAAGCAGTTTCCATTGGTTATTCGGACATTTGATGTTGGAACTGATGGGAGTCTGGGAACCGTACGCACTCAACTGTTGGCAGTAAAAGACTGTGAAGGATCTGCATCTGGTAAGTAAAAATTGTATTTTCTCATGTAAAGTTTGTGTATACTGTATTGTATGTATGTGTGTGTTACCAAGGTCTTAAGTAAATGTTTATATTTTACATACTGTAGATAAGAATGTAAATTTTTCTATTATAAAATGTTTTGTTTCTAAAATACTGTACTGTGTGTTATAACTTATATTTAAACAATATTTTACAGGAGAAAACATATTTAACCTCATCGATATGGAATTGCAAGCGCAAGGTGTTACCTGGGATAACTGTATTGCATTTGGATCCGACAATGCTGCGGTGATGATTGGTCAGCACAAAGGGGTCTTCTCTTTCATAAAGAAAAAGAATCCTGAAGTATACATGGCAGCCTGTACTCTTCATTTGGTTCACATTGCAGCAAAGAAAGGTAGTTTGTCTTATATATGTACTATTCTATCATTTGTGTGTGTGTGAAAAATTGACAATTATTTATGCTAAAAATAAAGTTGGCTATGCTTTTTAATTTACATAAATAATTCTAATGAGCCTTTATTTGTGCAGCATGAAAATGTCTTCTTTATATAACTGATTCGATTTAGACCAGTTACTGATAAGTGCACATAATGTTTACTGTTTCAGGAGCTAGCTGTCTGCCTCCAGTTGAGGAAACTATTATTGATATCTTCTACTTTTTGAAGAAGAGCACCTTGCGACAGGAGAAGTTGAAAAGATTTCAAGAGTTGTTTGACGTTGAGCAGCAGAAGATGCTGAAGCATGGTTGCACCCGCTGGCTTAGTATAGGAAGGTAAATCAATACAATAAATTTTAATGTGATCTTGTAAGTTAGAAATATTATAAAAAAAATATTTACAGGTTTAGTCAAGCTACTTGGAAAAAAACTGACTGGCTGATTTCTGTTACAGGTGCATTAACAGACTTCTTCAAAATTGGGATCCACTACGCACACTGATGAAAGAGGAGTTGAAGATGAAGAAAGAAGCAGATGAGAAGAAACAGAAAAAAGAAGCTGGATCAAGGGACACTGACAGAGAAGATGGCGAACACTTTGTTGGTACATCTACAAGCAAATTGGAAAGCATAAATCGTTTCCTTCAGTCACCAACAAATAGACTCTTCACTTTGTTTTTAGCGTACACTTTGAAAGTGTTTGATGTTGTGCTTGTGAACCTTCAGGCAGAAGAACCTTTGATTCACACGCTACGACCTTCTCTTTTGAGCCTTATCATGTCAATTTTCAGCAGATTTGTGAAGCCATCTGTTGTTCTCAACCATGATATCACTGAAGTCAAGTATCAATTGAGAGAAAACCAGAAAGAAGATAATGATTTGTTAATTGGGGATTTGGCCAGAAACTTCATTGTTGATGCAGAGAAGAACAACCTGAAGAGTACCAAATTAGCAGAATTTTACACTTCTGTCCGGCAGTACTTTGAAGCTACATGTTCCTATTTGCTTCAAAAACTACCACTCTCCGACCCTCTCCTGAAGCATTCAGTTGTCTTGGATACTGCTAGTCAGACACAGTCCTCTGTCACTGACCTCAGATATTTTCTGGCACGATTTCCATGCCTTGTACCACCTGAAGTTTCAGTGGAGATGCTGGAGGAACAGTTTGCAAACTATCAAATTTCCGATATCAAGGATTGCATCTGTGATAGTCCCAAGGTCGATGACCAATGGATAAAGATCAGCACGAAGCACAAAGATCTTCAACACCTTGCACGTGTTATGTTGGGGATAATGACAATACCTCACAGCAGTGCAGCTTGTGAACGTGTATTCAGTTGTGTCCGAAAAAATTCAACATCACAAAGAGCTTCGCTGGGCAGTGACACACTTGAAGCTATTTTAGTGTTGAAGACAACACCCCAGCAAGACTTTAGCAATGAAGACCTTGATAAACTTAAGTCTGCATACAGTTTGCATCAGCAGCAATACAAAGTTTAAGGGCTGTGCTTGTGGACAATATTTTAATGTAATTTTAGAAAGAAGCTGCCTCAGACCAAAAAAACCCAAACATCTCAAAGTAAAGTAAGATACACTTACAGTATTAAAGCCTTTTGTTGTTTCAGTGTAATTATAAATGTACATGTTATTCATTATTTATTGTGCAGTTAAACATGTTCATGCCGTACGTATTTGCACATACGGGCCAGTAGAAAATCTGGTCACATTTGTTAAAATCTTTTTTTGAACCCTTAGGAATACTATCATGAAATATGGCAGGTACCCAGGTCTGAAAAAAATAAATATATATTTTTATTTTATTATTTTTTTAATTACAAATTTTGGTAAAAAGTACACTTAACCGGAAGCGGAAGCTAAATAATTTGCGCCAGAAAACTATAACTCATTGAATACCCTTGTGTTTTTCAAGTGTATACTCTGCAAATATTTGTCATGGAGAAAAGAATTCATGAAACAACAAATGACAATTAAGATGTTGAGGTGGCGAGTTCATCCCAGCGTGTATGTGTGAAACGAAAGCAGACATTTCTGGTTTCTTATTTTTTTTAAATGGCCTTGTTTGGTAGTTGATGAAGACCTGCTGGAAAATGCTTGACAGTTCCAAAGACTACAACCTAAAATCTGAACGTATTGCAGAGTTCTATGCTTCAGTGCATGCATACTTTGATGAAACTTGCAGCTATCTTCTCCGGAAACGGCCCCTCACTGACCCTTTGCTCCAGCACTGCAGAATCATCTGTCCTTCAGCTCAGTTGACTGCATCTTCCCAAGATCTACGCTTTTTTCTGAAGCGATTCCCTGCACTCTTCCCACCAAATACAACATCTGAACAAATTGAGGAGCGATTCTCCAAGTATCAGTCAACTGATGTAAAGGGATTGGTGGGCATGCAGGTGGACGAATTTTGGGTGCAGGTCAGCAAAAAACACCCTCAGCTTTTGCAACTGTGCCAGTTCATGCTGGGACTCTGCACCATCCCACACAGCAGTGCTGCTTTTGAGAGGGTGTTTAGATGCATATGTAAAATGTGCACTGACAGTAGGTCCAGTATGGGCAAAGACGCTGTTGAAGCACTGATGGTGAAGTTCAGACCTGAAAGCTCTTTCACAAAAGAACTGCAGCAGCTGAAAAGTGCATACATGCATGATTTGAAAAAAATACAAGTTGATCGTTATCACATATTATGTTGATGTGGTGGCCTAACACTTTTGCATTGTTTTTCAATTAAGCACCCTAATTTTTAAACAATACATTTATTGAAAAGTGAACCGTTTCTCAATTTATTTTACGTGTAATAATATATGAAATTTTAGCTAAGAGCAAATTAAGATGAATAATGACAATAAGTTTACACAGTTTTATATTTTTATTTATTTATTATCATTATTTTGGTTCAATTAAAATAACGACAGTTTATATAAATACCGAAAGTCAAAATCTGGTCATGATTTCCAAAATCTGGTTTTGAAGTGCCTGGAGTACTGACAAAAATGTTTTGAGGTAGGCAGGTCTGTGTTATTATTTGGCAATGTAGGCATTTTATATGAATGTGTTTTGTTGATATTTTATAATGATGTTTGTATTCTATTTTGTTTTTGTAAACGGGGGTTCGATAAATTAGAGTATAGCCTCAGCCTCCCATGCGTGGGATGTCTTTATTGTAAAGTGACCGGCTGGTGGAGTGCCTTTACTGTTACCACTAGGGTTGTTTCGGCAGATTTTTTATGCAGATCAGGGGTGAGTACTCTTTCAGTGAAGTTGTGGTTTTGAGTTTTTGGTTCTGATTTGGCTCGGAAGAGTCCGCTGGACCTAAAGCAATAACCTATCCTATCCTATCCTATCCTGTCCCATAACCCGAAGGTCGTAGGGGCACCACAGATGATCGCTTAACCAGCATACTCCATCTTTCTCTGTCCTCAGCAGCCCTCATGGCTTCGCTCAGTGTCAAACCAGTCCATTCTCGAATGTTGTCCTCCCACCTCTTTTTCGGTCTCCCCCTTCTTCTACCTCCTTGCACTGTGCCTTGCAGAATGGTCTTTGCAAGGCCTGATGATCTGGTGACGTGGCCATACCATCGGAGTTTCCGTTTCTTCACCACTGTGAGCAGGTCATCGTGTTGTCCAATGGCTTGTGTGATGGTCTGTCGGACTTCAACGTTGGTGATGTGTTGGGTATAGGAAATGCACAGAAGTCTTCTGTAGCACCTCATCTCCATGCTTTGTATTCTTCGTTGGAGATCTGCTGTGAGGGTCCATGCTTCGCAAGCATATAGGAAGATGGAGATGACCAGAGATCGCAGCAGTCTTACTTTGGAATGTAGACTGATGGTTCTGTCTTTCCAAATTTTGCTCTGTGGGTTCGGGCAAATAGAATAGACCCAACGTTTCCCGGCGTGTCGTAAGAGGCGACTAACAGGGGTGATGTTAGCACGGCATCACTGGGCGAAAGTCTTCTACACAGAAGTCACCGGCCAGGGCGGAGGAACCTCACGTTACTACAGGTTCAACGACCACGTGCTCAGGGCCAAGGCGAGCCACACTGTATTCGTGGATTTCGGCTGTGGCCAACAGCCTGGAGAGGATTGGGCCCTGCCAGGTCTTTTTTGCCCAAGACACACTACACTACAAGCAATAACCATGTAATGTAATGGGGAAAAGCATCTATATAGCATCCATCAATATTATTTATTCTTATTACCAAACCACATCTGCAAGTGTGTATATATTTTTGTGTTTTGGGGTATCCTTTCTTTGTGTTACACTCGGTTTGATGATGGTGTTTTTCTTTATCAGTATTTGATTCAGCCCCGATGCTGAAGTCCTGATAAGGTGTAATTCTGATTCGTTTATCCACGCAACCCGCTCAATCAGCATACAAGTCACAAAGTCGACGTATGAAGTTTTCCACTTTTATTCAGCACACATCAACAACTGCATACAATCGCCTTTTCACTTTTTACTTTCCAACTCACTATCAACAACTATCCCCTACCCACACACAGGGCATCCATTTTATATTTTTTTTCTCTTATTCGAGGTGACGACAGAACGTTCTAGAAATGACGCATTACAACCAATCAGAATTAAAGATCGTCATCGCTGACTTACGTCATACATATTTCTTTTGCCTCCGGGAATGCTCTCATACTTCGATATCCATCGGGAAGTTTCCATCGATAGTAAACACTGAAATCTAGAGAATTCTCCAATAATATCGACCAACGGAAATTATCAACGTTATACAAAACCTCTCCTAACAACAATGCAAACTCAAATCAAAGGTAAATAAACTCCATTATTGAATACTTTGCAAAATGAAACGATTAGATCTATCGTGCGCGTTTCAGACATACTTTTCGTTCGCGTTTCAACGTAACATAACCCCCCACTCAAGAAGAAATTTACCCAATTTCTTTCAACAACGTTGGAACGTAATGCACAAGCAAAGTACAGAATTGAAACTTATTTAAGACTTTCTGAATACTGTCATTGAGCTCAGTTCATTCACAGAGTCAATGTTTCTCGTCTGCACGTCTTTCTGGATACTGTCAATGTTCTCAGTTTATATTCACAGAGTCAACAGTTTTCATCTTCAAATTTGTCTGGATATTGTCAATGTTCACAGTTTATCTACACAGTCAATGTTTTTTCATCCGCAAGGAAACGACGCCCTCGTCAGTTGCGGTTGTCATCGGCCCAGGGTTAAAGACGATGATCACGTGGGCTTTCCTGGAGCCAGTGCATCCTCCGTTGTCTCCTTCTTCCGTCGGATGTCCGACGCAGTCGACGTTGTCAGCTCCCAGGATGCACTTGATGGGTCTCACGATCAGGTTGGCTTCTTGAAGACGGTGGAAGAGCTCCCTCAAGGTCTGCAGATGCTCTTTCCAGGTCTGGGTGTGGACTAGCAGGTACCCGTCCCAGTAACAAACGACATTGTCCATCCCTTTGAGCATCTTCTTCATCCCTTTCTTCAGGGTAGCTCCGCTGTTGACCATGCCAAAGGCACTCGTACGTCCCATCAGGAGTTATAAAAGCAGTTTTTGGTATGTCCTGTTGACGCACGGGGACTTGCCAATAACCCTTGCTGAGGTCAATCTTTGAGATTTTACTCCCCGATAGTTGGCGGAAGAGGTCTGCTGCAGTAGGCATCGGCTCAGGGTCGAAGACGGTGATCTTATTAACCTTCCTGTAGTCGATGCATACTCTGTTGCTCCCGTCCTTCTTCTTCACGACCACGACAGGGGATGCGTAGGGGGAACTGGGCTCCCTGATGATGCCCATCTTCAGCATCTCATCGATGTCTTTCTTCAAGGATTCACGGGCCTTGAAAGGGATCGGGAATGGTTTGGATCGAACAGGGATATTTGAAGTGAGGTGGACTTCATGTTCGACCAAAGTCGTAGAGCCTGGGACATCATTGAAGCTATGGGGAAACTCGCCCATAAGGTCCTTGAGCTCCAACTTTTGACCTTCCGTCAAGCTCGGTCCTAGCTTAACATCATTGATGCCTTCTTTGCTGTGGAAGTCTCCCAGTTCCAACAGTTCCTCGCTGTCAAAGCTGTTGTCGATCTCAGCTGCTGTTGCTGCATGCACGGTCTCTGATGGCCTTTCCACGTACAGTTTAAGAAGGTTGGCGTGGTATATCTTGGAATGCTGACCGACCTTCACCTTGTAGTCGTTGATCCCCACCACGGCCTCCGGTCCTGATTTTGCTCGGAAGAGACCGCTGGACCTAAAGCAACAATAAATCAATCAATCAATCACCACGGCCTCCACTTCGTACGGGCCTTTCCACTGCATCAGCAACTTATTATGATCAGTAGGTAGCAGCACCAGCACTTTGTTGCCAGGTTTAAACTTCCTGTTCACAGCCCTACGATCATAAGAGTGCTTTCCACAGTCTTGGGACTTTTTCAGGTTTTCTCTGGCTATCTCGAGAGTCTGCTCAAGCTTCTCCCGTAGCTCAAACACGTACTGGTAGCTGTTCTTCACCTCTGGGGTCTCTACTTCTTTCGTCCACAGTTCTTTCAGGATGTGCATCGGCCCTCGGATGGTTCTTCCGTACAGCAGCTCGAATGGAGAGAAGCCGGTGGACTCCTGCGGTACTTCTCTGTAGGCGAAAAGTAGGGCGTTGATGTAGCGATGCCATTGTCTGGGCTGCTCGCTGCACAGTTTCTTCAGGGTGGACTTCAGCATAGCATTGAACTTTTTGACGAGCCCATTGCACATCGGATGGTAAGGCGTCGTAGTTAAATGCCGGATGCTCAGCAGTCTGTTGACCTCCTTCATGCAGTCAGAGACGAACTGCGTCCCGAGGTCTGTCAGAATTTCTTCAGGCACTCCAAGTCTACTGAACATGTCCACCAGTGCCTCCTTCACAGTCTCAGTGTCAATCTTCTTCAGAGGGACTGCTTCTGGATACCGAGTCGCATAGTCCACTAAAGTCAGTACCCACCGATGACCTTCTTCACTCGGAGGTCTTATTTCGCCGATTAAGTCTAAGGCCACCCTCTTGAAAGGTCGGTCGATCAGAGGCATCCTCTGCATAGGCACTTTCGGGACCCTTCCTCGAGGTATGGTCTTCTGGCAAATGTCACATGATCGGCAGAAACGGCTAACGTCCGCATGAAGTCCTGGCCAGTAGAACACCGCCTGGATTCTATCTGACGTCTTCTTGATACCTAGGTGACCTCCCATGATTAAGTCATGTGCTACTTCCATCACTTGGCGCCTTAGAGGTAATGGTACCAAAACTTGACGTAGTGGTTTACCTCCGTTGACCCTCGGGTGCTGGAAGATTCGATACAGGATCTTGGCCTTCACCTCAAAATAGACCGTACCACTGCCTTTGGTCACGTGGTCTTGGCGGTTCCTGTACTTGTTTAAAGTACTATCAGCTTCCTGGAGCTGGATCAGCTTATCTTTGTCCACGATGGCAGCTTTTGAGTTGTCGGCGACCTTCAGTGGCGTAGTCGTCTTGTCTCTCTTGGCCTGGGCCCTGGTTGTAACAGCACCGACGATCTCTGGTCGGCAGGGCTGAGCCGGAGTAACCACATTGTCCCATAGCAACTCTGTAAGGTCTCCATCGGGAAACGGCAATGGATCCTCCTCCACAACTTCGACGCGTTGGGTTGAGGCAGGACTCCACTCTGGATCGGGGTCGTCTGGTCGTCTTGCGCCGTCGATATTCCCGATCATCAAATCATACAGCGGCTTCTTCAGGCAAACCGCTTCGACTTCGCCTATGTAGAAAGGGGTGTTGACATGAATTTTTGCAACTGGCGCTTTCACACATTTGCTGTCGGCCATGAGTGTCCATTTAGAATCGCCAGTGAATTGTTCTTTAGCGATTAGGTCTTCTCTGACGATGACCCCACTGCAGCCAGAGTCTCTTAAAACAGTCACTTCATGATTTCCGATGCGTCCCTTGGAAATTGGCATGTTCTGGACGGTCACAGCTGCGCTGGCGACGACGGGGATGGATTTTCCGTTGGCAAGGAGAAGTTGGTCATCGGTTATGCACTCTTGCACGTCCGCGGGAGTAGCTGCGCGCTCGGTCTCACTCGGAAGAATGACGCTCCCGCCGCACACCTGATGGTCAGATCTACTGGTTTGCCGTTGATTGGAGAACCGCCTCTGCCGGTTGCCCGCCGCTGCATTGTCCATACTGCTCCGCTGTCCGCTACTTTTGTTTTGAGGACAGCCGCTCTGTGGTCTGTAGCGTTGCAGGTGAAACAGCCTCTTGAATGCCCTTCCCTGGGAGGAGGTGTGGAGTCCGTCTGTTTCTGGTTCGTCTGGCTCCCCTGGATCTGGTTCACATGGTTTCCAGTCTTCTGAAAATGTTTCGTCGCGCTGGGTGGCCCCAGGGTCTTCCCATGAGCGATGAGATATCTTTCAGCAGCCTCAGTCACATCTTTAAGCGTCTGCAGCTTTTGTTCTTCAAAGTGGGTCGCTAGGTCCTTGTGACAGGCATTGAGAAATTGTTCCTTCACGATCAGGTCATGGAGACTGTCGTAAGACTTCCTTTCGCCTGATAACTCCACCCACTTGTGTAGATATGACGACAGGCGCTCCACAAACTGCTTTGGCGTCTCCTCTGACTTAGGCCGGCATTCATGGAAGCGTTTACGGTAGCCCTTCTCTGTAAAGTTGTAGCACTGCAATAGGGCCTCTTTCAAGACGTCGTAGTCTTTAGCGTCATCGTCCGACAATCTGGTGTAGACGTCGAGTGCTTGCCCCGTCAGAAGTGCACTTAGTCGAATCGCCCAGTCTTGAGGTTGCCAGTTAGAGCTTTTGGCAAACCTTTCAAATCTCGCCAGATAACTGTCGATCTGGTCCTTCCCGTCAACGAACGCTGGCAATTTTGGAGCCTTGTTGTCGCTGATGACTTGTGGCGCATGCTGATTGTTTTGAATACGCGCCAACTCTAGCTGGTACTGACACTCACCTTCAAGACGCTTCAGCTCGAACTCTCTTTCTTTTTCTTGCCGCTGCTGTTCAATTTCCAGACGCTTCAGTTCTAATTCTTTCTTTTTCTTCACGCAATATTCTCTCCTGGAATTTGACGTACTCCGTCAGCTGTTTGCCTTTTAGATTTAGTTCAACCCCTTTCCGCCAGAGGTCCGCCATCTTGATGCTTTTCTGGAAAGTTCTTTTCTGGAAAGTTCTTGACTGGAAAGTTCTTGACTGTGCTGTACCTTTCTAGACTGTTCTAGAACAGCACGCTTTCTGCAGTAGCGCTGATGCTTGTCACTAGCTTTCGCTGACGCAGGCCCTGCTGTCCTCGTCGTATGCGACGCTGCACCACGCTGGTGTTGATGTACACGCTCCTGTGCTGAAGTAGACGCGACGTCCGCTCGTCGGTCTCTCTAATACTGGCGATGTAGCTCCGAGACTGTCCCTCGACGTAGTCTTACGGCAGCCACGTAGTCCCGATCTGTTGTTCGCTCACGAAGCAACTCTTCAGCGACTACACGCCCTTGCAGTCAACCCGAACATATCGGTGATGTAGTCCCAGTATGTTGGCCCCTCTCGACGCAACTCGGCGGCTACCCTCGATGACTGCCTCTCGTAACGTTGACTCGCTTGTTGTAGCAGTTGAACCCTTGGCTATGGCGTGAATCGCGGCTTGACCCCCAAAATGTTACACTCGGTTTGATGATGGTGTTTTTCTTTATCAGTATTTTATTTAGCCCCGATGCTGAAGTCCTGATAAGGTGTAACTCTGATTCGTTTATTCACGCAACCCGCTCAATCAGCATACAAGTCACAAAGTCGACGTATGAAGTTTTCCACTTTTATTCAGCACACATCAACAACTGCATACAATCGCCTTTTCACTTTCAAGTTTTACTTTCCAACTCACTATCAACAACTATCCCCTACCCACACACAGGGCATCCATTTTATAATTTTTTTCTCTTATTCGAGGTGACGACAGGACGTTCTAGAAATGACGCATTACAACCAATCAGAATTAAAGATCGTCATCGCTGACTTACGTCATACATATTTCTTCTGCCTCCGGGAATGCTCTCATACTTCGATATCCATCGGGAAGTTTCCATCGATAGTAAACACTGAAATCTAGAGAATTCTCCAATAATATCGACCAACGGAAATTGTCAACGTTATACAAAACCTCTCCTAACAACAATGCAAACTCAAATCAAAGGTAAATAAACTCCATTATTGAATACTTTGCAAAACGAAACGATTAGATCTATTGTGCGCGTTTCAGACATACTTTTCGTTCGCGTTTCAACGTAACACATTGTTTATCATAATGATTTTCTTTGGTATGTGAATGCGTGAAAATTGCGCTTTGAACCGATTTTTTTAAAGGAAAAAGCGCTATATAAATACTATTATTACTATTTTCATTTTTATTATGGCGCTACACATAAAGACCAAAACTTACAAAACTGTTCATAAGCAACTTTACTCGAACAATGTTAATTGTATAAAGGATATTAAATACTTTTTACAGATGGGTCAAAGAAATGAGACTCAGTAGCTGCTGTGTCGGTCTCTGGGAGACACCTAGACCAGCCTTTGCAACAGAGTGTACCTGACCAATACCTTCAACTCAGCTGTAACAGATGCCGCCACTGAGATCCTTGGCAAGCACCCACAACAGAAGAAGCCGTGGATCACACCTGAACTTTTGGATCTGTGTGATAAACGAAGAGAGTTAAAAAAGAAAAAGAACACCTCACAGGGAGCTGATGTCTACCGAAAAATCAACAATGACATCCGAAAAGGCATGCGCACAGCAAAGGAGAACTGGATAGAAGATCAATGCCAGGACATAGAGAACAATCTGAACAAGAACAACAGCAAGAAGGCCTACCAGACTGTGAAGCGGCTGACAAGTGTTAAACAGCCCAAAGTCTCCACTATCCAAAGCAAGTCTGGCATTTGCCTTACAGAAGAACAAGAAGTCTTGGACAGATGGACAGAGTACTGCTCTGACCTTTACAACCATACACCAAATGGAGACCCATCAGTTCTAGCATGTCCCGAGAGCAGAGAAGAAGAAGAAATCCTCCCAATTCTCCGGGAAGAAGTTGAGGCAGCAGTGCAATCGCTGAAGAAAGGGAAGTCAGCGGGAGTGGACAACATACCAGCGGAACTGCTACAAGCAGGAGGAGAAGCGATGACTGATGCTCTCACCATTATCTGTAACAAGATCTGGCAGAGTGGGGAATGGCCTACACCATGGACCCAGTCGCTTGTCATCACTCTTCCCAAAAAAGGTAACCTTCAGGAGTGTGAAAATTACCGCACCATCAGCCTCATCAGCCATCCCAGCAAGGTCCTCCTGAAAATAATACTCAACAGGTTGAAACCACAAGCTGAACAAATCATAGCTGAAGAACAAGCAGGATTCATGGCAGGGCGAAGTACCAATGAACAGATTTTTAACCTCAGAATAATCTGTGAGAAATACCTACAGCACCAACAACATCTATATCATGTGTTCATAGACTTCAAGAAGGCATTTGACCGAGTCTGGCATGCAGCTCTATGGGCAACCATGAAAGTGTACAACATCAGCCCTAAAATTATAGAAGTCATCAAAAGCCTGTATGACAAGGCTACCAGTGCAGTCCTCCATAACAGCGTCATCGGGAACTGGTTCAGAACAACAATCGGTGTGCGTCAAGGATGCCTACTCTCTCCAACACTCTTCAACATCTTCCTAGAGCGCATCATGTCAGATGCTCTTGCAGATCACGAAGGCACAGTCAGCATAGGGGGCAGAGCAATCTGCAATCTTCGTTTTGCGGATGATATTGATGGATTGGCTGGAGAGGAACAAGAACTTGAACAGCTTGTACAGAGGCTTGACACCACCTCCAGAGCTTATGGAATGGAAATAAGTGCAGAGAAGACCAAAATGATGACCAACAACACCAATGGCATCAACACAGACATCAAAGTACAAGGCCAATCCCTCAACACAGTGCACAGCTTCAAATATTTAGGAGCCATTGTGTCAGACAATGGGTCTCGGCAGGAAGTCCTCTCCAGGATCGCACAAACAACTGCTGCCCTGACAAGGTTGAAGCCCATTTGGAAAGACAGAACCATCAGTCTACATTCCAAAGTAAGACTGCTGCGCTCTCTGGTCATCTCCATCTTCCTATATGCTTGCGAAGCATGGACCCTCACAGCAGATCTCCAACGAAGAATACAAAGCATGGAGATGAGGTGCTACAGAAGACTTCTGTGCATTTCCTATACCCAACACATCACCAACGACGAAGTCCGACAGACCATCACACAAGCCATTGGACAACACGATGACCTGCTGACAGTGGTGAAGATACGGAAACTCCGATGGTATGGCCACGTCACCAGATCATCAGGCCTTGCAAAGACCATTCTGCAAGGCACAGTGCAAGGAGGTAGAAGAAGGGGGAGACCGAAAAAGAGGTGGGAGGACAACATTCGAGAATGGACTGGTTTGACACTGAGCGAAGCCATGAGGGCTGCTGAGGACAGAGAAAGATGGAGTATGCTGGTTAAACGATCATCTGTGGTGCCCCTACGACCTTCGGGTTATGGGACAGGATAGGATAGGATAGGATAGTACCTGATTTTTGTTCTGTTTATACAGCTGAGCTCAAGACAATTCATCTAGCTCTAAAACAGGTTTATCAATCCAAAAGAACCTCGTTTTTAATCATGTCTGATTCACTGTCAGCACTTCAGGCTCTTTCCACGAGAAAGATATCGCGCCCTTTTCTGGCAGAGATTTATGACCTCACACACAACTTGTTTCTGAGGGTAAAAAAGATAGTTTTTATGTGGGTACTTAGTCACATGGCCATCCGAGGCAATATTGCAGTGGACAAAGCGGCTAAAGAAGCTCTGCCTCTAGATTTCCCCTCAGAGATTTTCCAGTTTCTTCCATATTCTGACCTGTGTTGTATGACTGGATCTTATTGTAAACGGCTGTGGCACACTGAATGGTCTAATCAAATCGATAACAAATTATTTCAAATTCTTCCAGATTCTTTGCCTAACTTTGCATCCACCTGCAAAGAAGAAACTGTTTTGGCTTGCCTTCTTATTAGGCATTCTTATGTCACCCATACTTTCCTTTTGAAAGGAGAAGAACCACCATGGTGCTTTGCATGTGACAAATCCTTTTTCGTTCGCCATTTTATGTCTGAATGTGCTGATCTGGTTGATAAAAGAGAAAGATATTTTGGTTCAATACCTTTTAATGAGATTTTCAAAGTATGCAATAGTCAAATCCTGTTTTAATTTTTACATGATGTTGGTTTGTTCATCACATATAAACCAAATCATCTTGTTTTGTTTTCTTGGTTGGATTTTATTTGGTGAGACTGATTTTATTTACATCTTTTATTATATTTAAATGTTAACAGTTTAGTCTGATTTTACTTAATTTTGTGTGGTCCTGATTCGGCTGTTGGCAGTCCACTGGACCCTATAAGCACCGAATATCTATCTACCAAATGGTCTAATCAAATCAATAACAAATAATTTCAAATTCTTCCAGATTTGCCTGCTTCTTTGCCTAACTTTGTGTCCACCCGCAAAGAAGAAAGTGTTTCGCCTCACCTTTATATTGCAGACAAGCCTTCTTTGCCTGAATTTCCGGATTTGTTCCTGAAATTTGAAAAAATCCTGCCTGTCCCGTAAAATCAGTAAATTTTTTTCATGTTCCGGACTTTGAAAAAATGAAAAAGTTATTTTTTGGGGCAATTTTGTTCCGAGTGTTAGGATTTTTGACAACGAGAAAAGGTGTTTTTTTTGCAATTTTTTTCAGAGTGTTAAGATTTTTGACAACGAGAAAAGGCAGTAGCAGACGACAGTTGTATCGTCATGCTGAAAGGAAGTAGGCCTATATCGTTCAGCGGCGCATGCGCGTTCAAATTTTTTAACACCGGTTTCAAAATGGCGACGAAGAGCAGAAAAGAAGCGTGTGTTAACGCAAGTTCTTCGAAGAAACATGCTTAGTGTTATAGAGAACAGAGAGATTTCCTTTTATTAAAAGAGGAAATGAGGAGACAAGAGTGCACTGCTAAATTTGTATGACCGAGTTTGGTGTAAAATACGGCGGTGTTGATGACATACGTCGACACATGGAGGGGCCCAGGCATTCAAAAATTGTCACCGAAAAACAAAAGAAGCAGGACATTGAAAAGGCAAACAGCAAAATAACTGGGTTTTTTCCAACTTCATTGCCAACCCGAAGCGAAATTTCAAGCCATGACTTGGAAGTGATTAAAGCTGAAGCGATAATGGTTTAAATAAAAGAAGTTAATGTAAAGAATCAATTGCTTACACATGTCTGATTCATTGTCAGCACTTCAGGCTCTTTCCACAAGAAAGATATCACACCCTTTTCTGGCAGAGATCCATGACCTCCATACACAACTTGTTTCTGAGGGTAAAAAGATAGTTTTTATGTGGGTCCCTGGTCACATGGGCATCCGCGGCAATATTGCAGTAGACAGGGCGGCTAAAGATGCTCTGCATCTCGATTTCCCTCCAGAGATTTTCCAGTTTGTGCCCTACTCTGACCTACGTTGTATGACTGGATCTTATTGTAAACGACTGTGGCAGACTGACTGGTCTAACCATGTCAACAACAAATTATTTCAAATTCTCCCCGATTTGTCCACTTCTTTGCCTAACTTTGCATCCACTCGCAAAGAGGAAACAGTGTTATCTCGCCTTCATATTGGGCATACTTATGTCACCCACAGTTTCCTTTTAAAAGGAGAAGAACCACCATGGTGCTTTGCATGTGATCAATCCTTTTCCGTTCGCCATTTCATGTCTGAGTGTGCTGATCTGATAGAGGAAAGAGAAACATATTTTGGTTCCATACCTTTCCAAGAGATTTTTAAAGTATGTAATGGTCAACATCTGTTTCAATTTTTACATGATGTTGGTTTGTTTTATCGCATATTGTAAGCCCCTTTCACCCCCCCACCCCACGGCGCACCCCACAAAGAGAGATAACACCATACTGGCAAGGGTTCTGTCAGGAATGGCTTCATAAGGGCTCACAAGAGGTTGCCGGGTTAAATAAATATCAGTTCTGACACCATCCCCGACAAACCGATCTTTCCACAGGTATAGGCTCGCCGAGGCATCCCAAATCCACAACAATCCCAAAAAGAAACACCTCCTCCCGCCCACAGCGGAGAGAATTGCGTTTCCCAAAATATTAATAGGATGGATGCCTTCCCAAAAGCCACAACCTGAGGAAACAAAGGTCTGTCAGAGAAAAATTTATTTACTTTCATTATGGAAAGTTATGTGTAAAATATAATAAATTTTATTCTAAACTCTGTTTGTAAAAATTATAAAAATGTATTTGAGATGCATGAAATGAAAATGCACAGTGACTGGTTAACTTCAAGTAGAGATAGAATCAGAATTCTTGTCTTAGTCTAAACAATTAGAGTATTTAGAAAGAAAAAGAAATACTAACTAAACACACATTTTATTTAAACGACACTTCACAAAACATTTAATACAAAACGGAGACCACACACAGAATGATGGGGAAATAAAAGAAATAATTTATTCTTTTCTTTGGGGTTTAGTTTCTGGATTTTTTTCTCACATCACATTCATGCAAAACTTTCACAGTTGTCTTTCTTGCAAAACATAGCTTTCGATTCATACAAGATTTCTTCTAGAAAATTTCATATTATAAAAATTAGTATTATTTGAATTCTGTTAAATATTTCGTTCTATAATTATAACAAAACAATAACTGATTACAGATTTCAGGTTGTTGCATATTTTCTAGCGTTCTAAAAATTACTATTTAGGTTAATACATAAAGAAAAAGGAAATTCCGGGTATTTCATTGGAAACCAAAAAATCGTTGAAAATCACATAGATTCAAAACATAAAAATTCCAGGCTACACCGTGAATCAAAACTATTAAAATAAAATATTGTGAAGTCACAGAAACACAGAAATTCTAGTATACAAATCCATTCACAACCTCTGAGAATAACGGTCAGAATTTAGAAATTTCATATTTTCACAATAAAATGTTTACCGGGTTAGGAGAATTTAGTTAGAAATTTTGTTCTTTACGTGGACTTAGAGGGCTATTGTAATTCTAAAATTCCGAAAAGGCTCAAAACAGCGTTGAAAAGAAGGGAGGAAAAAAAACTGAGTCCACGGACGCGCAAACCCACCGAAATTTACTTTCACATTCAAGCTGTCATCATCTTTGATCTAAATCTGCGTAAGAGTTGTTGGCCGCCATCACAGTCCGTTTTATAAGCAAAACAAAAGGGTAAAACAGCCAATCAACATCCATGTTTCACAACACGTGATCTATACTAGCAAATCAGGTCGTGGTTCTATCATTTCTATGTCAAAAAGAAGAGGGAACAGACTAGTTGATACAGATTCTATTCAAATGTACTGGTTTTTGGAAAATAACAGGGTCTACCATAATCATAGGTAAGAAGTTTATTGGTCATACTTTATTAGGAACCATCGAGGAGTAGAATCTGATAATTCTTAAAGAGAATACACGAACTCAAACATGTTTAACCAACTTAGTACCAACGTGGTGACAAATTTGAGGTATAATTAACCGACCCGGTTCCCACCCGATTCGAACATATTTATAATCAGTGCAGAAAAATGAGAGTCGGTTTTTTAGCAACCCGAAACGCTTAAGATCAGCACTCCCTATGAGTCGGACAGCTGCACCGGTTTAGCAACATTTTCTCTGACCTTTCCGAACTGTCAACAAAAATCTCTGTGTAATTTTCCCATTCAACTTTTTCTTCCATGTTTACGCCCGGTGCAGACATACTGTAATCAATGCATAAAAATTTGGATCTGTACATTATCAACCCTAAACACTTAGGATTAGTGCTCCAAGTGACTTGAATAGCTGCACCGAATTAACACGATTTTCCATTAACTTCTTCAAACTATAAATGTAAGGGTCTAGGCAATTCTTCCATTGAACTGTTTCTTTTGTCTTTATAATGGAAATTCCCAATCTAAAACTTCTCCTCCACACTACATTTTATTTACAATTCTATTTGCTATAAAAGACTAACAAAAATACAGACAGCGGAAAGGCTAGAATTAATTCTTCCTAAGGAAAACTAAACATACTGTCTAGATCTAGAATCCCGCTAAAATTCTCAATCAGGTTACCTTGACTACCTATGGTAACCGGAAATTCTTTTCCACAGTCTACTGATCAATCACATTTTCCTTCACAAAGCGATCCTAGCAACTCGAAACAAATCTTTTAACCACTCAAATTTCACTTCACAACACATCCAAGAATTCGTTAAAATAGTTCTCAATTGGTATGCCATTTTCACTGCATATACACACAATTTAGTTTCGATATTTAGATTCAGTACCAAAACTATCCCTAGATAAAATAAGAATATTTTTCTTCACACACATCCACAGAAATCAATAGCAGATACAATTCGACGATCAAAATTTTACACCACTAGAAAACACACAGTTCACAATAATAATCTCACTAGTACCTGCATGCTTACTGTTGTCGTCTGCTCAAGCTCAAAAGGCACAAATTCCTATAGGCCAAGGTACATGTATAACCAAAACAACCATAGGCACATGCAACCTAGTTATTAATTAATAATCAAGTTATAAATTTACAACAAAAGGTTTTCTAGCCTTCCAAAGAGGCTAAAAAAATATTTGATAAGCCAACCGGAGGGGCTTACATCATAAATCGTATCGACATGTTTTGTTTAGTTTGGATTTTATTGATAGGACTGAATTTAGTGATTTGATTGAAGAAAGATTATATTTTTAATACATCAGTTTTAAAGAAGACTCTTAAAGAAATGTCATGTGAAAGTTTGTTTGGGTATTTAAGAGTAACAGGTTTGTTTTTTAAGATTTGAATCATTTTCTAATATTTTAAGATAACGTCTCTCTGGTCCTGATTTGGCTCGGAAGAGTCCGCTGGACCTAAAACAATAACCTTGTATTGTATTGTAATTGCTTACATGTTTTGAATTACTGTTTTGCTCGTTTTTGTTCGTTTTGTTAGTTGTTGATTTTTTTATGTTCATGAAACTGACTTGAAGTGTTCCTAAAATTTAAAATTTGGGGTAGGCAAGCCTGATATTGGGCATACTTTTGTCACCCATAGTTTCCTTTTAAAAGGACCCCCCCCCCCCCCCCTCCGTGAGGATGATGGAGGTTTCTGTATAAATAGTATCCCCAATTTCTAGAGAGTTAGTGCTTTTAATTCCCACTACCGCTGTCTTTCTCATTTGGTTTTTCTCATTCCTACTCTGTTCTATCAATCTACTATACTATCTTCTTTGCTAGACCAGTCACCTACCTTTTTTCTTGAAAACTCTTCCGGGACAAAACTCCTCATTTGTGTGTGAGGTCTTAACAGAGGTGCCAACGAGTACGGATTGACCGTATTTAATTCCGGCGAAGTGAATTAAATAAGGAAATATGATAGCTTTTATAAGAATAAGGAGAAGTTGTTTGGGACTATTTGTTTTAATGACTGTGACTGTTGGTTTTTCATGACTGTGACTGTTGGTTGTTTCATTCCTGACTGTTGGTTTTGTTAGTACTGTGACTGATGTTTGTTTCATGACTGTGACTGTTGTTTTTTAACTGGATGTTTGTGTCTGTTGTTTGTTTCATGACTGTGACTGTTGGTTTTTCATGACTGTGATTGTTGGTGGTTTCATTACTTTGGCTGTTTTTTATCCAGGGGATGGATCCAGTTAATGAGAGAAAGGTGTTTGAACTTGTGGTACAGACCGTATGCAAGAGAAGCCGCTCACAATACTTCTTGCTTACACCAAAGGTAAGTCTTTTCTTTTATCCTATTTTTGTATTTCCAGATAATTATCATGCTGGAGAACACCCTCTGTGTCTGATTTGATTTGAAACTTGACAGTCCTGCGATTTTCATGTGCATGGAATAGACCTGATTAGCAAGCACTTGACTACTGATGCCACGGCACCATTGGTTTAATCTCTCATTCTGTCTCCACTGAATTATTGCAACTCTCTCTTGTCTGGGCTTCATGCATCTTCCATCCCCCATACCCTCTGCAAAGAGTTCAAAATGCATCTACAGGCTTCACTAGCAAAAAGAACATCTGACCACATACTCCTTGTTCATTCGCTACAATGGTTCCCTGTTTCTAAAAAGATTTTGTACAAAATCTGTTTTGCTAAGAATGTGTCCTTGGTAAACACACTTGGGAATGAAAATTTAGTTAACGGAGCGAGGTGCATATAGGTCTACTAGCTGTATTGACCGTCAAGCCACTATATTTCTATCCAGAACTTGCTTTTAATTATTAGCAGTGAACATTTATTTAATGACCCATTGTAACATTTGTGGGGTTGAGTCGTTAGCTTGTCATGCTTGCTGACCTTGTCTGTTTTAACACAGTGACCCACTGATCCAGTGATCTTGTGATCAGTTCTCATTTCTAAACGTGTGGCAGCAGTCATGGATGGGTTATTGAGGCACATGGGAAAAGGGCTGATTCCAAGTTGTCGACCCTCCAAAGACGTATACCAGTTTCTCCTAGAGCTCAGCATTGCAAGAAAACAGCCTACTAAACGTGGCACTCAAGCAGGCAGACTCATGAAACTGCGGCTTCGTGCACCGTCAAACGTTGCCACTACAGATTGTAGAACTACACCCGGCGCTGCCCTCATCGGCAGTGCAACTACTCCCGGCGCTGCCTTCATCAGCGGTGCAACTAGCGCTGCCCTCATCGGTGGTGCAACTAGCGCTGCCCTCATCGGTGGTGCAACTACACCCGGCGCTGCCCTCATCGGTGGTGCAACTAGCGCTGCCCTCATCGGTGGTGCAACTACACCCGGCGCTGCCCTCATCGGCGGTGTAACTACACCTGGCGCTGCCCTGATCAGCAGTGCAACTACACCCGGCGCTGCCATCATCGGCGGTGCAACTACACCCGGCGCTGCCCTCATCGGTGGTGCAACTACACGCCACCCTGCCCTCATCGGTGGTGCAACTACGCCCGGCGCTGCCCTCATCGGGGGTGCAACTACACCTGGCGCTGCACTCACCGGTGGTGCAACTTGCGCCGCCCTCATCGGTGGTGCTACTGGCGCAGCCCTCATCGGCGGTGCAACTACTCCCGGCGCTGCTCTCAACAGCGGTACAACTGGCGCTGCCCTCATCGGCGGTGCAACTACACCCGGCGCTGCCCTCATCGGTGGTGCAACTTCACCCGGCGCTGCCCTCATCGGTGGTGCAACTGGCGCTCTCCTCATCGGTGGTGCAACTGGCGCTGCTCTCATCGGTGGTGTAACTAGCGCTGCAACTACACCTGTCTCCAACCCTTCATCATCCACACGAGCAAAGACGCCCACATCTAGCCCCACTAGCCCTGCAAGTCAACTTAAATTCCCCTTTGTCCCTACCTTACTTTCATCTCCAAACCCCTCTGCATCGGATCCAAGTATTCAAACTGCCGAGCTCAATACGTTGAGACTTTATAGCTGCCCCAATCCCCAAACACCCCAAACAGCAGGTCGTTTGCTAGCAGGTCTTCTCAACGCTCAGTTCGTACGGCCGAAAGGCAAGGCAGATCTGATTGCAAATTATATTCTAGACAAAGACCTTGATATCACTAAAACCTGGCTCCGTGACCATGATGCACCAACATGTAAAAAACTGACACCTGAAGGATACAAGATACAATCCTTTCCCAGGCCATCTATCAGATCTGGCGGCGGAATAGCAGTCATTTACAAAGAACATCTGCATTCATCCTTAAGCTTCACCACTGACCTTCCGTTCACACACCCCACGTTTGAAGCTGTTCAGATCAACTTCAAATCCACCTCCACACTCAACTTTCTCTGCATCTATCGCCCCCCACCAAATCAAGTAAACCAACTGAAAGAATCAGCTTTCTTTGAGGAATTCACAGAGACTCTTAAACATTACAACACTACCAACATCAGTACACTACTCTTGGGTGATATTAACATTCACTGGGATGAAGTTCACCGCTCCGACGTCAAGCGAATGAAACGACTCCTTGACCATTTCAACCTGGACCAGCTCGTCCCAATACCAACACAAAAGTTCGGACATATCCTAGACTGGATCATCTACCGCCTCTCTGACCATCAAGTTTCTTTCACAGACCTAGCTGATGACCCCATCTCCGACCACTCAGTTGTAAACTTTGCCGTCAACACAGCCAAACCAGCCAAGCAGAGAAGAGTAGTTACTCGTCGTAAGCTGACAGCTGTAGATATCGACGCCTTCACTGAAGAGGCTGTTCAACTTCTTTCACAACCTCCCCCAACCCCAGACATCGCCACCCACTTAGACTCTACACTACTAAACCTCCTCGACCGGCATGCTCCGTCCTTGTCTCGAACCTTTCCCGATAGGCCACCAGCACCATGGTACACTCAGTTGATACATGAAGCCAAACAAGAACGCCGCCGAGCTGAAAGTGCCTTTCGGAAATCCAAGCTAGAAGTTCATCGTCAGATCTACAGCGAGAAAAAACATAAAGTCAAAACCTCTATCATTGACGCCAAATCTGCATTCTTCAACAAAGCCATCGCGACGGCATCAACCTCGAAAGAACTTTATTCTGTTTTGTTCAACCTCCTCGGCCGTCCAACTGCTTCTCTTCCAACTGTCTACGACCCCCAAGCTCTCCCTGAACTATTCTCAGCATTCTTCATCAACAAAATTGACCGCCTCCGCTCTGACCTTGATCAAACGCCCTTCACTCCATAACCCCCTCCCTCACTTTTCTCTGGATCTCCACTAACAATGTTCCAACCTGTCTCCATCGAGCACATCAAGAAAACTCTCCAAAACATGACCCTGAAAACTTGTGAACTTGACCCTCTACCCGCGTGTCTCTAAAAAATCATTGACAAAATCCTTCCTCACATCGCTGCAGTCATCAACTCTTCTTTGGCTTCCGGCATCTTTCCTCATACATACAAGTCAGCTATTGTCCGCCCCCTTCTCAAAAAGCCCAATCTTGATCATAACGACCTCAAAAACTACAGGCCTGTATCAAACCTCAGCTTCCTCTCAAAACTCCTTGAATGCCTTGTCCTCGAACAGCTTAACCAACATCTTTCCCTCCATTCTCTTCTACCTCCCAATCAGTCTGCCTATCCTATCCTATCCTATCCTGTCCCGTAACCCGAAGGTCGTAGGGGCACCACAGATGATCGTTTAACCAGCATACTCCATCTTCCTCTGTCCTCAGCAGCCCTGATGGCTTCGCTCAGTGTCAAACCAGTCCATTCTCGAATGTTGTCCTCCCACCTCTTTTTCGGTCTCCCTCTTCTTCTACCTCCTTGCACTGTGCCTTGCAGAATAGTCTTTGCAAGGCCTGATGATCTGGTGACGTGGCCATACCACCGAAGTTTCCGTTTCTTCACCACTGTTAGCAGGTCATCGTGTTGTCCAATGGCTTGTGTGATGGTCTGTCGGACATTGTCGTTGGTGATGTGTTGGGTATAGGAAATGCCCAGAAGTCTTCTGTAGCACCTCATCTCCATGCTTTGTATTCTTCGTTGGAGATCTGCTGTGAGGGTCCATGCTTCGCAAGCATATAGGAAGATGGAGATGACAAGGGAGCGCAGCAGTCTTACTTTGGAGTGTAGACTGATGGTCCTGTCTTTCCAAATGGGCTTCAACCTTGTCAGGGCAGCAGTTGTTTGTGCGATCCTGGAGAGGACTTCCTGTCGGGACCCATTGTCTGATACAATGGCTCCTAAATATTTGAAGCTATGCACTGTGTCGAGGGATTGGCCTTGGACTTTGATGTCCGTATTGATGCCATTGGTGTTGTTGGTCATCATTTTGGTCTTCTCTGCACTTATTTCCATTCCATAGGCTTTGGAGGTGGTGTCAAGCCTCTGTACCAGCTGTTCAAGTTCTTGTTCCTCTCCAGCCAATCCATCAATGTCATCTGCAAAACGAAGATTGGAGATTGCTCTACCCCCTATGCTGACTGTGCCTTCATGGTCTGCAAGAGCATCCGACATGATGCGCTCTAGGAAGATGTTGAAGAGTGTTGGTGAGAGTAGGCATCCTTGACGCACACCGATTGTTGTTCTGAACCAATTCCCGATGGCTCTGTTGTGGAGGACTGCACTGGTAGCCTTGTCATACAGGCTTCAGTCTGCGTACCGCCCATTACATAGTACCGAAACTGCCCTTCTGCGCATGACGTTCCCCCCTTGGGGTCATGAGCAATCTTGCCACTGTAGATTGTTCAAACCTATAAAGGGAACAGTGAAAGCCACAGTTGAAAACCTGTCTTTCCTTTATAGGCAAGACAGATTCACTGCGGCAACAGTACCCCCGTTGGAGTGCCGGGGGTTTTCAGTATAAATAGTATCCCCACTTTATGGAAATTTAGTGCTTTAAATTCCCACTGTCGCTGTCTTCCTCATTTACTCTTTCCTATTCCTGCTCTGTCCTTCACTCTGCTATACTTTTTTCTTCTTCGCTAGATCAATGACCTACCTTTTTTCTTGAAAACTCTTCCTGGACAAGACTCCTTGTTTGTGTATGAGGTCTGTTGGATCAGCTTGGGAGTGTTGGACGCTTTCTGCCGGGTGGTCACTAGGGCTTCCTATGATTGTACTATTTAGCACTATAGGCATTTTATATGTATGTGTTTTTTTGATGATTTATAATGATGTTTGTATTCTATTTTGTTTTTGTAACCGGGGTGTTCGCGTAGTTGAGGTCAACCCTCAGCCGTCCCCCGCGTGGGATGTCTTTATTGTAAAGTGACTGGCCGGTGGAGGGCATTCAATTTTCCCACTGGGGTTGTTTCAGCAGATCTTTTATGCGGATCGGGGGTTGTCCGGTCCTGATTTGGCTCGGAAGAGTCCGCTGGACCTAAAGCAACAATAAATCAATCAAAAATCAATCAATCAGTCAGATCTTCGCAATGCAACAGACAATGGTGAAATATCGTCCCTTGTCTTACTAGACCTATCGGCTGCGTTTGACACGATCGACCACCAAATTCTAATACGTCGCCTCCATGACATCTTTGGCATCCAAGACACCGCGTTGGCCTGCACTCAAACAGGTGGTGTAAAGGCAGGGATATCGCTATTGGAAGACGGAGAGAAACTCGATTTTTAATGTTTGGAATTTGTATATTGACTGCGTCCTGTACCATTATTGAAGGGAGGGAGGAAACCGGAGTGCCCGGAGAAAACCCTCGGTGACCTCAATAGTCTCGTACCTAAGTCACATACGTTCGCCCCTTGCGGGAATCGAACCCGCGACCTTCGGCATAGGAGACCGGCGACTTATCCACTGCGCCAAGAGGCCACCCCATCTTAAAACCTGGATGACAGAAAACAAGTTAAAACTAAACAGCGACAAAACAGAAGCACTTCTGACTGGTACTCAACACAAACTCTCTACCATTGCCACATCCTACCTTGACCTTGAAGACACTTCAATACCCTTCTCTGACCAAGTAAAAAGTTTGGGAGTCATCCTCGATTCCACCCTTTCCATGAAACCTCAGATCTCATCTTTGACCAAAACCTGCTACTTCCACCTCCGGCAAATTTCTTCAGTCCGCCACTTCCTGACCCATGAAATCTGCACCAAACTCATCGTCTCTCTGATCTTTTCCAGACTTGACTACTGCAACTCCCTTCTTGCCAATTCTCCGTCTAAGCACATCCACCCTCTTCAACGGGTCCAAAACAACGCTGCCCGCCTGATCCTCAACAAAAGAAAGACTGACCACGTAACTCCTCTCCTCCATTCTCTTCACTGGTTACCCATTGAAGAGCGAATCAACTACAAACTGTGCTGCCTCTGTCATAAATGCCTTTCAAACTCTGCCTCTGCCTATCTCAGCCAATGTCTCACCTCTACACCCCGTCTCGCTTCCTCCGATCTGCTGCCGACGCACTTGTTCTTCTGTGACTGATGCTTTTCTCCCTTGTTCTGGGATCACCTTGACTTCATTTCTGTGCACTCTTTTGGTTTCTCCGAACTCTGTACTAATGACAGTGCAGACATTGTCCCTGACTTCGATGACCACAAATTCATCTTTCCATTTGTCTTGGATTTTGTCTCTTCCTCTGACTCGGTTTCTGAGAAGTACTTTCTGGCCTTTCCTGACTGGGTCGTCTCTTATCTGTTCGTCGAAACGAGTCTTCCGTTTCTCTGCTTCTTCCTGCATTCTCCTCTTCACATGTGTGTAAGCCAGATCCAGGCTACGGCGATGATGAATGACCAAATCTGGACAAGGCTTGTCCATGTCCAGACCTAACAAAGAGTCGATAGGAAGGCGAGGCTGTCTCCTGAACATGAGAAAATCTCTCACATGAAGAACAAGCAGGATTCATGGCAGGGCGAAGTACCAGTGAACATATTTTCAACCTCAGAATAATCTGCAAGGATACCTACAGCATCAACATCTATATCATGTGTTTGTAGACTTCAAGAAAGCGTTTGACCGAGTCTGGCATGCAGCTCTGTGGGTAACCATGAGTGTACATCAGCCCTAAAATCGTTGAAGTCATCAGAAGCTTGTATTACAAGGCTACCAGAGCAGTCCTCCACAACAGCGCCATCAGAAACTGATTCAAAACAACAATCTGAGTGAGTCAAGGATGCCTACTCTCCAACACTCTTTAACAGGAGAAGAGGAGACAGAAAAAGAGGTAGGAGGACAACATTGGAGAATGGACTGGCTTGAAAGCGAAGCCATGAGGGCTGCTGAGGACAGAGAAAGATGGAGTACGCTGGTTAAACGATCATCTGAGGTGCCCTAATGACCTTCGAGTTATGAGATAGGATAGGTGACCTTGGCACTGCTACTTCGTTTTTAGTGTATCTGTTTATTTAAATGATAACGACCCATACTGCTCCGTTCCACTTGTTTGTCACAATCCCATACATCTTGAAACTGCTGCTACACAGCACTGCAGTAGAAGAGACATAACAGAAAAGCACAGCTCTCTAGTGCTCAAACATTTGTCCTAGTTCTGGCAATGTCTGCTGTAACAGCGTGATTTTTATCGAAGCTTTTGACAGAGTTTTAGTATGTTTTTTCCTTTATTTTTCCTATAGACTTTCTTCCTCCATACAGGTTATTGAAAATCGGTCTTGTGAAATACCAAAAAGGGGTAAAACCAGGTCTAAATACTGAAACTGGGTGAAACTGGGCTCTGTTTACCGAAACCGCGTAAAACTGACTTCAAGTACACCAGAGAGAAATAAGTAAATAAGTATGACCATTACATCTGAAACACCCTGATTGACTGAATTTTGTTTATTCCGTTTTGATTGCTAGCAACATTAATACTCCAACCTGACCAATTAACCCAGTGCCATACTACAGCATATATAAACTTCCTTTTGAACTATACAATATTCATGACCTTGATCTTCTTTGACACACCCTGACAAAATGCTGACCTGGCCTATGGTATGAAATACCTCCGAGCAATCACAAACACAACGCCACTGTTGTTTTTAAAACTGCAAAGCGCCCTCCTTCCGTCATTAACACTCATGGATCGTTCAACCTGCGTACTCTATCTTTCTCTGTTCTCAGCAACCCTCATGTCCATTATTGAATGTTGTCCTCCTACCTCTTTTTGTCTCTCTTCTTCTGCCTCCTTTGCACCATGCCTTGCAGGATGGTCTTCGGAAGGCCTGATGTTCTGGGGACATGGCCATACCATCAGAATTTCAGTTTCTTCAACACTATGAGCATGTCATCATGTTGTCCAACGGCTTGTGTGATGGTCTGTCGGACTTCGTTGTTGGTGATGTGCTGGGTATAGGAAATGCCCAGAAGTCTTCTGTAGCACCTTATCTCCATGCTTTTTTATTCTTCATTATAGATCTGCTGTGAGGGTCCATGTTTCGCAAACATATCGGAAGATGGAGATGACAAGGGAGCGCAGCAGCCTTACCTTGGAATGTAGTCTGATGGTCCCATCTTTACAAATGGGCTTCAACCTTGTCAGGGCAGCAGTTGTCCTGGAGAGGACTTCCTGTCGGGACCCATTGTCTGATACACGTAAATATTTGAAGCTGTGCACTGTGTTAAAGGATTGGCCTTGGACTTTGATGTCCATGTTGATACCTTTGGTGTTGTTGGTCATCATTTTGGCCTTCTCTGCACTTATTTTCATTCCATATGCTCTGGAGGTGGTGTCAAGCCTCTGTACAAGCTGTTCTTGTTCCTCTCCAGCCAATCCATCAATGTCATCCGCAAAATTGAGGTTGGAGATTGCTCTTCCCCTATGCTGACTGTGTCTTCGTGATCTGCAAAGGCATCCGACATGAGGCGCTCTAGGAAGATATTAAAGAGTGTTGGAGAGAGTAGGCATTGTGACAATGGGTCTATTGTTGCTGGGCTCTGCGAAATGGAATGCTATTACCCACTCGTATATTGTCAATGGGGATCACTAGTAATCTCCCTGTGACTTAACTTAATACATTTATTTGTTTAGCTCGGTCTGTGTGTAGGCTGGGGTACAAAGATAGAAAGAAAAGTGGTAAAAGATCACTGTCACACTAGCTTTCACATTGCTATGAAAAATAAGTAGTCCAGCCACTTGATAACAGTAAATATCACACATTTATTTCCTCTACTCTATACACGATCTTCGAAGTATGATACTAACTTAATTAGTTCAAATGTCTATGAGATGGTTCGCTCTTAATAGTTCTAGGCAGCTACTTTATCATCATCGGGCACTGGATACTTTCTGCCCTAATGGTCAGAGTTCTGGAAGAGTGGACTACTGTGGTCCTTTGATACCAGTTTTAGTGCACTGTTTCGGTAGGCATTTTACTGTGTATTCAAAGCGCTGCGTTGTGGTTGCTTCCTTGATAAGCTGTGTTGTTGTGGAGTCTTCTCCTTGTGGCTAGACTGGTGGGCTCTCTCCTCTCAGTGCGTTAGATGCCTCGGCAGGTCAACGTTCAGCGACGACTTGTTTTTGTCTTTCGCCTGGTTGGGCTCACGATACAATGCCTGCTCGTCTGTAACATATGAGACGAAATTCTGCACAACCCTGCATAATAGGTGTGTGCAGAGTGTCTCACTGAAGGCCGAAATAGCCCTCAGTGATTAGCTTAACATCTTTATATATAAGCGACGAACATTCTGCTAAGTCCGTTGTCCACTGGAATCTCCACTAACTTCCTATACATATATAAATATAAATCATGGCTAACTATACACATTGAGAAAGAATTAATATTATACACATTCTCTGGTACAGCCACTGGTCTGCAAGCATACATATAGGTTAAACAACAGTGGGTCCGTACGGAATACAACATGGCTTTGGCCGGTCGTGTTTGCCACGTGGTCATGCAACGTTGGACTAACAATTCAATTCTAAGCTTAGCAAATTTCACACACATAATTCAACAATAATATAAATACATCACGATAAAACAAAAGTACATGTATGTTCATTTACCTCTTTGACAATGTCAGGCCGTGGCTAACTTGATTGAATTGAATTTTCAACAAGCCCTGCTTCCTTAGTCTGTCAGTGGAGAGATTTCTGGAGTGTAACTGTGTACTGCTCGCCATTTGAATGCAGAATGGCTCTCTACCTCGCCTTGGCCTACCCAGGCAGAACTGGTCTACCTAATCTCACTGTGTTCTGATTGGTGGTAAATTCTGATTGGCTGTAAAATCGGCTCTATCCTTAAGCTGCGATGATTCACTCCACTGCGCGGGCTTCACTATATAACTAGGTACCGGCAGGCCCTTCATAGCAGTAGGTCACGCTTCTAACATTTGCCCTCCAACCTCTTTGTTTCAAACTGGTCTAGCTCTTTTATTTAATCTTTTATGCAATAAACCTTGTATGAATTTTAAAGATGATGTTTTATTCTTTCGTTTGAGTGCATGTGTGAGTGTGGATATGGTACCGTTATTTAAAAATCCGTTGTTGAAAATCACCATTTTTGTCAGAAATTGCAGCGGTGGCCCGATTCCCAAAGCAAGACGATTTTAGCCATGTTGTTTAAAACTCTCGCCGGATGTGTACTATAAATAGAACTATGCAATGGCATATATCACTGAAAAGTGCGTTTCGCGATCTTTAAAATGGTGTCAAATATGATATATAAATTTTCGTTTTAACGAATTTTATTGCAAATTGAAAAATTTAAACTACAAATTCGTCCTCTTGCTGGAATATTAGGCATATCAAATAAGGTATCATTCGAAAGATAATTCATTTTTCTTTCTTAAAATCTCGTTTCCGACGAGATTATATGTATCGTACGCGTCCATTGGTTGAAATGCCGAGGTCACGCGTGATCAAATGTGGCGACGCCAATTTCAAAATGGCAGCATCCAGTGTGCTAACAATTTCGCCCCAAATCAGCAAATAGCTAGGCAAGTTCACACCATTATCGCTGTAAATGTCTTCTACATCCAATTCTATACAATGCCAATGTATTTTTAAGAGTGTTATGTTGTTTAATTTTGTGTAATTGCGTACAATTTGATAGCAGTGCAAACAGATAAATAACTAGTCTAGACTATAGTAAACCTCACTAGTGAAGCAGGTTTTCGTTTTTTGTTTGGGTTCGATTTCTGACATAATATTTATAATGTTTATGTTGAAAAATATAATATGAGGTTTCTAAAGTAAATTATTATGGATGAAAGTACAAATTATCCATCCGATTTTGTATATTTTACAAATATCAAATGGTCACTGGCGATTGAGTTTCAACTTCCGGTAATGGTAGGCCTATTGACTATGCGTCGTCTGCTAAGTGAAGAAGTAGCATTCAGTAATTTATTTCACCAAGTGACACATTTAAAGATATCATAATAACCAGAAAAGTTAATGATTGAAGTTGGAAAACAGCAAACAATGCACACACCCAATTATTACAAAGTTAACTACAAAATTCAGAATGAACTAATGAAGTCCATAAAACCTAAAAAGCCTCAGAAAAGCTAATGTGATAAAAGAGACTATTAGGGCACATTTATTATGACAAATATAGCAATTTAAAATCATTTATAGCATTTTAATGGTTTTGTAACTTGATCTGTGAAAGGCAAGCATTATTCATGACATTCCTGCAATTACTAGGGAATACTAACCTCTTACGTTACCCGGGATGGAAGGTGCTGGGTGGGAGGGAAAGGGTGGTGGGTGGAGAGAGGGGTGAAATTTTAAATCTATAATACTACTGTGTTGAAGGATGTCAATTTGAAGCATTTTAAAAGTTATTCACAGAACACTTTAAATGTTTACAATTGGACAAGAAATGTACAAGTTGTGTCACTTGGAAATTCTTTTGTTTTTTGCCGCATGCGATTTTAGCTCGCAAGGCATTTTTGGCTAACTGGCAATCAAAAACCACTATTGCCATCCCACCCCAAAAATTTGGGCTTATTCTGAACAATACTTTATTCAGAATCCCAGAAGTTTGATCAATTTTGACAAGAAATTAAGAAACTGTGGAATGTCAAAGTATGCTTACCATGCAATTTGCAAAAAATGGCCTAAAACGGCCCAATTTCTTTCAAAACATTTTTTCTTGTATCTCGGAAACTATTTGAGCTAGACACTTGCTGTTTTTTTTGTTATTCATAGTTTTGCTGTATCTATCCAAATATCTCATTTTTTAGTTATCATAATGGCAAGGGATTTTTTTAGTTTTAGGGGCTGCCGGTACCTAATATAACTGTGTTACACTGACTAAACAAGGCAAAAGCTTAACACACCGTTGGTTGTGAACCAGTTCCTGCTTGTTCTTCCGCTATGATTTATTCAGCTTGAGGTTTCAACCTGATAAGTATTATTTTTATGAGGACTTTGCTGGGATGACTGATGCGGTAATTTTCACACTCTGAAAGGTTACCCTTTTTGGGAAGAGTGATGATAAGCGACTGTGTCCATGGTGTAGGCCACTCCCCAACCTTCCAGATCTTGTTACCGATAATGGTGAGGACATCAATCATCGCTTCCCCTCCAGTTTGCAGCAATTTCGCAGAGGTGACTACGGTACTCGCTGGCGCGTATTTTTACGAATTTTCAACCTAAAATACAACAATACGAGCAATTCCTTGAAAATACGCATTTTCGTGGTGTTAAAAAAAAAAAATTTCTTTTCACACTGATTTTATATATGTTTTGATCTGCTATTTCATTTACTTGCTGACCCTAGAGCGCATGCGCAAAAGTGAAATCTCGTGCGTGAGAGGCAGTGCGAGACTGTATCCGCCATTGTGTAAACATGGTGTCGCGAAAGCGTTTACACGAGAGTGACGATGAGAGCGAGTCTGAAGAAAAGCGGGGTAAGGTTGCAAGTAAGCAAAAAGCGCGACAACATTTCTTACGCGAATACCGTGAACGTTTTTGAGGAATAATCGAATCTTCAAAAGGAGTTCATTATGCTCACTGCAACAAAGAGTTCAGCATTGCTCTGCATATGACATTCAGCGACACTTAGATTAGGTATTACGGACAAACATTTTATTTTGGTTCAGGATGTTTTATTTTGTTTTTATTATATAGTACAAACCTTTAGAAGATTAAAAAAATTTAAATGGTTAAAATCGGTCAATATTAAGGCACTCATACAACTGTTCAAAGTAGGTAACCCTCACATAAAATAAAACGCGTTTTTCCCAAAAGTGGCTCAGCCTCAGGTGTCTAAAATTAATACAAAGTGGATAAAAAGGCACTGTATTTACACAACAAAATGCAGAACACTCTAGTATGCTCAGAAAACAAAAAGTGTTGCCAGTTTCAGCAGAATATATGAAAATAATCATGCATTTAAATATATATTCATAATTCATATTAATTAATTGTTGGACAATATGAAGATCCTTTGGAGAGGAGGGGGGGAGGGTATGGAGTAAAATACAACACACAAAATAATATATTAGTGTGCATTTGTGACCATAACTTAAGTTCTATATTTTGTTTCATGAGAGGATTAAAATGGTGAGCTGGAATTAGTATGAATTGATGTTTTGTGAATGTGGCAGTTTTCATGACAATGAATAATTCTTTGATCAAATGTTGCGAGTTGTGCGAAATCTGACATTACACAAAATACACATTTTTCATGCAGCCAGTACACAAATGGTCAGACTGGGGGTAGGCACCTCTGAATTTTGCGGGTATGTTGTCCACTCTGCTGACTTCCCCTTCTTCAGTGATTGCATTGCTGCCTCAACTTCTTCTCGGAGAATTATGAGGGTTTCTTCCTCTTCTCTGTTCTGGGGACATGCTAGAACTGATGGATTTCCATTTTGTTTGTGGTTGTAAAGGTCAGAGCAGTACTCTGTCCATCTATCCAAGAGCCCGAACAGGCTCGGCTCCATGTGCCGGGGGTGGACCCCAGCCTCTTTGTTGGCTGAGTGACAATGCTAGCCCATTCCTTTTTCTTACCTTTTGTCTTGCTGATGTCTTTCCCGTCCTTTCATCTATATTCTCTTTCACCCTAAATCCCTTTCCACTAACTTTGCAGCTTTTCCCTTTTCTCTCTTCTGTCTTACTGGTTCTTTCTATCCCTTTCTCCCCAAAATTCTTCCCCTTACAGGCAAACCTGCTTTGGTCCTGCATGGCCAGGCGCTGGATGGTTTTGGCCTGTCTAAAAATTTCACAATCTCGAATGCGGGGGGTCTGGCATGAGTGGCGGCCACAGAAAAGAACATATGAGGACTGGACAAGGATATTGGACACGACTCTGACAGCGACACAAACTAGACGCACAGCCAAGGAATCTGACCTTTTCTGAACATGGCCACGCTTCTTGACAGTTAGGATGATCAAGGAACACCAGAAGATTTCCCGTTTTGTCATTGAAAAGTGGTTTGAGGGAGTATCCACACAGATCAGAGACATTAAAAGACTACGAGATGGAAGTTTCTTAGTGGACTGTTTCACAGAAAGGACTTGTGAACAACTGCGATCTAGAGATGGCTCCAAGCTGAAGCTAAGTAGCCAAGTGTTTGATATGAGTGTGAGTTGTCACTGCACACTCAACTCCAAAGGAGTTGTGGGGTCATCTCAGTTAGATGATCTGAGACAGAAATAAAAGATGGTTTGGAATGTCAAGCGATAATATGGCAGTCTAGTAGGGCTGAGATGCTGAACCCTACAACTTTGGATGAGGGCTATATTTTGTGCATGCATGCATGCTATTACATGGTGTTTTGTTAACAAATACAGCCAGCAAGCACTGAGTCCCTTCCCCATACCCAGTCACAAGGATTGTGCTCAGTTGTTTGGGTGTTAAATGATGCACCCAAGGTCAGTAAGCGGGCGCCTTGGGGAGGATTGAGTTACATCTTGTATTAGCCAGCACCTTTAGCAGCTCTTTAGGTGGAAAATGGCTGCATAATAAATACCCTTATTATTGTTAATCTCTTGTTTGTTATATGCTTATTGTGATCCTGATGTGGGTGATATATTTATTGGTTGTATTTACTTCTTTTTTTTTTTGTCAGCTCCTACCAGACCTAGAGTATGACGACAACATGACGGTGCTGTGTGTGAACAATGGTCCATTCATCATGAACCACAAGGACTGGAACCTCAAGGAATTCATACGCAGGGGTGCACATGTCAATGAGTAACCCTAACTCACACAATACAACAATGAGTAGATGTCAACTCTGGCTTTAAGAGAAATTGTTCATTAATGTATTATATAAAAAAAGTAATATTTTTATTTGTGTGTGATTTTCTATTGTGTGAGTCAATGTGTGATTAATGTTTGTGTGTGTGAGTCTATGCATGATTAACGTTTGTGTGTGTGAGTGACTATGTGATTAACAGTATGTGTCAGTGAGTGATTAACATTTGTGTGTGAGTGAATGCATGATTAACGTTTGTGTGAGTGAATATGTGATTAACCTTGTGTGTGTCAGTGAGTGATTAACATTTGTGTGTGCGCAGAATTTTGTGTGTGTCAATTTTACCAGCAACAGTACAAATATTTCTGTATATACATAATAAATAATATTTTAGTCCCAAGAGTGTACTAAGCCATATAGCTTTGGTTTCAATTCTTAAAATGCCTATTGTGCATCAGCCTAATTGGCAATGCATTCCACAATAGATTTTAAGACAGAGTTTGCTTACTGAGTTTTGGTTGGTTATTGGTAATTTTATTAATTGGTAATTTTATTTGTGTTTAATATAGCTTATTTTGTAGTGTAAATTAATTTAGTTTTTGTTGTTGTTTCATGTGTGTGAGCAAAACAGATCATCTCTATTTTAAGTGGTTCTTATGCAGCTGATTGCAGTTCACTGGACTCTATAATAAATGACTAACTAGCTAGCTAACTATCTCTGTTTTAAAGATTGTATTTTACAAATGTGTATGGGTGCCTGGAAATACATTTTAATTGCTGGCCATCTTGCTTTCTTTGAAACTGCTGGATGTAAAACTACAAGTGAGTTTTGTTTTCTTTAGTTTTATTTCAATTTTATGTTAATACTTAATATTAAAACATATATTTTGTGTGTGTGTACAGCTGTGTAAGGCCTACAGGCACAATTTATATGTTATTATTTTTGCGCTTGTTTTCTGCTTAGATGTTTTCCATATGGTGGCCACATTTTGTTTTGCGATAACAGTGTAAGGCCTACAGACTAGAGTTACAAGTTATTAATATTCGCTCTTGTTTTCCCACAGTCTTAAGAGATATATGTTTGTCTCTTCTGCACCACCCTTCACCTCCCCCCTCTCCTCCTTTATGCCCACTCTTTTCTCAATAAATAGGCCATTTTTAAGAACTTTACCACACCCTTCACTCTCTCTTCAATTACTCTTTTTCTTATCAAATATGTACTATTTTAAAAACGTTTTAAATTAACTACCATAAGCATTAGCTATTTTAAAAACGCCTTAAATGAACTAACCCAATGATAAGATACATATTTTTAGCATGGGGAATCCCAGTAATGTCGTTATGACATGGACGGAACAACTAATACCATTATGGGGGCAGAGAGGTCGGGGCGCAAGCCTGTAGGCTAAACCCGTATGACTAGACAACAGAACTAATACCATTATGGGGGCAGAGTGAGGGTCAGGGCGCAAGCCTGTAGGCTAAACCCGTATGACTAGACAACAGAAGTAAGTTGTCTTGTAATGCTAATTTTTGTCGGTGCTTGTTTTTAACACCAAAATATAAATATTTTTTAAGTTGTATAACACACACACACACATGAACAGAAAGAGAGGGGGGGATTAAAAAAAGAGCACTTGAACTAAGTAGAATATAATGAGCTACCCCCCATGGGGATGCTGGGGGTTTCAGTATAAATAGTATCCCCACTTTCTGGAAATTTTGTCCTTTAAATTCCCACTGTCACTTTCTTATTTGTTCTTTCTCATTCCTACTCTATTCTATCAATCTACTATACTATCTTCTTCGCTAGACCAGTCACCTACCTTTTTTTTTTGAAAACTCTTCTGGGACAAAACTCCTCATTTGTGAGTGAGGCCTATGGGATCAGCTTGGGAATATTGGACGCTTTCTGCCAAATGGTCACTGGGGCTTCCTATGATATTATTTGACAATGTTTGCATTGTATATGTATTTGTTTTGTTGATATTTTATAATGTTTGCATTCTATTTTGTTTTTGAAAACAGGGGTTCAATAAATTAGAGTTTAGCCTCAGCATCCCCTGCGTGTGATGTCTTTATTGTAAAGTGACCCTGGTGGATTGCCTTCAGTGTTACCACTAGGGTTTTGGCAGATTTGTAGTTCGGATTAAGGGCGATTCCTCTTTCAGCGAAGTTGTGGTCTTGATTTTGTGGTCCTGATTCGGTTCTTTGCAGTTTGCTGGACCCTGTAATCAATGAATAACTAATTAACCTATCTTTTTTCTTGAAAACTCTTCTGGGACAAAACTCCTCATTTTGTGTGTGAGGTCTGTTGGATAAGTTTGGAAATATTGGACGCTTTCTGCCACTGGGGCTTTCTAAATTGTATTATGGTAGCATCATATATGGTTCGGCTAGGAAAGCCTATTTGAAAGCCTTGGATCTAAACCATCATCATTACCCCTTGGGGTCATGAGCAATCTTGCCACTGTAGATTGTTCTAACCTATAAAGGGAAAAGTGAAAGCCCCAGTTGAAAACCTGTCTTTCCTTTATAGGCATGACCGATTCACTGCGGCAACAATACCCCCGTTGGAGTGCCGGGAGTTTCAGTATAAATAGTATCCCCACTTTCTGGAAATTTAGTGCTTTAAATTCCCACTGTCGCTGTCTTCCTCATTTGCTCTTTCCCATTCCTGCTCTATCCTATCACTCTGTTATACTATCTTCTTCTTTGCTAGATCAATGACCTACATTTTTTCTTGAAAACTCTTCCTGGACAAGACTCCTTGTTTGTGTATGAGGGCTGTTGGATCAGCTTGGGAGTATTGGACGCTTTCTGCCGGGTGGTCACTAGGGCTTCCAATGATGTTATACTTTAGCAATATAGGCATTTTATATGTATGTGTTTTGTTGATAATTTATAATGATGTTTGTATTCTATTTTGTTTTTGTAACCGGGGGTTTGATTAGTTGGGGTAAAGCCTCAGCCGTCCACTGCGTGGGATGTCTTTATTGTAAAGTGACTGGCCGGTGGAGGGCATTCAGTTTTCCCACTAGGGTTGTTTCAGCAGATCTTTTATGCGGATCGGGGGTTGTCCAGTCCTGATTTGGCTCGGTAGAGTCCGCTGGACCTAAAGCAACAATCAATCAATCAATCAATCAATAACCCATCATCAAGGTCTTCGGACCTGTCTGGGGGCGTTTCGCACTGCACCGAAGAAAGGTCTTTATGCTGAGGCTGGCGAACCTCCCTTGGAGATCCACAGGCTTCAGCTCGCCATGAATTATTTTCTCAAACTTAAAGCAAACCCTGAAAATCCCGCTTATGATTGTGTTCTAAATCCGTTATTTACACTTAAATACTCCAGCAAACCGACAGAAATTCCTCCTTTTGGTATCAGAATACCTCATCACTTTGACACTGCAGGCATAGGTGTTGACTGTGTGATCAATTGCTAACTATACTTCGTGGCACAGTTCTTGACTGGCTCACGTCATACATTACTGACAGACAACAAACTGTTTACGTTGACAATGACCGCTCTGATCCTGCTCCGATCCTCTGTGGCGTGCCGCAAGGATCGGTTTTGGGTCCTGTCCTCTTTGTTCTGTACACATCCACTCTTTCTGACATCATCGATTCTCACTCTGTCAATCATCATTCTTTCAAAAACCTTGTGACCCACAGGATCTTGGCATTACAATAAATTCGATGCAAGAGTGCATCTGTGATGTCAAGTCTTGGATGAGGTTCAACAAATTGAAACTTAATGACGAAAAGACAGAAGCCATAATTATTTCATCTCCTCGCATAACATCTCAGCTTCCATCTTCCTTTGTTGTTGGTAACTCTGTTGTCCAGTTTTCTGATTCTGTCAAAAACTTGGGCGTGATTTTGGACTCTCACCTGACTATGCAAGCTCACATTCAAACTCTAATCCGAAACCTAAATTTTGAACTCCGTCGAATCAACAGCATCCGTCACTTTCTGTCTGCCAAAGCCACTCAAACTCTTGTCTCAGCTTTCATTTTTTTACGGCTTGACTATTGTAACTCTCTCTTCTGTGGTTGCCCGGACTATCTATTGCAAAGACTTCAAAAGATTCAAAATAATGCTGCCCGTCTCATTCTTCGCATTCCAAAATCTGCCCATATAACTCCTCATCTTAAATCCCTGCACTGGCTTCCCATTGAACAAAGAATTGAGTACAAAATTGCTTGCCTCTGCTTCAATGCTCTCTCTTCATCCGGCCCTTCTTATCTCAAAACCATGGTTAACCCCTACATACCCTCTAGAACCCTTCGATCTTCTTCTGCCCAAAATCTCTCCATTCCACGAGTGAACAAGTCCTTTTGGCAAACGCTCAGTTTCATTTTCTGCTCCCACCATCTGGAACTCCCTTCCCATGCCTCTCCATTCTTCCCAAACATCTGCTGCCTTTCGTTCTGGCCTCAAGACCCATCTGTTCAAACGTTCCTTTGCTGACATCACAATTTAAATTCGTGTTGAACTTGGTGTGTGTGTGGGTGGGTGGGTGTGTGTGTGCGTGCGTGTTTATATTATGTAATTACATTCTGTATGTTTTGTTTACCATGTTTTTATATTCAGACATGAGATTTTGCCGTTTTTTTCCGGAAATCCGGTATTTTAGACCCTCCCAGGATCGTTCTCGAGATCGGTGTAAATTCGAGGAGAAAATTTAATGGTATATATAAGAGGTTTTGTACAAGTCTGAGAGTGAGAAGCGATCGGTCATAAATTATTCTCAAATAGCTTGTTCTTAAAGTGCTCGATTTGATTTCCAGTAGCTTATTCTCAAACTGCACAAAGAATGTATTAATTTCCAAGGAGGTTCGGTTCAATGTTGAAAACCAGAAGGATAAAGCTAACGTGTTGTGCTGGTTACTTCAACCTGTCACAGTTCTTCATAGCGTGAATCGTCATGTTTTCGAAAGTGAAAACCAGTGAGAAATCTCAGGTGTTTGAAATAGACAAAAGCGTGCGAAACAAATGGAAATTTTTGTGGTTAAAAGAAAAGGTTGAAATAGATATCGGAAAGGGGAAGGAGGTAAAGAAACATAAAGTATCTTTGGGCGATACACTGGATAAAATAAATCGAAAGTAAAATAAAGTCAAAAAACAACAAATAGTAAATATCAACAGATACTTTAATTAATCAACAGCACAGAACAAATGCATTTTTGAGCTAAGCTCTTCTTCAGATTACATACAAACAACAAATAAAAAGATAGATACAAATCTTGTTTGAACCTCTCAGAAGGCAACACCTGTTGGAGTTCACTTCTTTGACCAAGAACTTATAACTGATAAATAACGAATTTTTGTTCCACTATACTGAAGTTGGTTGTACTTTGGTCTATTACAGTATAGGTGATGTGCACTGTGTAAAATGTCTTTTTATGAAGTTGATGTAATTAACTTTGTGTTGCTGCAGATGTTGTTTTTTTTTTTGCTAAAAAGTCCTAATTAAAAATCAGAATATTCAGAAATGGCTGTGCTTGTTTTTATTTTGTTTTCATTGCTTTTTAAAGTTACTGTAAATTACAGATGAAAGTGCAAGGTACTACTGTGGCTAAGTAAGCATTCCTCTTGTGCATATTTGCTGAGTGATATATTGTAGTACCATTTTAGCAGCTTGTCTTTGTAGTTTCATGTGTTAAATTTGCTGACCTTTCTTTCAGGAGAGCCTGAAAAACAGTTTAGATTTTTTAACGATTCCTTTTTTTTTCGGGGGGCTTTGCCCCCCACTGAGCTCCCTACAGGGGCTCTGCCCCTTGACACCGCCGGGGCCTATGGCGGCCCCTGGACCCCGGCCATTTCAGGTTTTTTCACTTTTTCTTAATCTCATGTCTGATATTGTTATTGTTTAGTCATTTTAGTTCTTAGAAGAAGTGTCTTATGTGAATGTAAAGCGCTCTGAGCTTTCACCCACGTGTGTGTGTGTGAGTGGGTGTGTGTTTTTTTTATTCTTTTTACATTCTGTATGTTTTGTTTACCATGTTTTTTATATGTTATTGTTTAGTCATTTTAGTTCTTAGAAGAAGTGTACTTATGTGAATGTAAAGCGCTCTGAGCTTTCATTGAAAGGGCGCTATATAATGTTAATATTATTATTATTATTATTAGGATACTTCGAAACGATACAACCCCATTATCAACTTCACTTCACATCCTTCAAAAAGACTGAAACTTCCAAAACTGTTTATAAGCAACATCTCAAACAATGTTCATTGTATAAAGGATTTGAGAAAACGTTTTACAGACTCAAAGTAAGAACACAGTAGCTTCTGCGTTGATCTCTGGGAGACACCTAACCAGCCTTTGCAACAGCGTTTACCTGATTTTTGTTCTGTTTATACACCTGAGCTCAAGCCAAATAATCCAATTGAAACAGGCTTATCAATCCAAAAGAACCTAGTTTTTAACCATGTCTGATTCACTGTCAGCACTTCAGGCTCTTACCCCTTGGGGTCATGAGCAATCTTGCCACTGTAGATTGTTCTAACCTATAAAGGGAAAAGTGAAAGCCCCAGTTGAAAACCTGTCTTGCCTTTGTAGGCAACAGTACCCCCGTTGGAGTGCCGGGGGTTTCAGTATAAATAGTATCCTCACTTTCTGGCAATTTAGTGCTTTAAATTCCCACTGTCGCTGTCTTCCTCATTTGCTCTTTCCCATTCCTGATCTGTCCTATCACTCTGCTATACTATCTTCTTCTTCGCTAGATCAATGACCTACCTTTTTTCTTGAAAACTCTTCCTGGACAAGACTCCTTGTTTGTGTATGAGGTCTGTTGGATCAGCTTGGGAGTGTTGGACGCTTTCTGCCGGGTGATCACTAGGGCTTCCTATGATGTTATTATTTAGCACTATAGGCATTTTATATGTATGTGTTTTGTTGATGATTTATAATGATGTTTGTATTCTATTTTGTTTTTGTAACCAGGGGTTAGGGGTTTGATTAGTTGGGGTAAAGCCTCAGCCGTCCCCTGCGTGGGATGTCTTTATTGTAAAGTGGCTGGCCGGTGGAGGGCATTCAATTTTCCCACTAGGGTTGTTTCGGCAGATCTTTTATGCGGATTGGGGGTTGTCCGGTCCTGATTTGGCTCGGAAGAGTCCGCTGGACCTAAAGCAACAATCAATCAATCAATCAAAAAAACTTCAGGCTCTTTCCATGAGAAAGATATCGCACCCTTTTCTGGCAGAGATCCATGACCTCCACACACAACTTGTTTCTGAGGGAAAAAAGATAGTTTTTATTTGGGTACCTAGTCACATGGGCAATCCGCAGCAATATTGCAGTGGACAAAGCGGCTAAAGCTAAAGCCGGGGCATACTAATGCTTTTAGCGCCTGACAGATGTGGGTTCGATCCAGCATCTGGGGGTTATGTTTCTACGAATATTTACTTTCGACTCAGGCAACGCCTCGGGGGTTTTTCTGGGTACTCTGGTTTGCTCCCCCAGCAAAATTTCAAAATTCACAAATAATGTTAGGTAGGTTGGGTTTGGGTGCACCACAGGCTGCGACTACGCCTTCCCCATGGGAGGCGGCCCAGAGTTTATCGATAGAAAGGGATATAAACTGCAACAACAAAAATCTTTATAGAAATCAGAAACAAAATACACAAAAAACACCAAGAAAAATATAAAATCAAAGACTTTCGGGCTACGCCCTTCTTCATTGATGAAAAATAAATAAAACATGAGCTAATGAAAAATAAATAAAACATGAGGAATCAAAATAACAACAAAAATCTTAAGAAGCTCTGCATCTAGAGATTTAGAGATTTTCAAGTTTGTTCCATATTCTGACCTGGATCTTATTGTAAACAGCTGTGGCAGACCGAATGGTCTAATCAAATCAATAAATTATTTCAAATTCTTCCAGATTTATCTGCTTCTTTGCCTAACGTGTCTACCCGCAAAGAAGAAACTGTTTTGGCTTGCCTTTCTATTGGGCATACTTATGTCATCCATAGATTCCTTTTAAAAGGAGAAGAACCACCATGGTGCTTTGCATGTGACAAATCTTTTTCCGTTCACCATTTTATGTCTGAATGTGCTGTTCTGGTTGATGAAAGAAAAATATATTTTGGTTCAATGCCTTTCAAAAGGATTTTAGAAGTATGCAATAGTCAATACTTTTTTCAATTCTTACAGGGTGTTGGTCTGTTTTATCGCATATAAATCATATCTTATTGTTTTGTATTCTTGTTGGATTTTATTGGTGAGACTGATATTATTTATATCTTTAATCATATTTAAATGTTAACAGTTTATTCTGATTTTACTTAATTTTGTGTGATCCTGATTCCGCTCTTGGCAGTCCTCTTGACCCTATAAGCACCAAATATCTATCTATCCCATTATCAACTTCACACTCACTTCCTTCAAAAAGACCGAAACTTCTGGAACTGTTTATAAGCAACTTTATTTCAAACAATGTATAAAGGTTATATGAATAACTTAACAGACGGGTTGAAGAAATGAGACTCAGTTGCTGCTGCGTGAATCTCTGGGAGACACCTAGACCAGCCTTTGCAACAGCGTGTATCGGATTTTTGTTCTGTTTATACAGCTGAGCTGAAGGCAATTCATCTAGCTCTGAAACAAGTTTATCAGTATAAAAGAACCTCGTTTTTAATCGTGTCTGATTCACTGTCAGCATTTCAGGCTCTTTCCACGAGAAAGATATCGCACCCTTTTCTGGCAGAGATCCATGACCTCACACACAACTTGTTTCTGAGGGTAAAAAGATAGTTTTTATGTGGGTACCTAGTCACATGGGCATCTGCGGCAATATTGCAGTAGAAAAAGCGGCTAAAGAAGCTCTGCATCTAGATTTCCCTTCAGAGATTTTCCCGTTCCATATTCTGACCTGCGACGTATGACTGGATCTTATTGTAAACGGGCTGTGGCAGACGGAATGGTCTAATCAAATCGATAACAAATTATTTCAAATTCTTCCAGATTTGTCTGCTTCTTTGCCTAACTTTGCATCCACCCGCAAAGAAGAAACTGTTGTGGCTCGCCTTCATAATGTGCATACTTATGTCACCCATAGTTTCCTTTTGAAAGGAGAAGAACCACCATTGTGCTTTGCATGGGACAAATCCTTTTCCATTCGCCATTTTATAAGATAAGACAACTTTATTATCTTTTACAATAAATTACATTGTGGTGTACAATTACAATCAACAGGGAATAAACATCACAATAATAATAACAATCATAATGACAATGAGGATAAAAATGCACAGTCACATATGAATATAATTACACTTATGCATGCTAACATTAAACGACAGCAAATGTTAAATGAAATTATTTTGGGCAAACACACTCACACACACACACCGGTGTCATTTATTAAGTAATGAGACAGCCTTTGGAATAAAACTGTTTTTCGTTCTGAGAGTTCTGACACTTGGTGTTTGGTGTAGCGCCTTCCAGAAGGCAGGAGTTGGAAGTGGTGCACAAGCACATGAGTGCTATCCAGCACAAAGCAACTGGCTTTCCGCACAACACGTCTTTCATACAACACCTTTAGACTCTTGTTTCACTCCCACAACCTTCCCACAGACTTTAACCACTCGATCCAGCACACATTTGTTTGTGTTTTTTTATGTGTGAATGTGTTGATCTATTTGATGAAAGGGAAAGATATTATGGTTCAATACCTTTTAATGAGATTTTTAAAGTATGCAATAGTCAACTTCAACTTTTTATTGGCTCCAAGTACATAGAGAAATTGCTTAGTGCATAGAAAGAACATATAAAAACCTGTTACAAATTTAAAAAAGACATTAACGCAACATGGACTCGCACACCGTCATTGTATCACAGCAAAAGAATATCACTGTCACGTCACCCGAGCGGCTTCCGCGACGTCAGCACATGCGACGAGTGAATAAGATAAACCAAAGACCTTATTACGGAAAGACAGGGAACTTCCATTATGTCCTATACAAAAATGCGAGACGCTCTCACGGATTATTTCCCTTTGCTCGGGCTGGCTATATTTCACCATCTGCTATATGAATGATCTGTGCGTGGTAACTTATTGAGCCTATGCCATTGCAAAAGAACATTTTTATTGCAACGTTTGCAAAAACCAAACTTTTAACCATCATTATTATTAACATTCCGCTACTGCTGTCTTTTTTTGTTTTGTTTTGTTTACTTATTGACATTTATTAGGTGCTTTTATGCTGCTTATGTGTGTATGTCATAGGTTCGTTTTCTGCCCTGGAATTTATTATTTTTTTAATCAACGACAGATATTTTAAAATTAAAATATGCATGACAGACTGTTTCATTTATCCGAAACTGTAAATCCGTAATCGTGAGAGAGAGAGTGAGAGAGAGAGAGCTCTGTCATTCAATCAATTAATCACAATAAAGCACAATAACAAAATGTTTCACTAATAGTGTGAATTTAATTTATATCAGGTGTCCCCCTACCCCCCAACCCTCTCACCTCCCACATCACTGGCTTAATAACATCATTCACTTCATGGAAAATAATTAATTAATCAGACAGAACAATCAGAACCTACTGGCTAGACTACAACATTCCATGCAATATAGATCTAATGCGCAGAAATTCACAGATCATAACAAGGACTGAGTTTCTACATTACATTTTTTTTTCCCGTTTACTCTCAAACGAAAAGTGATTACAACAGATCAAGGACCACTTTTGTGCCTAGGTAAGGGGTTATTTTGCACAGTATTTGATCACGAGGAGAAAACAGACTTAGTCTAATTTAACTTGTTAACATAAGCAGTTTGACGAAGCCAAACTGCCAATCTGACATCTACTTTTGAAATATAAGCACAAATATAGTCAAACAACCTAGCAATAACGTAAACAGTGAGCGACCTGTTGAACGTAAACTGTCAGCAAGCAAACTGTTTTGGATTTAGCACATAGGTATAACATGAATCATTCAAGCCGCTCTCCGATTGTTTTAACACTAACAACACTGCAGCGGTCTTAGTTTAGGCCTACATAAACACAAAAAATGAAGTTTTTCAATTGCAATTTACCTTTCTTTGTCTCTTAGAAATTTGAAAAAGGACTTGCCAACACAACTTTTCTTGTATCTGGCATTATGGCAATTGATAGCTGTGCAAAAGTCACAGCCCTGTTTCACTCGGTCGCCTTTTGACTTTCTGCCACGAGCCATTTACAGCATGTCGACAAGGGCGCATAACTCGTACATTTCGTCTCGCGGTTCTGTACCAAGTTCGCCCTCTTTCTATCATAAGCTCTTTGGATAAACTCAAACAAAATAAACTAACACAAAATGCCAGAATAACAGTCACACTCTTTTATTCAACAATTGAACATACATACACAGGACAATGGGGAACTAACCACCCTCCACCCCTAAAAAGACCCCCGTCCCAGTATTTACTAATGATTACCTCCCCTGTTCAACCCAAAGCAGAACTAAATATCAACAGATTTTTCCACAAAATGTACAACAAAATGGCAATAAATAAACAATTCAAAATACAATAAATTCCAACTAAGAAATGGAGCTGCAAAACTTTTATCAACAATCACTGTCCAAGTTAACTGGCAGAACTGAAGCACTGTTCACAACGTCAATTTTCCGTAGCTCAGTAGGAGCTAAACAGTTATTCACACAATATGATGGATGAATTTTATTAACTAAATGAAGTATGTTTTTATGTGTGGTGCTGTGCAAGTCTGTGTGTGCGCGGGTGTGTTGCGTGGAGTTCCTGTAATAAATGGCGACACCCACGATACTGAAGCAAGACAAGCAGTAGTGGCGAAGTTAACTTCCACGCTCCCCAACTGTATACAAGGGTTACAGCACAGATGCACGTCCGCGCAAAGTAGTAAAGGTGTAGTGGAAACGCAACTACATCACCAAAGGATTAAACAGCATAATACAGATGATAAAGATGATACAGCCCAAACCTGTAAGCAAATATATAGTCTTAACAGTCTGCCTACAAAACACAAATACTACATAACATAATACGCCGTCCACCGTCCGCCATCTTGACCTGTTTATGCATAACAACAATGATAATAATACATGATGCTATGCATACGTTTCAATAATATAATGCAACTCTTGATACTAATAATTAATCCCTTAATAAGCACAGCCATTTATATAAATATACATAATCAATACGACCACACTTCAATCACACAGTCCTAATTCACTCCATACCCATCTTCACCCTCACAATACTCTCAACTGATATACTACATTACGATTATCTCTCTTCAACCATACTATCTTATCGTACTATAATATAAACATGCCCTCCTCATATCCACCACTTCCTTCATCTCTCTCCAGCATAGTACGATTTCTCTCTCCCCATACATACACCCTCACCCTCTCTCTCTCTCTCTAACATGCATTCTTGATCGTCACCTTTGACCCACTTTTAACCACAACAGCAATGACATTTCTCATTCATGTACATAATAAGAAAATCATATGAAAATCATACAAAATCAATACATCATTATTCATCAAAATACATCCCTTTCCCCCTCATTCATCACCATTCATTCGCGTACGCAGTCTCGGAGCGCTTTGCCACTAAGAAACTGAATTACAGGGTTTTACTCACCGTCTTAGGTCCCGGCTGAAAGAAGGGAGAGAGAGGAGAGGCTGAGAGAAATTGGAGAGAGGCTGAGAGGGGAGAGACTAAGAGAGAGGCTGAGAGAGGGGAGATGCTTAGAGAGGCTGAAATAGGGGAGAGGCTGAGAGAGGGGAGAGATTGAGAGATGACAGGGGGATGGAAGAGGCTGAGAGAGGGGAGAAAGGTTGAGAGAGGATGAGAAATGGGAGAGAGGGGAGAGGCCAAGAGATGGGAGAGGCTAAGAGATGGGAGAGAGACTGAGAGAGGGGAGAGGCTGAGAGAGGGGGAGGGGAGAGAGGGGAGAAAGGTTGAGAGAGGGGAGAAAGGCTGAGAGAAAGAAGAGAGGCTGAGAGAGAGGAGAGAAGCTGGGAGAGGCTGAGAGAGGGAAGAGAGGCTGAGAGAGGGGAGAGGCTGAGAGAGGGGAGACAGGAGAGAGAGACTAAGAGGCTGAGAGAGACTTAGACATGGGAGAGAGGCTGAGTGAGGGGAGATAGACAGAGAGGGGAGAGGCTGAAAGAGGGGAGAGGCTGAGAAAGGGTAGAGGCTGAGAGGTTGAGGGGGGAAGAGAGGCTGAGAGAAAGAAGAGTGGTTGAGAGAGGGTAAAGGCTGAGAGAGGGGATAGAAGCTGAGAGAGGGGAGAGGCTGAGAGAGGGGGAGGGGAGAGGCTGTGAGGGGAGAAAAGCATAACAGCAGCTAAGCGCCGAGTGAAGCAAAACAGATGTTTTCAGTTTAGAACGTGCTCTAAAATTTTGCTTTGCTTCTCTGAAGCATTTAAATGCCAGCCAATCAGATGAGCCGACATGCGAAAACTAGGTTATCATTTCAGCGATCATGACGGCATCAAAAGCTACTGGGTCATTAGCAAATCTGAAACAAGACGATACGTTTATTCTCCTCGATCTAATTCAAAGCCACGAGGCATTATGGAATGTTAGAAGTCAAAATTACAGAAACCAAACCCCAAAAAAGGCCTAATGGACTTCTTCTGTGAGGGTCAATCTGACGGAAAGGGAGGTAACTGATTTACAACTAATTGCGCATTGCTTCCACGCAGATTGTTATGCAAAACTTCTCATCGTGTGACTGCTTCGCAAAGCAAAGCAATTGCTTCTAGCAGCGGACGCTTTGCTTTGTTTACCGCTTTGCGTCTGCTTCACTTCCCGTCAGACCGCACCTTAAGAAAGAGGGGATAGGCTGAGAGAGGGGAGAGGCTGAGAAAGGCAGCCTCTCTCCCCTCACAGCCACTCCTCTCTCAGCCTCTCAGCCTCTCTTTTCTCTCAGCCTCTTCCCTCAGCCTCTCTTAGCCTCGAATTGAGAGAGGAGAGAGGCTGAGGGGAGAGAGGCTCAGAGAGAGGAGAGGCTGAAAGAGGGGAGAGAGAGGAGAGGCTGAGAGAAATGGGAGAGATGCTGAGAGAGGGGAGAGACTAAGAGTGAGGGGAGAGATTGAGAGGAGCAGGGGGGGGGAGAGGCTGAGAGAGGGGAGAAAGGTTGAGAGAGGCTGAGAAATGGGAGAGAGGGGAGAGGCCGAGAGAGGGGAGAGGCTGAGAGTTGGGAGAGAGGCTAAGAGGGTAGGGGCTGAGAGAGGGGAGAGGCTGAGAGAGGGGAGAAAGGTTGAGATAGGGGAGAAAGGTTGAGATAGGGGAGAGGTGCTGAGAAACGGGAGAAAGGCTGAGAGAGGAGAGGCTGAGAGAGGGGAGAGGCTGAAAAAGGCTGAGAGAGAGGATAGAAGCTTAGAGAGGGGAGAGGAGGATAGAGGCTGAGAGAGGGGAGAGAGGAAAGAGGGGAAAGAGGCTAAGAGAGGGGAGAAAGGCTGGGAGAGGGGAGAGAGCCTAAGAGAGGCTGAGAGAGCGGGGAGAGGCTGAGAAAGGGGAGAGAAGCTGAGAGAGGGTAGAGGCGGATAGAGACTGAGAGAGGGGAGAGGCTGATAGAGGCAAAGAGAGGGGAGAGACTGAGAGAGAGGGGAGATGCTTAGAGAGGTTGAGAGGCTGAAATAGGGGAGAGGGGAGAGATTGAGAGGGGACAGGGGGAGGGAAGAGGCTGAGAGAGGGGAGAAAGGTTGAGAGAGGATGAGAAATTGGAGAGAGGGGAGAGGCCGAGAGAGGGGAGAGGCTGTGAGATGGGAGAGAGGCTGAGAGAGGGGGAGGGGAGAGCCTGAAAGAGGGGAGAGGCTGAGAGGTGAGAGAGGTTGAGGGGGGAAAAGAGGCTGAGAGAAAGAAGAGTGGTTGAGAGAGGGTAAAGGCTGAGAGAGGGTAGAGGCTGAGAAAGGCTGAGAGAGGGGATAGAAGCTTAGAGAGGGGAGAGGCTGAGAGAGGGGAGAAAGGTTGAGAGAGGCTGAGAAATGGGAGAGAGGCTGAGAGAGGGGAGAGGCCGAGAGAGGGGAGAGGCTGAGAGTTGGGAGAGAGGCTGAGAGAGGGGAGAGGCTGAGAGAGGGGGGGAGAGGCTGAGAGAGGGAAGAGAGGCTGAAAGGGGAGAAAGGCTGAGAGAAAGAAGAGAGGCTGAGAGAGAGGAGAGGCTGAGAGGGGAGACAGGAGAGAGGGGAGACAGGAGAGAGAGACTAAGAGAGGGGAGAGAGGCTGAGAGAAACTTAGACATGGGAGAGAGGCTGAGTGAGGGGAGAGAGAGAGAGGGGAGAGGCTGAAAGAGGGGAGAGGCTGAGAAAGGGTAGAGGCTGCGAAAGGGTAGAGGCTGAGGTGGGAGAGGTTGAGGGGGGAAGAGAGGCTGAGAGAAAGAAGAGTGGTTGAGAGAGGGTAAAGGCTGAGAGAGGGGAGAGGCTGAGAAAGGCTGAGAGAAAGGATAGAAGCTTAGAGAGGGGAGAGGGGGGGAGAGGCTGTGAGGGGAGAAAAGTTGAGAGAGGGGAGAGGCTGAAAAAGGGGGAGAGGCTGATGGAAGAGACTGAGAGAGGGGAGAGGCTGAGAAAGGGGAGAGGCTGAAAGAAGCTGAGAGAGGGGAGAGGCTGGGAATGGGAGAGAGGCTGAGAGAGGGGAGAGACTAAGAAAGAGGGGATAGGCTGATAGAGGGGAGAGGCTGCCTTTCTCAGCCTCTCCTCTCTCTCAGCTTCTCAGGCTCTCTTTTCCCTCAGCCTTGAATTTAGAGGGGCTGAGAGGGGAGAGAGGCTCAGAGAGAGGAGAGGCTGAAAGAGGGGAGAGAGGAGAGGCTGAGAGGAATGGGAGAGAGGGGAGAGACTAAGAGAGAGTGGAGATGCTTAGAGAGGTTGAGAGAGGGGAGAGGCTGAGAAAGGGGAGAGATTGAGAGGGGACAGGGGGAGGGGACAGGTTGAGAGAGGGGAGAAAGGTTGAGAGAGGCTGAGAAATGGGAGAGAGGCTGAGAGAGGGGAGAGGCCGAGAGAGGGGAGAGGCTGAGAGTTGGGAGAGAGGCTGAGAGAGGGGAGAGGCTGAGAGAGGGGGGGAAGGGTTAGAGAGTGGAGAAGCTGAGAGAGGGGAGAGGCTGAGAGAGGGGGAGGGAAGAGAGGCTGAGAGAGGGGGAGGGGAGAGGCTGAGAGAGGGGAGAGGCTGAGAGAGGGAAGAGAGGCTGAGAGAGGGGGAGTGGAGTGGCTGAGAGAAGGGAGAAAGGTTGAGAGAAGGGAGAAAGGCTGAAAGAGGGGAGAGGGTAGAGGCTGAAAGGGGGGAAAGGTTGAGAGGGGGAAGAGAGGCTGAGAGAAAGAAGAGAGGGGAGATGCTGAAAAAGGCTGAGAGAGGGGATAGAAGCTTAGAGAGGAGGAGAGAGGCTGAGAGAGGGGAGAGGCTGAGAGAGGAAAGAGAGGCTGAGAGAGGGGATAGAGGCTAAGAGAGGGGAGAAAGGCTGGGAGAGGGGAGAGAGCCTAAGAGAGGCTGAGAGAGTGGGGAGAGGCTGAGAGAGGGTAGAGGCGGAGAGCGACTGAGAGAGGGGAGAGGCTTAGAGAGGGGAGAGGCTGATAGAGGCAAAGAGAGGGGAGAGACTGAGAGAGAGGGGAGATGCTTAGAGAGGTTGAGAGAGGCTGAAATAGGGGAGAGGCTGAGTGAGGGGAGAGATTGAGAGGGGACAGGGGGAGGGAAGAGGCTGAGAGAGGGGAGAAAGGTTGAGAGAGGATGAGAAATGGGAGAGAGGCTGAGAGAGGAGAGAGGCCGAGAGAGGGGAGAGGCTGAGAGAGGGGAGAGGCTGAGAGAGGGGGAGGGGAGAGACTGAGAGAGGGGAGAAAGGTTGAGAGAGGCTGAGAAAGGGGAGAAAGGCTGAGAGAAAGAAGAGAGGCTGAGAGAGAGGAGAGAAGCTGAGAGAGGGGAGAGGCTGAGAGAGGGAAGAGAGGCTGAGAGAGGGGAGAGGCTGAGAGAGGGGAGAGGCTGAGAGAGGGGAGACAGGAGAGAGAGACTAAGAGAGGCTGAGAGAGACTTAGACATGGGAGAGAGGCTGAGTGAGGGGAGAGAGACAGAGAGGGGAGAGGCTGAGAAAGGGGAGAGGCTGAGAAAGGGTAGAGGCTGAGGTGGGAGAGGTTGAGGGGGGAAGAGAGGCTGAGAGAAAGAAGAGTGGTTGAGAGAGGGTAAAGGCTGAGAGAGGGTAGAGGCTGAGATAGGGGATAGAAGCTGAGAGAGGGGGAGGGGAGAAGCTGTGAGGGGAGAAAAGCATAACAGCAGCTAAGCGCCGAGTGAAGCAAAACAGATGTTTTCAGTTTAGAACGTGTTCTAAAATTTTGCTTTGCTTCTCTGAAGCATTTGAATGCCAGCCAATCAGATGAGCCGACGTACGAAAACTAGGTTATCATTTCAGCGATCATGACGGCATCAAAAGCTACTGGGTCATTAGCAAATCTGAAACAAGACGATACGTTTATTCTCCTCGATCTAATTCAAAGCCACGAGGCATTATGGAATGTTAGAAGTCAAAATTACAGGAACCAAACCCCGAAAAAGGCCTAATGGACTTCTTCTGTGAGGGTCAATCTGACGGAAAGGGAAGTAACTTATTTACAACTAATTGCGCATTGCTTCCACGCAGATTGTTATGCAAAACTTCTCATCGTGTGACCGCTTCACAAAGCAAAGCAATTGCTTCTAGCAGCGGACGCTTTGCTTTGTTTACCGCTTTGCGTCTGCTTCACTTCCCGTCAGACCGCACCTTAAGAAAGAGGGGATAGGCTGAGAGAGGGGAGAGGCTGAGAAAGGCAGCCTCTCTCCCCTCACAGCCTCTCCTCTCTCTCAGCCTCTCAGCCTCTTTTCTCTCAGCCTCTCTTAGCCTCGAATTGAGAGAGGAGAGAGGCTGAGGGGAGAGAGGCTCAGAGATAGGAGAGGCTGAAAGAGGGGAGAGAGACCCAGACAGCACGGCAATATTGGTGCAACATTGCCCTAATATTGACTGTTACATTGCCCTAATATTGGAGTACAACATTGCTGCAATGTTGGAAGCGCAAATCGCCCTATTATTGGAGCAATATTGGATTTTACATTGTATCCAATGTGTTACACTCTGTTTGATGTTGGTGTTTTCTATCAGTATCTGATTCAGCCCCGATGCTTGAATTCCTGATAGTTGTGTAACTCAGATTCGTTTATTCACACAGCCCGTCCAAACAGCATACAAGTCACAAAGTCCACGTATGAAGTTTTCCGCTTTTATTCAGCACACATCAACAACTGCATACAATTCTCAATTCAACTCAACAACTTTCACAGCAACTCTCAGTTTCACTATCAACAACTTCACTATCTCAACAGCGACTCGGCACACGATTAAATAACCTCTCTCTTTTCTGGAACAATATGGTACATGGTAGAAATGACGTACTGCCACCAATCGAACTAAAGATCGTCATCACTGGCTTACGTCATTACACATTTTCTCTACTTCCGGGAACATTCACGACCTTCGATATCCATCCGGAAATTTCTATCAAGAGTAAACACGCAGATCCAGAAACTTCGCAAATTATCAACGTTATACAAAGCCTCTCCTAACAACAGTGCCAACTCAAATCAAAGGTAAATAAACTCCATTATTGAATACTTTGCAAAACGAAACGATTAGATCTATCGTGCGCGCTTTAGACACACTTTCGTTCGTTTCAACGTAACATAACCCCCCACTCAAGAAGAAATTTACCTAATTTCTTTCAACAACGTTGAAACGTAATGTACAAACAAAGTCCTCAATTGAAACTAATTTAAGACTTTCTGAATACCGTAATTGCGCTCAGCTTATCTACACAGAGTCAATGGTTTTCATCTTCAAATCTGCCTGGATAATGTCAATGTTCACAGTTCATTCACACAGAGTCAAAGTTTCTCATCTGCAAGTCTTTCTGGATACTGTCAATGTTCACAGATCATTTACCCAGTCAACGTTTTTCATTTTCAAGTCTGTCATTACCAATATTCTTAGTTCGTCCACACAGTCAATGTTCTTTCATTCGCAAGGAAACGACGCCCTCGTCAGTTGCAGTCGTCATCGGCCCAGGGTCAAAGACGATGATCACGTGGGCTTCCCTGGAATCAGTGCGTCCTCCGTTGTCTCCTTCTCCCGTCGGATGTCCGACGCAGTCGACGTTGTCAGCTCCCAGAATGCATTCGCTGGGTCTCACGGTCAGGTTGGCTTCTGCGGGACGGTGGAACAGCTCCCTCAAGGTCTGCAGATGCTCCTTCCAGGTCTGGGTGTGGACTTCATGTTCGACAAAAGTCGTAGAGCCTGGGACATCATTGGAGCTCTGGGTAAACTCGCCCATAAGGTCCTTGAGCTCAATCTCTTGACCTTCCGTCAAGCGTGGTTCTAGCTTAACATCATTGATGCCTTCTTTGCTGTGGAAGTCTCCAAGTTCCAACAGTTCCTCGCTGTCAAAGCTGTTATCGATCTCAGCTGCTGTGGCTGCGTGCACAGTCTCTGATGGCCTTTCCACGTACAGCTTAAGGAGGTTGGCGTGGTATATCTTGGAATTCTGGCCGATCTTCACCTTGTAGTCGTTGATTCCCACCACGGTCTCCACTTCGTACGGGCCTTTCCACTGCATCAGCAACTTATTGTGATCAGTAGGTAGCAGCACCAGCACTTTGTTGCCAGGTTTAAACTTCCTGTTCACAGCCCTACGGTCATAGTAGTGCTTTCCACAGTCTTGGGACTTCTTCAGGTTTTCTCTGGCTATCTCGAGAGTCTGCTCCGGCTTCTCCCGTAGCTCAAACACATACTGGTAGCTGTTCTTCACCTCTGGGGTGTCCACTTCCTTCGTCCACAGTTCTTTCAGGATGTGCATCGGCCCTCGGATGGTTCTTCCGTACAGCAGCTCGAACGGAGAAAAGCCGGTGGACTCCTGCGGCACTTCTCTGTAGGCGAACAGTAAGGCGTTGATGTAACGATGCCATTGTCTGGGCTGCTCGCTGCACAGTTTCTTCAGGGTGGACTTCAACGTAGCATTGAACTTTTCGACAAGCCCGTTGCACATCGGATGGTAGGGTGTCGTAGTCAAATGCCGGATGCTCAGCAGTCTGTTGACCTCCTTCATGCAGTCAGAGACGAACTGCGTCCCGAGGTCTGTCAGAATTTCTTCAGGCACTCCAAGTCTACTGAACATGTCCACCAGCGCCTCTGCAACAGTCTCAGTGTCAATCTTCTTCAGTGGCACTGCTTCTGGGTACCGAGTCGCATAGTCCACTAAAGTCAGTACCCACCGATGACCTTCTTCACTCGGAGGTCTTATTTCGCCGATTAAGTCTAAGGCCACCCTCTTGAAAGGTCGGTCGATCAGAGGCATCCTCTGCATAGGCACTTTCGGGACCCTTCCTCGAGGTATGGTCTTCTGGCAAATGTCACATGATCGGCAGAAACGGCTGACGTCCGCATGAAGCCCTGGCCAGTAGAACACCGCCTGGATTCTGTCTGACGTCTTCCTGATGCCTAGGTGACCTCCCATAATTGAGTCATGCGCTACTTCCATCACCTGGCGCCTTAAGGGTAATGGTACCAGTACTTGACGTAGTGGTTTACCTCCGTTGACCCTCGGGTGCTGGAAGATTCTGTACAGGATCTTGGCCTTCACCTCAAAATAGACCGTGCCATTGCCCTTGGTCACGTGGTCTTGGCGGTTCCTGTACTTGTTTAAAGTGCTATCAGCTTCCTGGAGCTGGATCAGCTTATCTCTGTCCACGATGGCAGCTTTGGAGTTGTCGGCGACCTTCAGTGGCGTAGACATCTTGTCTCTCTTGGCCTGGGCCCTGGTAGTAACAGCACTGACGATCTCTGGTCGGCAGGGCTGAGCCGGAGTAACCACATTGTCCCGTAGCAGCTCTGTAAGGTCTCCATCGGGAAACGGCAATGGATCCTCCTCCACAACTTCGACGCGTTGGGTTGAGGCAGGACTCCACTCTGGATCGGGGTCGTCGGGTCGTCTCGCGCCGTCGATATTCCCGATCATCAAATCATACAGCGGCTTCTTCAGGCAAACCGCTTCGACTTCGCCTATGTAGAAAGGAGTGCTGACTTGAATCTTCGCAACTGGCGCTCTCACACATTTGCTGTCGGCCATGAGTGTCCATTTAAAATCGCCAGTGAACTGTTCTTTAGCGATTAGGTCTTCTTTGACGATGACCCCACTGCAGCCAGAGTCTCTTAAGACAGTCACTTCATGATTTCCGACGCGTCCCTTTGAAACTGGCATGTTCTGGACGGTCACAGCTGCGCTGGCGACGACGGGGATGGATTTTCCGTTGGCAAGGAGAAGTTGGCCATCGGTCATGCACTCTTGCACGTCCGCAGGGGTAGCTGTGCGCTTGGTCTCACTCGGAAGAATGACGCTCCCGCCGCACACTTGATGGTCAGATCTACTGTTTTGCCGTTGATTGGAGAACCGCCTCTGCCGGTTGCCCGCCGCTGCATTGTCCGTACTGCTCCGCTGTCCGCTATTTCTGCTTTGAGGGCAGCTGGCAGCTCTGTGGTCTGTAGCGTTGCAGATAAAACAGCCTCTTGAGTGCCCTTCCCTGGGAGGAGGCGTGGAGTCCGTCTGTCTCTGGCTCGTCTGGCTCCCTTGGACCTGGTTCCCATGGTTTGCAGTCTTCTGAAAATGTTTCGTCGCGCTGGGTAGCCCCAGGGTTTTCCCATGAGCGATGAGATATCTTTCGGCAGCCTCAGTCACATCTTTAAGCGTCTGCAGCTTTTGTTCTTCTAAGTAGGTCGCTAGGTCCTTGTGACAGGCATTGAGAAATTGTTCTTTCACAATCAGGTCATGGAGACTGTCGTAAGACTTCATTTCGCCTGATAACTCCACCCACTTGTGTAGATATGACGACAGGCGCTCCACAAACTGCTTTGGCGTCTCGTCTGACTTAGGCCTGCATTCACGGAAGCGTTTACGGTAGCCATTCTCTGTAAAGTTGTAGCACTGCAGTAGGGCCTCTTTCAAGACGTCATAGTTTTTGGCGTCATCGTTCGACAGTCTGGTGTAAACTTCGAGCGCTTGCCCTGTCAGAAGTGCACTTAGTCGAATCGCCCAGTCTCGAGGTTGCCAATTGGAGCTTTCGGCGAACCTTTCGAATCTCGCCAGATAGGTGTCGATCTGGTCCTTCCCGTCGACGAAAGCTGGCAATTTTGGAGCCGTATGGTCGTTGGTGGCTTGTGGCGCATGCTGATTGTTCTGGATACGCGCCAACTCTAGCTGGTATTGACGCTCAGCTTCTAATCGTCTCTCTTCCATCTCTCTTTCTTGACGCCGCTCTTCTCTTTCTTCTCGGCGACGCTGCTCCTCTATTTCTCTTTCTTCACGCCATCGCTCATCTTCTCTTTCTTCACGCTGACGTTGTTCTTCTCTTTCTTGTATTCTCTCCTGAGACTTGACGTACTCCGTCAGCTGTTTGCCTTTTAGATTCAGTTGCATCCCTTTCTGCCAGAAGTCAGCCATCTTGATGCTTCTGGAAAGTTCTTTTCTGTAAAGTTCTTTTTCTAGAAAGTTCTTGACTGTAGAGTTCTTTTTTTTCTGGAAAGTTCTTGACTGTGCTGTACCTTTCTAGACTGTTCTAGAACAGCACGCTTTCTGCAGTAGCGCTGATGCTTGTCACTAGTCGCCTTTTTTGACGCAGGCCCCGCTGTCCTCGTCGTATGCGACGCTGCACCACGCTGGTGTTGATGTATACGCTCCTGTGCTGAAGTAGACTCGACGTCCGTACGTCGCTCTCTCTAATACTGGCGATGTAGCTCCGAGACTGTCCCTCGACGTAGTCTTGCGGCAGCTACGTAGTCCCGATCTGTTGTTCGCTCACGAAGCAACTCTTCAGCGACTACACGCCCTTGCAGTCAACCCGAATCTATCGGATGTAGTCCCAGTATGTTGGCCCCTCTCGACGCAACTCGTTGGCGGCTACCCTCGATGACTGCCTCTCGTAACGTTGACTCGAGTTGTAGCAGTTGAACCCTTGGCTATGGCGTGAATCGCGGCTTGACCCCCAAAATGTTACACTCTGTTTGATGTTGGTGTTTTCTATCAGTATCTGATTCAGCCCCGATGCTTGAATTCCTGATAGTTGTGTAACTCAGATTCGTTTATTCACACAGCCCGTCCAAACAGCATACAAGTCACAAAGTCCACGTATGAAGTTTTCCGCTTTTATTCAGCACACATCAACAACTGCATACAATTCTCAATTCAACTCAACAACTTTCACAGCAACTCTCAGTTTCACTATCAACAACTTCACTATCTCAACAGCGACTCGGCACACGATTAAATAACCTCTCTCTTTTCTGGAACAATATGGTACATGGTAGAAATGACGTACTGCCACCAATCGAACTAAAGATCGTCATCACTGGCTTACGTCATTACACATTTTCTCTACTTCCGGGAACATTCACGACCTTCGATATCCATCCGGAAATTTCTATCAAGAGTAAACACGCAGATCCAGAAACTTCGCAAATTATCAACGTTATACAAAGCCTCTCCTAACAACAGTGCCAACTCAAATCAAAGGTAAATAAACTCCATTATTGAATACTTTGCAAAACGAAACGATTAGATCTATCGTGCGCGCTTTAGACACACTTTCGTTCGTTTCAACGTAACACAATGTATACCCAATATTAGTGCAATATTGCATCTACACTGCAACAATATTGCTCTAACATAAGCTGAATATTGCATCTGTATTGGATTTAGTATTGATTCCAATATCTATCCAATGTCAGTGTAATGTTGCTCTTATGTTGGTTCAATATTGGTATGATTTGTGATTTTAATTAGTCGTTGGTTCCAACATCTATCCAATGTGAGTGTAATGTTGCTCCTATGTTGGTTCAATATTGGTCTAATTTGTGATTTTCACTATTCATAAGTTCCAATATCTAGCCAAAGTCAGTGTAATGTTGCTCCTATGTTGATTAAATATTGGCCTGATTTGTGGTTTTTATTTGATAAAAGGTTTCTCCTACTTCGATGCATTATTATAAGAGTACAGAGCAATGAATAATGCATCGAAGTAGGAGAAACCTTTAATCCAATGAAAATCACAAATGAATAATGCATCAACATATGTAATTGATGGAACAAAGCAACCAAAATAAGAACTTCAGGTTTTATATTAGTACAAACATTTGACGAGTTTCTCAAATAAAATGTAAAAAAAAAAAGTTTTATCAGCAATGAAATCATAATTATTCAAAAATGAAGTATTTTAGAGCATTAGTTTTCCGTAACTTACGAAACTAACTTCAGACACAAAAAATACATTGCAGTAACTGTACACCTGAATTATTCTTGATTTTTTTTGCTTGTTCTGCATCAATAAACAGTACAGTCAACTTTAATTGCAATAAAGTTTAAAGCTCCAGATACCAATACCAAATAAATTTCATTTGCTTTTTTATTGCAAAATGTCCCTTTGGAAACTTATTTATCTTTTTTTCTGTTTGTTTGGTGATGTGGGGAGTGGGATCAGTATTCCATTTAGTTTCACTGAAAGTTGTACATACACCTGGATGTTGTGTTCTGAATGTGATAGTTGCAGGGCCTGACATATTGCAGAATTTCACCTTATAAAGTTTCTCAAGTATACATCATTTTAATAGATTGTTAACTTAAAATGAATTAGTTAACGTAGCACACACACACCATACACTCGTACAAAACCAGAGGCAAAATTCTGTATAGCTTATTTCACTATTGAAATAAAATAAACCACATAAGCAATAAAAAATAAAACAATATTTCAATTTTAATACTCTGTCACAGGGCAGCCCGTGAAGAAAGCCATGTAGTCTGTGTGTGAAGAGTATAGGGGCGGGGGTGGTACTGCGTGTTGCCGTATTCGTGATTATTGTTGTCTCGGGAGCGTGCAAAGCATGGTAAACAGCATACGCCGGTTAGGCCAGGTTAGGAATTTGCTCACTATGGTCAGAACGTGTTTGTCAGCAGTACAGTGTAGACGGTGTTTGTCTAGTGCTCTGTGGTTTTTGCTGTGTTCTGGAATTAGGGTGGGACGGGTATTAACGAATAATAATATCTGGTCCAGAAAAGAATACTAGTTTAAAGATTGCCAATTTCTGAAGTGTTACGCTCAGGTGGAGTGCAGCTGTAGAAAAGCAAGTCTGTTGGTAGTGTGGTAGGTAGTATCGAGGTATTGTCTACTACGGGAACTACACACTACTGGATTACCCTAATTGGATGTACTTTCGTAGGAGGGCAGTGGAGAAGGGCTACGGGGTGCAATTTCATGCGAACCGTTGGGTTCGTCGAGGATTGTCGTTGAGGATTGAATTCGAGTTCGAAGTTCGCAGCTCAACGTTCGTCAATCCGCCAGTTCGTCGCTGGAAAACGTAAGGCAGCAACGACGACGACACTTGGTCAAGTGGACCAAACATCATCAGCATCGCCATCTGTTATTGTCCACGCGTCCCCTGTTATCAGCGCCATCATCATCACTTCAACATCATCGTCAGTGGCGACCACGGGTGGCAACGCTCCTTCGTTTGGACGTCAACGGAAGGGGGCGAGCACGTTGGAGGAGACTTTACGAGAGACTGCATTTCGCCAGGTGGGCCCGTTTTGTGTTGTCCCTCTCCTACGCTTAACCCCCCTGTCTGTTTGTGAACACGTGCCTCGGACTTTGGCTGTGCACGTTCGATTTGAGGACGTTGGTCGATTAGCGACCCCCGATCACCCACGAACCATTGCATCGTTCCATTGACCCATTGATTGTTTCATTACCATTTCTTCGTTTCATGTGTAAATGTTGTATGTGTATGAGTGTGTGGTATGAATGAATAAATAGCTTGAAAGTTGTATATATTATTTGTTGTGTTTTCATCACTTCCGTCTGCGGGAAATCATCATTCTTTCTGGGTTGTCTGCGTGTGGAAGTTGTTTGTTTGTGGCGTCTGCCCAGGGAGAGTCGTGGCGGTGACATACTCTGCATGCCAATTGTTGGACTGGATTGGCATGTCAGATTGATTCTGCTGGCTGTTGGATTGATTCTGTCAGTCTTTTCTCATCCTCTTCTTGATTTTTACGAGTCTCCCTCTCTTGCCCTGTCACATGACCTGGTAAAGAAGTGGCTGTTGATGGTGTCCCACTATGTTGTTTTGGGAATCTCTTCCTTGCAGCCGCTGAGGAACAAAAGACAGAGAAAATGTCACAAACAGCATACATGTCTGAAGCAATGAAATGTGTACATTTGTAGAACCTTCACTGTTCATACAACATTACAAGCAAATTCTGAGAATGTTTTAATATATTTCAGTGTTTTCGTTGAATCTGTAAATTAGATCACCAAAGTGTAAGCAGTAAGCCAATATATATGTACCTAGAGAATGAGGGCCCAGTGAGCCACCTTGAGAATAGCATCATGTTAAAGTTATTTATTTCTGTCAACAATTTAAAGTCACAAAACTGCAAATCAGCTGTCTACAGCATTAAATTAACAAATTTCCTAAAATCTTGTAACTGTTGCCAATTCTAATTTTTCTATTCAATCTGTTTAATGCTCAATCAGAATGGTAGCTTCTCACTTTGCCAGTGGAGAAAACAAGATCTCTACGTACCATAAACTGTATTTAGGAGATCCTGAAAGTCTTTCAGCCTCCCAGTCTTCACATTTCCAGTTGCTGTATACCTGAAGGCCGGTCTTGGGGCTCACGAGCTACTTCCATATTTTTTCTGTCACAGCCTTGAGGCTACCAGTTGCTGCCAGTTTCAGTACCTGTAATCATGAATACAATAATTTTTATTTAGTCATTTTAGTTAAACTCATTAGAACTGCTACAACAAAACGTTTTTACTAATTTTAGCAATAAAATGATTCAAATGACCTTGACCTTTCGTGAAGTATTGCCAGCAAAGCAGAAATTGCAACTAGTGTTATTCCAAACAAAGTAGTAGCATATATGTTTAAAAAAAATTCAAATGCTAGGCTAGCTGAAGTATGATCTTTATATTATCCTCAAACTGTTCACTTTCTGAATCAGAAATCTCATCAACTGACGATTCTCTTGCTTCTACTTCAGCCAAAAATTCCTGCATATCTACATCTTCCACATTGTCAGAAAAAAACCATCGATTTTATCAACCAAGGCTAAGTCTATTACCACACAGGCTGTGAAGTCCGTAGGCCTCGCCTCAATTACATACTATACATAGTACATAGTATGTAATTGAGGCGAGGCCTACGGACTTCACAGCCTGTGATTACCACAGTCTTATCAACATCACTTTATCTTGCCACATTCTCTTCTGTTTGGTCCATTTCTGTAGTTGATCCATCCAGAATTTCTTACTCATGTGAACCTAAACTATATGACCATCGGATAAGCTGAATCTTACTACTTTGGATGGACTCGGTCTACTATTAAGGAAAACTCGCCATTGCCGTTGGCAGGCCATTTTGAATTTTATCACCTGCCCTACATGCTAACAAATAATCTCTAGTCATGTTACGTATTTTCCGCCTTTCTGACCAGTAGAAGATATTGTCTCTTAAAGTTTAGTTTGGGTTTAATATGATAAAAACAACAGTATTTACCTTGTAGGTTAAACACTTCACAAACTGCTGGCGTCAACTGCGTTCCCTTCCTCGCTCGTTCGCGCTGTTTGGGTCACGTGGCACACTTCTGTACAGGGCTGCTGCAGTGATGGCGCGAGGAATGGATTAGATAGTAGGCTTAGTTTGACTGTAATTTCTGTTAGTACGCAAATGGACAGCTGAAAGTGAAACGGCCTCGAATTTCGAAAGGTGTGGGTTCGATTCACGAGGCCTTTATTATTTTTTTCTTTCCCCACAACTTCGCCGTTCTTTTCAATTTGTGTGTATTTGATTGTATATTAATTTGAATTATTAAGATTTTGTTTTGATGTGGATTCCGTTTTTTTTTAAATATATTTTTTTAATAGTTGTACCTGTCCTGTGTAGAGCGATAGAGATAAGGGTTGTGTGTGTTCTTTGTTACATTAAAAAAAATGTGTTAATATGGAGGTGGGTTAAAGTTGTTGCAGACAATATTGTAAACTTAACTTGTGTCGCACAGCTAATTCATCAGTTGTCCATATTGAAAGCAAAGGAGAGTTGGTTATATAGATTAGCTCTACATACAAATTGCATTGTAGTTGGATTCCAAGGCAGATACAACATCCATGCAATATTGCTCAACTATGGGCCGATCTTCACTGCGCGTGCGCTTAGTTATATCGCGAAAGCAATGAAGCGTAGCATTGGCTCCACATACGAATTACATTGTAATTGGATTCCAAGGCAGAGACAATATCCATGCAATATTGTTCCAATACTCGGTGCTGTCTGGGGAGGAGAGGCTGAGAGAAATGGGAGAGATGCTAAGAGAGGGGAGAGACTAAGAGAGAGGCTGAGAGAGGGGAGATGCTGAGAGAGATTGAGAGAGGGGAGAGGCTGAGAGAGGGGAGAGATTGAGAGGGGACAGGGGGAGTGAAGAGGCTGAGAGAGGGGAGAAAGGTTGAGAGGATGAGAAATGGAAGAGAGGCTGTGAGAGGGGAGAGGCCGAGAGAGGGGAGAGGCTGTCACGAACTGGCTAGCTTTACCTCTGCACATTTACTATTTAGCTATGTGTAGTCATTGTAAGAGTAGAGAGTCAGGTATTACACAGCAGCAATTACAGCACACTGCGAGCCTGACCCACACAGCGTAGTGACTTAATCAGCACTGTGTGCGAGAGTCGTAAACATTTTAACCAATCAGAGCAGGCTCAGTGGGTAGAGCAGTTCGGACTGCGTCAAATCTTAGCGCAGTTTGAATCAGTCGTGTGTGAGAAGAGGAAGAAGTAACATCTACTACTTAGCTAGCAGAGAATCTCTTCACTCATAGACCAGGAAGCAGGACTTAGAATTCTCTCAAGTCATCACGGGCCTGAACTTGTCAAACAGGTAAATGAACACCCTTCTGTTTCATCGTGATATATTTATATTATTGTTGAAATTATGTTTGTGGAATTTGCTATGCATAAATGTGAATTATTAATCCGAATTTGCCGTACCACGTGGAAGAGCCGACCACGAGGCGAAACACGACCGGTTGCGCCGCCATGTTGTATCCCGTACGGAACCACTGTTGTTTAACTTATATGTATGTTTGCAGACCAGTGGCTGTACCACTGAATGTTTATATTATTATTAATTCTGTATGTGTATAGTTAGACACGATTGATATTTATGTATGTATAGGAATTTAGAGTGAGATTCCAGTGGAACCCGGAAGTAGCAGAATGTTCGTCGCTTATGTATAGAGATGTGGAGCTATCACTGAGGGCTACTTTGGCTTTCAGTGAGACGCTCTGCACAAACCGATTATTCAGGGTTGTGCAGAATTTCGTCTCTTATATTACAGACGAGCAGGCGAGCTATCCCGAGCTATCCCGAGCTATCCTGTGCGTCCCACTCCACAGAAACGACTATAGTTGGTTGAGGAACCTCTACCGCACAAGACGGAAAGAGCGACCCTGAAGAAACACCCTGTCAGACCCCACAGCGTGGCAAGGGAACCCAACTACACAACGACACAGGTGGACCAGAAGCTACCTCACAGAAGGACTTCGAACCCCCACTCATGAGTTAAGTGCATAACACGAAGGTGCACTTAAACTGATTATAACAGGACCACAGTAGTCCAACTCTTCAGAAACTGTAAAACGGACCACAGTAGTCCAAATCTACATGAATTCGAATAGAAAGTGCCCGATGAAGATATAACAGCTGCCTAGACTATCAGCGATCGAACTATTAGCAGTGACTGAGACATTTTAAGTTAGATTAGTACTTAGAGAATCTTGTATAGAGTAGAAGAAATAAATGTGTGATTTTAACTGTTATCAAGTGGCTGGACTACATATGATTCATAGCCGTGTGAAAGCTAGTGTGACAGTAATCTTTTACCATTTTTCTATCTATTTCTGTACCCCAACCTTAACACAGAACGAGCTAAACAAATAAATTTATTAAAGTAATTCATAGGGTGACGTACTAGCAGTTCCCACCGAATAAACGTGAGGGTCCATAATTCCATTGTGCAGAGCCCATAAACCCCACGTGACACTTTAATTGGCGAGCCTAGCCAGGATCTGTGTATAATAGGAATTGGGTATAACCGGACCTAAGTACAATAAAATTAGATAACAGTAGAAGTAGAATAACTTAGAATAGTGTAAGGGTATAACACTGATCAGTTGTGGTGCACTATTCTTTAGTTAAAAACTTTTTTGCTTCAATTATTTTTGTGCCTGTATGTTGCATTGTTCTTTTGCAGGTTTTGCTTAAGTAACTGTTGTATGCCATTTGACTCTTGTTTTATTCTATTATTGATTGCGAATTTGATGGTCTTTGCATTGTTTTTATTGACTTGCAATATTGCTAGTGTTTTGGTATTCCACGTGATTCAGAGGTTGTTCATAGACACGTTTGGCAATGTCGGACCCAGTGGCCTTGAGATTGCGCTTCAAGGAATTAGGGGAAGCTTTACACTTAGCAGGGGGAGACCTAATTGCGTATATCAATGCAGAGGTAGAGAAGCAGGAGGCTAAGGCAGAGAGAGCAGCAGAGAGAGAGGCGAAGAAACTCGAAGCGGCAGAGAGAGCTGCAGAAAGAGAACAGAAAAAAGCAGAGTTAGAAGCAGCAAGAGAACAGAAGAAATTAGAATTAGAAGGAGAACAGAAGAAGGCAGCATTAGCAGCAGAGAGAGAAGCAGAAGTTAGGAAATGGGAGTATGAGCGGGCAGAAAAAGAAAAAGAGAGGGAAGAAAAGGAAAAAGAAAGACAGCATGAGTTAGAGCTAAGAAGATTGGGATCAGGAGCTTCAAGTTCTTCCTCAACCCCTCCCCACTCAGATCAGCTAGAGGTAGCATCCAACCCTGTACAAGGAATGTCATTTCCACTGGGAACATTCAATGAGAGAGAAGAAGGTCTAGATCTCTATCTGACTAGGTTTGAGCGTCTAGCAACAGAGTACAAACTAGATCCCACTCATTGGTCCTTTAAGCTTAGTCAAGGGCTTAGAGGAAAGGCTTATGACATCTACAGTAAGCTACCGACTGACAGAGTGACTGACTATCACAAAGTAAAAGAGGCACTCCTAACGGGATTCGAACTAACAGGAGAATGCTACCGGCAAAAGTTCCGCACCAATCGGAGAGTGAAAGGAGAGAGCTATGTGCAGTTCGCGGATCGGTTGTCCACAATGCTGGATAAGTGGATTAGCCAGTCAGCCACGGCAAAGACGTATGATGGACTGACAGAACTCTTAGTATGGGAACAGCTACGGGAAACCATGGCCCCCGAGCTGAGAACATTCTCAGTAGAGCAGGGCGCGGAAAGACTAGAAGATCTGGTCAAGGTCGCAGATAGGTACGTGGCCGCACACGGAGAAGCCAAGAGCTTCAGGCGAGACCTAAAGCCTAACGGGAAAGAGGCACAGAAACGAAGCCCTAACCGGGAAGAGCGCACCGCGAATAAGCCGAATAACCCCAGACCTGGGCAAAATAAAGGACCCAACACGGAATTCGGGAAAAGAGGTCCTGCAGAACAGAGACGGTATTGTTCGTTCTGCAACAGAAACAATCACTCCACCGCAGAATGTTTCAAGTTGGCCGCACAACGTAGGGAAGAGCGCGAAAGCCGGCCAGCGCACAGAGTTCTAACTCAAAGCAGCGGTAACAAGCCACACACGATCGGAGATCACCCATCGGTGACAGACACGGTCAAGGTCAACGGAAAAGAAGCGAACTGTCTGTATGACACAGGTCTATCATACAACGCGATAGTTAGCGAATCTCTTGTATCGCGCGCGGACTTGACGGACAAGACAGTCGACTTACAAGGAGCAGACTTGACGAAACCGACGACTACTTGCCCAATAGCATGGATCGAAGTAGAGAGTAGGTACGTCACAGGACGAATCCAAGCAGCTGTTTTACAGAAACCCCTGTATGATCTAGTGCTAGGTTGTAGGTATGTGTTCTTAGGCACGCCCCCTAAAACTGTAGAGATAGCTGCAGTGCAAACCAGGGCCCAAGCTAAAACCCAACCACCCCAGCCCGAGTTCGCTCCGAATCCAGGACTCGAAGAGATCAAAACAGCACAGAAAGAAGACACCTCGATAGCGAAGTGCTTCCAGAAGCTACCCAAGGCGCACACACCCCCGCACAAGGGAGACTTCTACATGGAAGAGGGAGTTCTACATCGACAAGGAGATGGAGATCACACCCAACTAGTACTACCAGCCACCCTTCGAGCCCAAGTACTAGAACTAGGCCACAGCATGCCACTCAGCGGACACATGGGAATTGGAGCCACAGTGCAGAGAATCAGCGCACACTACTATTGGCCAGGAATCACGGAGGATGTCAAGCGCTACGTGAAATCTTGCCACCAATGTCAACGATATTCCCCGCGACATCACACCGTACCAGTTACCTTAGGACCATCGGTAGTAGTCGGCGTGCCATTCCAGCAAGTCTCAGTAGACATAGTAGGACCACTGCCCATGACCAAGAAGAGGAACAGATTTCTACTCATACTCGTCGACGCATGTACGATGTGGTGCGAAGCAGTCCCGTTGCCAGCGATCGACACCAAGAAGATTGCAGATGCACTCATCGCCATCTTTACCAGAGTCGGATTCCCGGACAGCATTAGAACGGACAACGGATCTCAGTTCACCGGCCGCCTGATGCAAGACGTGTTCGAGTTGATACAAGTTCATCACATTTGCACACCACCATACCACCCCGCCAGCAACGGACAAGTAGAAAGACTGAATGGAACCCTTCTCACCATACTCAGGAAAGTCGCCGACGACAATCCAGAAGCGTGGGACACCTACGTGAATGCGGCACTGTTCGCATACAGAGAAACGCCCCATGCAGCCACAGGCTACACCCCGTCAACATTGCTATTCGGCAGACCTCTAGCAGGACCGCTAGAAGCCCTACGCAGAAGTTGGACGGAAGCCAAGATAGACGACACACCAAGAGGTGCCACCAAGTACGTCGCAGACCTGCAGGAAACCCTCAAAGCAACGTGGAAGAAAGCTGGTGAAGCACTGAAGAAGGCAAGAGCCCGTCAGGCGAAGTACTACAACCGCCACGCGAAGGACCGAGAACTGCAAGTCGGCGATCAAGTGCTACTCTTACTTCCAAGTGGAACCAACAAGCTGGACATCGCTTGGAGAGGACCGTACCGGGTGACTGCCAAGAAATCCAAGACAGTCTACCAAGTAGAGGTGAACGGGAGAGCCCGATACCACCACATCAATCTCCTCAAGAAGTACACGGACCGACCAGCGACCCCCAGCACTCACAACTTGTTAGCCATCGCCATCGCGGAAGAAGGAGAAAGCATGGAGACCAATGCAGTAGAGTATCCCCTGCACTCCAAAGAAACCTACAAAGACGTGATACTCAACGGAGACCTAGCCGCTAAACAACGACAGCAAGTACTACAGGTCATTCGACAACATCAGACTGTGCTCACAGACCGACCAGGGAGGACAGACCTCGTCGAAGTAACCTTAACGGTGACTGACCCAACACCCGTCCGCCAGAAGCTCTACCCGATGCCACTGTCTCAGCAGCGAGCCATCAAGGAAGAGATAGACACCTTACTGGCAGCCGGAATCATCTCAGAGTCTACTTCACCCTACAGCGCAGGCACGGTATTGTTGCGAAAACCCAACGGAGAGCATCGACTGTGCATCGACTTCAGACTCCTGAATGCCGTAACGCAGTTCCAGCCAGAGCCACTCCCGGACCAGACAGACCTATTTGCCAAGCTACAGCGAGCGAAGTACTTCTCACGCATCGACCTCAGCAAAGGATACTACCAGATACCAGTGCAACCGCAAGTCAGAAAGTACCTAGCGTTTAGCACTATGGAAGGACACTTCGAGTTCAATGTACTTCCATTCGGACTCCACAACGCACCCAGCATCTTCAGCGCCATGATGCGAAAACTCCTGGCACCCCTGAGCAGCGAGCACCTACATTCGTTTATGGACGACATCCTCATCGCAACACCTACGTGGGAGGAACATGTCACGCTCCTACAACAACTACTCGCCCGCCTCAGAGACACGGGATTGACGGCAAGACCCACCAAATGTCAGATTGGATTCACGGAACTAGAATTTCTGGGACACACCATCAGTCAAGGAAGCCTGCGACCGGTAGAAAAGACAGTGAAACGCCTACTCGACGCTCCTAGGCCCAAGACCAAGAAGGAAGTGCAGTCGTTTCTAGGACTCTGCGGCTTCTACCAGAAGTTCATCCCCAACTACAACAGCATCGCCGTACCACTGACAAATGGAACCCGGAAAATCGCCCCGGACAAAGTCGTATGGACAGCCGAATGCGAGACAGCATTCCAAACCCTCAAGGACAGAATGACATCGGCGCCAGTACTCCACCTACCCGATTTGACTCAGCCATTCGTTCTTCGCACCGACGCAAGCGACTTAGGCCTCGGAGCAGTACTGCTACAGCGCGACCCCAAGAATGCAGAGACGCTATTCCCTGTCGCCTACGCCAGCAGAAAATTGAGACCCGCCGAGACCCACTACGCCACGTCGGAGAAAGAATGCCTTGGACTAGTCTGGGCCATACAGAAATTCCAACTCTACCTGTATGGGACCCACTTCACAGTTCAGGTGGACCACCAACCACTATCGTTCCTGGCAGCCTCCAAGTCTTTGAACTCTCGCCTGATGAGATGGGCACTCACCCTTCAGGCATACTCATTCCAAATCGAGTACATCCCCGGCAAGGAAAACCACGGAGCCGACTACCTCAGTCGCCATCTCGTGGAGGACACAGCAGCTGTCGCCCACCCAACACAACTAAGGGCCACAGCACCAGAATTCGTCCCCGCCCAATAAAAACCCTGTCACTAGTGTCCATAGCTACCTGGCACAGCATTGCAGCTCAGGTAGAGCAACTTAGTTAGTTTGTAAATAGGACCCTAGGATAGTGCAGTGTTAAGCTAGGCTCTGTAGTAGAAAAAGGTCGAATCCAGTAGTCATCGCCTTTTTTCAGTTGAGGGAGCCTGTCACGAACTGGCTAGCTTTACCTCTGCACATTTACTATTTAGCTATGTGTAGTCATTGTAAGAGTAGAGAGTCAGGTATTACACAGCAGCAATTACAGCACACTGCGAGCCTGACCCACACAGCGTAGTGACTTAATCAGCACTGTGTGCGAGAGTCGTAAACATTTTAACCAATCAGAGCAGGCTCAGTGGGTAGAGCAGTTCGGACTGCGTCAAATCTTAGCGCAGTTTGAATCAGTCGTGTGTGAGAAGAGGAAGAAGTAACATCTACTACTTAGCTAGCAGAGAATCTCTTCACTCATAGACCAGGAAGCAGGACTTAGAATTCTCTCAAGTCATCACGGGCCTGAACTTGTCAAACAGGTAAATGAACACCCTTCTGTTTCATCGTGATATATTTATATTATTGTTGAAATTATGTTTGTGGAATTTGCTATGCATAAATGTGAATTATTAATCCGAATTTGCCGTACCACGTGGAAGAGCCGACCACGAGGCGAAACACGACCGGTTGCGCCGCCATGTTGTATCCCGTACGGAACCACTGTTGTTTAACTTATATGTATGTTTGCAGACCAGTGGCTGTACCACTGAATGTTTATATTATTATTAATTCTGTATGTGTATAGTTAGACACGATTGATATTTATGTATGTATAGGAATTTAGAGTGAGATTCCAGTGGAACCCGGAAGTAGCAGAATGTTCGTCGCTTATGTATAGAGATGTGGAGCTATCACTGAGGGCTACTTTGGCTTTCAGTGAGACGCTCTGCACAAACCGATTATTCAGGGTTGTGCAGAATTTCGTCTCTTATATTACAGACGAGCAGGCGAGCTATCCCGAGCTATCCCGAGCTATCCTGTGCGTCCCACTCCACAGAAACGACTATAGTTGGTTGAGGAACCTCTACCGCACAAGACGGAAAGAGCGACCCTGAAGAAACACCCTGTCAGACCCCACAGCGTGGCAAGGGAACCCAACTACACAACGACACAGGTGGACCAGAAGCTACCTCACAGAAGGACTTCGAACCCCCACTCATGAGTTAAGTGCATAACACGAAGGTGCACTTAAACTGATTATAACAGGACCACAGTAGTCCAACTCTTCAGAAACTGTAAAACGGACCACAGTAGTCCAAATCTACATGAATTCGAATAGAAAGTGCCCGATGAAGATATAACAGCTGCCTAGACTATCAGCGATCGAACTATTAGCAGTGACTGAGACATTTTAAGTTAGATTAGTACTTAGAGAATCTTGTATAGAGTAGAAGAAATAAATGTGTGATTTTAACTGTTATCAAGTGGCTGGACTACATATGATTCATAGCCGTGTGAAAGCTAGTGTGACAGTAATCTTTTACCATTTTTCTATCTATTTCTGTACCCCAACCTTAACACAGAACGAGCTAAACAAATAAATTTATTAAAGTAATTCATAGGGTGACGTACTAGCAGTTCCCACCGAATAAACGTGAGGGTCCATAATTCCATTGTGCAGAGCCCATAAACCCCACGTGACAGAGGCTGTGAGATGGGAGAGAGGGGAGAGGCTGAGAGAGGGGGAGGGGAGAGACTGAGAGAGGGGAGAAAGGTTGAGAGAGGGGAGAGAGGCTGAGAAAAGCTGAGAGAAAAAAGAGAGGCTGAGAGAGGGGAGAGGCTGAGAGGGGAGAGGCTGAGAGAGGGGAGAGGCTGAGAGAGGGGAGACAGGAGAGAGAGACTAAGAGAGGGGAGAGAGGCTGAGAGAGACTTAGACATGGGAGATTTGATTTGATTTGTTTGATTTGATTTGTTTATTTCCAATAGGGCACACCCCTTTAGGAAGGAGTATGTGAACCATTACAGTGACAATCCAAAGATTACATCTACATGTAACAGCAAAAACCATCGACTTCCTTTATGAAAGTACTATGTCTCTCGATTTGAAAGCCTTGTATAGGTATATACACAAATTTCTAACAGTCGTGGCGTTGGTAGCAGACAATAACAATTGGAGATGAGAAGCACATGGCATCCTGTAATATTTTTTAGCAATGAACTTGTTCCTTAAAGTTTCATAAAATGGACAGCAAAAAAGAAAATGAATTTCATCTTCCACACCATTGTTACATAAAGGGCAAACTAAGTCTTGCGGTCTATGAAATCTATATCTATAAAAATGTACTTTAAGGTCAGAGACTCCAAAACGAAATTTTGTCAGGATATACTTTAGCTGACGATCAACATCCAAAGAAACATATGTAGGAATGTTATCAAGGGAGTTACAGAACAATCTATACGTGGAAAATCTATCACTTTCATTTATATGACCGAATACATTCTGCCATTTGCAATCGATTAAACGTTGCTTAAAGACACGCAAAAAATCTTTTATAAAACCAACACCCTGCTCTTGCCAAACAAAACCATACCCATTTTGAAATAGGCAAGTTCTTATGTTTGTAACCCACGTTATCTTTCCCTTGGCGTCCAAATCTTTTAACATTAAATAAGCTTTCTTCGGTATTCTGTCATTTGACATTTGAATCAATTTGAACCAGTAGCGAAGGCAATTAACAATAGAATTTATAATTATAGGATATCTGTTCAATTCCTTATAAATAAAATCATTAGGGGTGCGTAGATTTACATTCAAAAATTTCTTTAAGGCAAACAAATGGACTTTTTCACAAGACTGTGCAGCTGCTTCAAACTCCCATAGTTCGGATCCATATTGTATAATTGGCTGTACTTGACAATCAAACAGTTTTAAATAGACATCTAAGGAATGATTATTGAAAAAGCGTAGTTTCTGAACGATACACAAAAGAGCTTTCTTCGCTTTGCTAGCCAAGTCTCTGCATGCAGCAGAAAAACTTAGCTTAGTTGAAAAATAAATACCCAAATACTTATATGCATTAGCCACCGGCATAACAACACCATCAAAAAACCATATTTCCCTTGCAGACAGATAACCTCCTTTTCTAAAAACAACAATATTACTTTTTTCCATATTAACTTTCAAGTCTAAATTGTTCGCAGTTCTTTGTAAATTATTTAATTGATTTTGAAGACCAGTAATGGTTTCTGACAAGAGTACAATATCATCAGCAAGTAAAAGCACAAAAATTTCGAAAGCATCCAATGATAATGTAACACCATGACGTCCGTTTGTAATAACTTCAACAGCAAGGTCATTAATAAAGAGTTAAAACAGAATTGGACTACATATATCCCCTTGTTTAACGCCGAGAGAACAAGAAATAGGATGAGTTAACTTAGCGCCACATCTGACCCGGGCTTTCACACAAGCATACATGCTTTTCACACAGCAAAAAAGTTTACCTTTAATTCCATTTTTAAGTAAAATAGGCCACAAAAGATTTCTATTAATAGAATCAAAACATTTTTCAAAATCAATAAATGCGACATACAACTTACGATTTTTAATAAACTGTTTCTGAACACAAGACAAAAGTGTAAAAAGATTATCAATTGTTGAATAGCCACGTTTAAATCCTGCTTGAAATTCACCAGTTAAATTATTTTCTTCTGCCCATGTTTGCAAACGCTTATTGATAATAAAACCATACAGTTTACTGCTAACGTTGCAAAGACTAATACCTCTATAATTACTAGGATTATTCGCATCACCTTTCTTGTACAATGGCAAGATAATTGACTCAGTCCAGCTATCAGGGTAAAGACCTTTATCAAACAACGCATTGAAAAAAATTACAAAGAATAGTGCTATGTGTTCTGCAGAGAACTTCAAAAACTCTCCACTAATACCATCAGGACCTTCAGCTTTCTTCAATTTCAAATTTCTCAGTGCTAAAATCACCTCTTCCTGCGTGATTATTGAACGCATCATCTTCATAAGTATCGTCGTTACCATCAGATATATCATTTTCCAGAAGAGATTTAAAATGTTTAAACCAATCATCGACAGAGATTTGACTTCTAACATGCTTTCTTTTAGGAATAATTTTATGTACAGTGTCCCAGAACTCTCTTTGACATTTAACAGATGCAACCAAAGTTTCAATCATCATATAATTATATTGTTTTCTTTTATAACAAAGTATGTTTTTATACTCTCTCCTGTTTTTACAAAATAAAAAACGGTCAGCAGCACTCAATGTGCGCCGAAACTTTTTCAATGAATTTCGTACGGTACGTCTTAGCTTCTTGCATTCGTCATCAAACCAATCATGGCTTTTCTTTTTTCCATTTAAGCATACACGCTTTTTCATGCTCACAGCAGCCTTTTTTATGCAAGTATTAAACAAAGACAATGCAGCATTTATGTCTGTGTCGATTGCCTGGATGGAGTCTTTCATCATTAATTGTATATCTTGTGCCATAAAAGCCTTATTATATGACAGCATTTTTTCTGAATTCCAAACATATTTGTCAATAAAAATTAACTCATCATTTTGTTTTGGCGTACACATATTATCAGCTGGAAAAACTACAGATAAGACGACAGGCAAATGTCCAGAGTCAGTTCTATCACAAACAGTCAAATTACATTTATCAAGAACAACGGCAAATAATTCAGCAGACATCAAAAAGTAATCAATAACACTGCAACCATTGTCACTGATGAACGTGAAGCGGCCTTCTTGGTCGCCATAACACATTCCATTTAAAATACATAAATCCAGAACAGTGCACATACTCAACAAAGATTTGCCAAAACTATTTACCGTTGAATCTTGAGAGCGTCTACTAACAATATCATTATCATCACTCAGATTATCAAAAAGGTCTGGATCAGCATTTACAGTCTGTGAAATATTGGCAGTGCGACTATTCAGGTCACCAGAGATAAGGACAAAATAGTCATGATCCATAAGAGCCGAATCTAAAAGACAGTTTTCCAACATATTAATCCCATCACCCTCAATTTCTACAGAAGAGTAATATTTTGAACCTTCAGGCGGCGCATAAGCACACACATACAAAACATCTTTGCCCAAACCAAATAAAGATTTATCAATCACAAACAATAGGAAAAAACCAGTGTTTACATTGATTTCTGTGACATAAGGTAAAAACTCATTTTTCACAAAACAAATGACACCACCAGAGGGCCTTCCTGTATCAGACAATTTTTTAGAGGGTTGACAAAAAGCTTTGTAACCAGGCAGAAAATCGTCCTGTAAAGAGACACTAAAAGTTTCTACCAGGCAGACAAAACTAAAGGAAGAAATAAAGTGAAGAAAATCTCCATCACACAACTTTGAAGCCAAACCATTAATATTCCAGTTCAATAAGGAAAAAGACCTATCATGCAAAAAAATGTCTTCAACACTATCATCATCTGACAGCGCCCCAAACAACGACTCGTTAAAAACACTACATGTAGGCCTTAGCCTATGTTCATTGTGAGTTACTGCGCTAGTGTGCGTACCAAACAAGCGTGCACTTGAACTACTATCAACGTCTTGCAATCCATTCATAAAACCCGTTACACAACCATCATTAGGAGCACGTGAACAATGTTCTATTGAATAATCGGTTGCACACGGTTTCTGCACAACATCAAAACACACAGTACTGGACTGAGAATAAACAGAAGAACATGCAAGTGTATCAATTTCAAAATCACAACAGCCACAATTTTGATCAACTGAAGACTTACAAATAACATTAGGTCCATGAACAACGCCCACAGGCCTATGAATAACACCAGTAGACCTGCCAACAACGCCAGGAGGCCTATGAAAAACACCAGATGGCCTATAAACATCACCAGTAGGCCTGTCAACTATATTACAAAAGCTAGAAGATGTTTTCAAAGAAGGGTCCTCATGACTATGTACAGAACCACCACACTCGTCATCATCATCCACACCTCCGGAGCTGCCACACCCTTATTGTCCTCCCTCACCACCAAGTTCTGTCACCCCTGCCTCAATCAGACTATTACCATCCTCTGACAAAAACCATCGCCTACCTTCCACTACCAAATGATCATGTACCACCATCACTCTCTGTCCTGCACTTCGTTTTTCTTTAGCAAACCTGGATAGTTTCTTCCTTATCTCTCTCACACCACTAGAAAAATCTTCACCAATGAAAATATGAGTTCCTTTCAATTTTTGTTTCGCTTTCAGAATCTTCATTTTGTCCTTGTAAAACACACATTTTGCAATCAGAGGTGAATTGGGTTTGGTACCAACTCGATGCACCCGGTCAAACTGAATATCGTCTACTAAATCGAGTTTATCCGTCAACAGGTCACGTAACCTCATTTCACACGTGACATTGGTTTCACCTTGTTCCCTGTCCATTCCAAAGAAAAGCAAATTGTTTCGTCTTGATTTATTCTCTAAATCATCTGTCTTCTTCTCCATGCTGTTCATTCTTTCCATCAATGTATCATTCTTCCTTCTCAATTCACGGTTCTCATAGTTCAACACTTCCACCCTCTCCTTCAGCTCGTTAACTTCAGTCTGCAACTGCCCCATATTCGTCTGGATAATTTGTACATCTGCCTTGACATCGTCTAGTTTTCCATTCATGTTCGTGTCCATTTGGTATAACTTTGTCATTACGTCCGCCAACGACAACTCTCCACCTCCACCACCACCACCACCAGCACCGCCACTACCTCTCCTCTCTTTGCTCGAACTCTGAAGTCTCGTCTGCATCATGCCAGAGCCAGAGGCCTGCTGGTCAAGGGGACCAGGATTGAGTTCTACGTCGCCACTTCTCAATAACAGTAGACTTCCCCAGAACAGGTAGGTCAACGTAAAGCCAAACAGTACACCGAACAACTTGCACCTCAAAGACACAACGGGAGACAGAGAGGGGAGAGGCTGAAAGAGGGGAGAGCCTGAAAGAGGGGAGAGGCTGAGAAAGGGAGAGGCTGAGAGGTGGGAGAGGTTGAGGGGGGAAAGAGGCTGAGAGAAAGAAGAGTGGTTGAGAGAGCTTAAAGGCTGAGAGAGGGGAGAGGCTGTGAAAGGCTGAGAGGGGATAGAAGCTTAGAGAGGGGAGAGGCTGAGAGAGGGGAGGGAGGCGAGAGGCTGTAAGGGGAGAAAAGTTGAGAGAGGGGAGAGGCTGAAAAAGGGGGAGAGGCTGAGGGAAGAGACTGAGAGAGGGCAGAGGCTGAGAGAGGGGAGAGGCTGAAAGAAGCTGAGAGAGGGGAGAGGCTGGGAATGGGAGAGAGGGGAGAGACTAAGAAAGAGGGGATAGGCTGAGAGAGGGGAGAGGCTGCCTTTCTCAGCCTCTCCTCTCTCTCAGCCTCTCTTTTCTCTCAGCCTCTTCCCTCAGCCTCTCTTAGCCTCCAATTTAGAGGGGCTGAGAGAGGAGAGAGGCTGAGAGGGGAGAGAGGCTCAGAGAGAGGAGAGGCTGAAAGAGGGGAGAGAGAGGAGAGGCTGAGAGAAATGGGAGAGAGGCTGAGAGAGGGGAGAGACTAAGAGAGAGGGGAGAGAGGCTGAGAGAGGGGAGATACTGAGAGAGGGGAGAGGCTGAGAGAGGAAAGAGATTGAGAGGGGACAGGGGGAGGGGAGAGGCTGAGAGAGGGGAGAAAGGTTGAGAGAGGCTGAGAAATGGGAGAGAGGGGAGAGGCCGAGAGAGGAAAGAGGCTGAGAGTTGGGAGAGAGGCTGAGAGAGGGTAGAGGCTGAGAGAGGGGAGAGACTGAGAGAGGGGGGGGGAGAGGCTGAGAGAGTGGAAAAGCTGAGAGAGGGGAGAGGCTGAGAGAGGGAAGAGAGGCTGAAAGGGGAGAGGCTGAGAGAGGGGAGAAAGGTTGAGAGAGGAGAGAAAGGCTGAGAAAGGGGAAAAAGGCTGAGAGAAAGAAGAGAGGGTGAGAGAGAGGAAAGGCTGAGAGAGGGGAGAGGCTGAGAGAGGGAAGAGAGGCTGAGAGGGGAGAGGCTGAGAGAGGGGAGACAGGAGAGAGAGACTAAGAGAGGGGAGAGAGGCTGAGAGAGACTTAGACATGGGAGAGAGGCTGAGTGAGGGGAGAGAGACAGAGAGGGGAGAGGCTGAAAGAGGGGAGAGCCTGAAAGAGGGGAGAGGCTGAGAAAGGGGAGAGGCTGAGGTTGAGGGGGGAAGAGAGGCTGAGAGAAAGAAGAGAGGCTGAGAGAGGGTAGAGGCTGAGAGAGGGGAGAGACTGAGAGTGGCTGAGAGAGGGGGGGAGGGGAGAGGCTGAGAGAGGGGAGAGGCTGAGACAGAGGAGAGGCTGAGAGAAATGGGAGAGAGGCTGAGAGAGGGGAGAGACTCAGAGAGAGGGGAGATGCTTAGAGAGGTTGAGAGAGGTGAGAGGCTGAGAGAGGAAAGAGATTGAGAGGGGACAGGGGGAGGGGAGAGGCTGAGAGAGGGGAGAAAGGTTGAGAGAGGCTGATAAATGGGAGAGAGGGGAGAGGCCGAGAGAGGGGAGAGGCTAAGAGTTGGGAGAGAGGCTGAGAGAGGGTAGAGGCTGAGAGAGGGGAGAGACTGAGAGAGGAAGGGGAGAGGCTGAGAGAGTGGAAAAGCTGAGAGAGGGGAGAGGCTGAGAGAGGGGAGAAAGGTTGAGAGAGGAGAGAGAGGCTGAGAAAGGGGAAAAAGGCTGAGAGAAAGAAGAGAGGGTGAGAGAGAGGAAAGGCTGAGAGAGGGGAGAGGCTGAGAGAGGGAAGAGAGGCTCAGAGGGGAGAGGCTGAGAGAGGGGAGACAGGAGAGAGAGACTAAGAGAGGGGAGAGAGGCTGAGAGATACTTAGACATGGGAGAGAGGCTGAGTGAGGGGAGAGAGACAGAGAGGGGAGAGCCTGAAAGAGGGGAGAGGCTGAGAAAGGGTAGAGGCTGAGAGGTGGGAGAGGTTGAGGGGGGGAAGAGAGGCTGAGAGAAAGAAGAGTGGTTGAGAGAGGGTAAAGGCTGAGAGAGGGGAGAGGCTGAGAGAGGGGATAGAAGCTTAGAGAGGGGAGAGGAAGAGAGAGGCTGAGAGAGGGGGAGGGGAGAGGCTGTGAGGGGAGAAAAGTTGATAGAGGGGAGAGGCTGAAAAAGGGGAGAGGCTGAGGGAAGAGACTGAGAGAGGGGAGAGGCTGAGAAAGGGGAGAGGCTGAGGGGAGAGGCTGAAAGAAGCTGAGAGAGGGGAGAGGCTGGGAATGGGAGAGATGCTGAGAGAAAGGAGAGACTAAGAAAGAGGGGATAGGCTGAGAGATGGGAGAGGCTGCCTTTCTCAGCCTCTCCTCTCTCTCAGCCTATCTTTTCTCTCAGCCTCTTCCCTCAGCCTCTCTTAGCCTCGAATTTAGACGGGCTGAGAGAGGAGAGGGGAGAGAGGCTCAGAGAGAGGAGACGCTGAAAGAGGGGAGAGAGAGGAGAGGCTGAGAGAAATGGGAGAGGGGCTGAGAGAGGGGAGAGACTAAGAGAGAGGGGAGGGAGGCTGAGAGAGGGGAGATGCTTAGAGAGGTTGGGAGAGGGGAGAGGCTGAGTGAGGGGAGAGATTGAGAGGGGACAAGAGGAGGGGAGAGGCTGAGAGAGGGGAGAAAGGTTGAGAGAGGCTGAGAAATGGGAGAGAGGGGAGAGGCCGAGAGAGGGGAGAGGCTGAGAGTTGGGAGAGAGGCTGAGAGAGGTAAGAGGCTGAGAGAGGGGAGAGACTGAGAGAGGGGGGAGAGGCCGAGAGAGTGGAGAAGCTGAGAGAGGGGAGAGGCTGAGAGAGGGAAGAGAGGCTGAAAGGGGAGAGGCTGAGAGAGGGGAGAGAGGCTGAGAGGGGGGAGGGAAGAGGCTGAGAGAGGGGAGAAAGGTTGAGATAGGGGACTTCAAGACTTCAAGACTTCAAGAATTTATTCAAATATAAGGCCTATGCCCCTGATTGAAGGGGAGTGTACAAAGGTACATATCATGCAAATGTACAACATAATGCCAGAGAACAAAACATAAACAAAACAAAGACAAAATTTTCATTCCATTGCAGTTTCTCGCGCCTTGAATGCTTTATACAGAAATATACATACTTTTCTAACGCACTCTTCATTACCTGACGCCATCAACACAGAAAAACGAGACATGTTGGGTGTTCTACAATATTTCTGCGGAATAAATTGGTTTCGTAGATCTTCAAAGAAAGGACAACACAGCAAAAAATGAATTTCGTTTTCTACAGAATCTTTACACAATGCACATAACAAATTGCAAGGTTCATAATTCCTATATCTATAGAAATGTAGAAACAAATCAGAAATTCCAAAACGAAATTTAGTCATCAGATATCTCAAATGGTTATCCATATTCATTCGTAAATAAGTAGGTATGCATCGTATCGCAGTAGGGCTACAAAACCTTCTATATACACTAAATCTGTCACTATTCTCAATATGATCATTCCACTCTTGCCATCTACAATCAATCAACCGAGTCTTGAACGCTCGTAAAAATTCATTCACTCTACCAACTCCTTGGTTTAACCAAACAAAACCAAATCCATAACGATACAAGTATATGCGAACATTTGACACCCAATTTATTTTACCCCTACAATCCAAATTATGCAACATTAAATATGCTTTCTTAGGTAATCTCTCTTCATCCATCTGCAAAACTTTCAACCAATAACGAATACATTTCACAGCAAAATTAATGGTTATTGGGTATCTATTCATTTCTCTGTATACCAAATCGTTAGGTGTGCGCATTTCCACATGTAAGAATTTCTTAAGAGCAAACAAATGAACTTTTTCACAATGTTGTACTGCTTTGTCCAAGCCCCATATCTCACAACCATAACTCATAACAGGCTGCACTTGTGCATCAAAAAGCTTTAGAAAAACGTCAACAGAGTAATTATTAAACATACGCAGTCTTTGCATAATACAAAGAAGAGCTTTTTTAGCCCTACTTGCAAGATCTCTGCATGCTGCAACATAACTTAGTCTAGTAGAAAAACAAACACCCAAATACTTATAAGCGTTTACCACCGGCATAGCACTTCCATCAAAAGTCCACCTCTCTCTAATACCCAAATATCCTCCTTTTCTAAACACAACAATATCACTCTTAGACAAGTTAACTTTCAGACCAAGTGCAGAAGAGGCTCTTTGCAGACTATTTAACTGTGTCTGCAAACCAACAACAGTTTCTGAGACAAGAACAACATCATCTGCCAACAAAAGAATGAACAACTCAAAAGCATCTAGCAAAAATGTTACACCATGCCTACCATTATTTATGACTTCCAATGCTAGTTCATTAATAAACAGAGAGAATAAAATTGGACTGCACACATCTCCTTGTTTTACTCCTGTAGAACAATTAATATACTCTGTTAGACTGACACCACATCTTACTCTAGCCTTCACATTGTTATACATACTTTTAACACAGCGAAAAAGTTTACCCTTAATACCATTCTTTAACAAAACAGGCCAAAGCAAGTTTCTATTTATGGAATCGAAACATTTCTCAAAATCAATAAATGCAACATACAACTTACGATTAAAGCACAATTGTTTCTGTACACAAGCCATCAACGTAAACATGTGATCAACAGTTGAATAACCTCTTTTAAACCCAGCCTGAAACTCCCCAGTGGAATTATTTTCTTCAACCCAGTCTTGCAAGCGCCTATTTATAACTGAACTATATACTTTACTACTAACATCACACAGACTAATGCCGCGGTAGTTACCAGGATTATTAACATCACCTTTCTTGAACAATGGCAAAATAATAGACTCAGTCCAATTTACTGGGAAAATTCCTTTATCAAAAAGCACATTAAAAAATTTTACAAAAAAAGGGACAACAAGTTCACCTGCATGCTTCAAAATCTCACCTTGAGATAGGGGAGAGGTGCTGAGAAACGGGAGAAAGGCTGAGAGAACGGAGAGAGGCTGAGAGAGAGGAGAGGCTGAGAGAGGAGAGAAGCTGAGAGAGAGGAGAGGCTGAGAGAGAGGAGAGGCTGAAAGAGGGAAGAGAGGCTGGGAGAGGAGAGGCTGAGAGAGGGGAGAGACAGAGGCTGAGAGAGGGGGAGGGGAGAGGCTGAGAGAGGGGAGAAAAGTTGAAAGAGGGGAGAGGATGAAAGAGGGGAGAGGCTGAGAGAGGGTAGAGGCTGAAAGGGGGAAAAGGTTGAGGGGGGAAGAGAGGCTGAGAGAAAGAAGAGAGGGGAGAGGCTGAGAGAGGAAAGAGAGGCTGAGAGAGTGGAGAGAGGCTGAGAGAGGGGAGAGAGGCTGAGAGAGGGGATAGAGGCTGGGAGAGGGGAGAAAGGCTGGGAGAGGGGAGAGAGCCTAAGAGAGGAAAGAGAGGCTGAGAGAGTGGGGAGAGGATGAGAGAGGGAAGAGAGGCTGAGAGAGGGTAGAGGCGAAGAGAGACTGAGAGAGGGGAGAGGCTGATAGAGGCAAAGAGAGGGGAGAGACTGAGAGAGAGGGGAGAGAGGGGAGATGCTTAGAGACGTTGAGAGAGGCTGGAATAGGGGAGAGGCTAAGAGAGGGGAGAGATTGAGAGGGGACAGGGGGAGGGAAGAGGCTGAGAGAGGGGAGAAAGGTTGAGAGGATGAGAAATGGGAGAGAGGCTGAGAGAGGGGAGAGGCAGAGAGAGGGGAGAGGCTTTGAGATGGGAGAGAGGCTGAGAGAGGGGAGAGGCTGAGAGAGGGGACATAGGCTGAGTTAGGGGGAGGGGAGAGACCGAGAGAGGGGAGAAAGGTTGAGAGAGGGGAGAGAAGCTGAGAAAGGGGAGAAAGGCTGAGAGAAAGAAGAGAGGCTGAGAGAGAGGAGATGCTGAGAGAGGAGAGAAGCTGAGAGAGGGGAGAGGCTGAGAGAGGGAAGAGAGGCTGAGAGAGGGAGACAGGAGAGAGAGACTAAGAGAGGGGGAGAGAGCTGAAAGGGGAGACTGAGAGAGGGAGAGATGAGATGAGGGAGAGGCTGAGAGAGGGGAGAACAAAATTGAGATAAGAGGTGCTGAGAAACAGAAAGGCTGAGAGAAAGGAGAGAGGCTGAGAGAGGAGAGGGTGAGAGAGGAGAGAAGCTGAGAGGAGGAGAGGCTGAAGAGGAAAGGCTGAAAGAGGGAAGAGAGATGGGAGAGGAGAGGCTGAGAGAGGGGAGAGACAGAGGCTGAGAGAGGACAGAGGCTGAGAGAGGGGAGAAGTTGAAAGAGGGGAGAGGATGAAAGAGGGGAGAGAGGCTGAGAGAGGTTGAGGCTGAGGGGGAAAAGGCTGAGGGGGAGAGAGGCTGAGAGAGAGGAGGGAGAGGCTGAGAGAGAGAGAGGCGAGTGAGAGAGGGAGAGAGGCTGAGAGAGGGGAGAGGCTGAGAGAGGGGATAGAGGCTGAGAGAGGCTGGGAGAGGGGAGAGAGCTGAGAGGAGAGAGGCTGAGAGTGGGGGAGGATGAGAGAGGGAAGAGAGGCTGAGAGAGGGTAGAGGCGAGAGAGGCTGAGAGAGGGGAGAGGCTGAGAGGGGAGAGGCTGATAGAGGCTGAGAGGGGAGAGACTGAGAGAGAGGGGAGAGAGAGACGTGAGAGAGGCTGAAAGGGGAGAGAGGCTGAGAGAGGGGAGAGATGAGAGGGGACAGGGGGAGGAGAGGCTGAGAGAGGGGAGAGAGAGAGGCTGAGAAAGGGAGAGAGGCTGAGAGAGGGGAGAGAGAGAGAGGGAGGCTGAGAGGGAGAGAGGCTGAGAGAGGGGAGAGAGGCTGAGAGAGGGACAGAGGCTGAGAGGGGAGAGAGGGAGAGAGAGAGAGGGGAGAAAGGCTGAGAGAGGGGAGAGAGCTGAGAAAGGGGAGAAAGGCTGAGAGAAAGAAGAGTGAGGGGAGAGAGACAGAGAGGGGAGAGGCTGAAAGAGGGGAGAGCCTGAAAGAGGGGAGAGGCTGAGAAAGGGTAGAGGCTGAGAGGTGGGAGAGGTTGAGGGGGGAAAAGAGGCTGAGAGAAAGAAGAGTGGTTGAGAGAGGGGAGAGGCTGAGAGAGGGGAGAGGCTGAAAGAAGCTGAGAGAGGGGAGAGGCTGGGAATGGGAGAGAGGCTGAGAGACGGGAGAGACTAAGAAAGAGGGGATAGGCTGAGAGAGGGGAGAGGCTCAGAGAGAAGAGAGGCTGAAAGAGGGGAGAAAGGTTGAGAGAGGCTGAGAAATGGGAGAGAGGCTGAGAGAGGGGAGAGGCCGAGAGAGGGGAGAGGCTGAGAGTTGGGAGAGAGGCTGAGAGAGGGTAGAGGCTGAGAGAAGGGAGAGACTGAGAGAGGGGGGGAGAGGCTGAGAGAGTGGAGAAGCTGAGAGAGGGGAGAGGCTGAGAGAGGGAAGAGAGGCTGAAAGGGGAGAGGCTGAGAGAGGGGAGAAAGGTTTAGAGAGGAGAGAGAGGCTGAGAAAGGGGAGAAAGGCTGAGAGAAAGAAGAGAGGCTGAGAGAGAGGAGAGGCTGAGAGATGGGAGAGGCTGAGAGAGGGAAGAGAGGCTGAGAGGGGAGAGGCTGAGAGAGGGGAGACAGGAGAGAGAGACTAAGAGAGGGGAGGGGCTCGAATTTAGAGGGGCTCAGAGAGGGGAGAAAGGCTGAGAGAAAGAAGAGAGGCTGAGAGAGGGAAGAGAGGCTGAGAGAGGGGAGAGGCTGAGAGAGGGGAGACAGGAGAGAGAGACTAAGAGAGGGGAGAGAGGCTGAGAGAGACTTAGACATGGGAGAGAGGCTGAGTGAGGGGAGAGAGACAGAGAGGGGAGAGGCTGAAAGAGGGGAGAGCCTGAAAGAGGGGAGAGGCTGAGAAAGGGTAGTGGCTGAGAGGTGGGAGAGGTTGAGGGGGGAAGAGAGGCTGAGAGAAAGAAGAGTGTTGAGAGAGGGTAAAGGCTGAGAGAGAGGAGAGGCTGAGAAAGGCTGAGAGAGGGGATAGAAGCTTAGAGAGGGGAGAGGAAGAGAGAGGCTGAGAGAGGGGAGAGAAAGGGGGAGAGGCTGTGAGGGGAGAAAAGCTGAGAGAGGGGAGAGGCTGAGAGAGGGGAGAGAGGCTGAGAGAGGGGGAGGGGAGAGACTGAGAGAGGGGAGAAAGGTTGAGAGAGGGGAGAGAGGATGAGAAAGGGGAGAAAGGCTGAGAGAAAGAAGAGAAGCTGAGAGAGAGGAGAGGTTGAGAGAGGAGAGAAGCTGAGAGAAGGGAGAGGCTGAGAGAGGGAAGAGAGGCTGAGAGAGGGGAGAGGCTGAGAGAGGGGAGACAGGAGAGAGAGGCTGAGTGAGGGGAGAGAGACAGAGAGGGGAGAGGCTGAAAGAGGGGAGAGCCTGAAACAGGGGAGAGGCTGAGAAAGGGTAGAGGCTGAGAGGTGGGAGAGGTTTGAGGGGGGAAAAGAGGCTGAGAGAAAGAAGAGTGGTTGAGAGAGGGTAAAGGCTGAGAGAGGGGAGAGCTGAGAGAGGCTGAGAGAGGGGGGAGAGAGGCTGAGAGGGGAGAGAGGCTGAGGGAGGCTGAGAGAGGGAGAGAGAGAGAGGGAGAGAGGCTGAGGGAGAGAGAGGCTGAGAGAGGGGAGAGGCTGAGAGAGGGGAGAGAGGCTGAGGGAGGCTGAGAGATGGGAGAGGCTGAGAGAGGGAGAGAGGCTGAGAGAGGGGAGAGAGGCTGAGGGAGGCTGAGAGAGGGAGAGAGGCTGAGAGAGGGAGAGAGGCTGAGAGAGGGAGAGAGGCTGAGAGGGGAGAGCTGAGAGAGAGGGGAGAGAGGCTGAGAGAGAGAGGCTGAGAGGAGGCTGAGAGAGGAGAGAGGCTGAGAGAGGGGAGAGAGAGGCTGAGAGAGAGAGGCTGAGAGAGGCTGAGAGAGAGAGAGGCTGAGAGAGGGGAGAGAGGCTGAGAGAGGGGAGAGAGAGAGAGGGGAGAGAGAGGCTGAGAGAGGAAGAGCTGAGAGGTTGAGAGAGGGGAGAGGCTGAGAGACTGAGAGGGGACAGGGGGGGAGAGGCTGAGAGAGGGGAGAGGCTGAGAGAGAGGCTGAGAGAGGGAGAGAGGCTGAGAGGGGGGAGAGAGGCTGAGAGAGGGGAGAGAGGCTGAGAGTTGGGAGAGAGGCAGAGAGAGGAGAGAGGCTGAGAGAGGAGAGAGCTGAGGAGGGGGGGAGAGAGGCTGAGAGAGGGAGAAGCTGAGAGAGGGGAGAGAGGCTGAGAGAGGGAAGAGAGGCTGGGAGAGGCTGAGAGAGGGGAGAGAGGCTGAGAAAGGAGAGAGAGGCTGAGGGGGAAAGAGGCTGAGAGAGAAGGGCTGAGAGAGAGGTGAGGGCTGAGAGGGGAGAGGCTGAGAGAGGCTGAGAGGGGAGAGGCTGAGAGAGGGGAGAGAGAGAGGCTGAGAGGGGAGAGAGGAGAGTGAGAGGGAGAGAGGCTGAGTGAGGGGAGAGAGACAGAGAGGGGAGAGGCTGAGAGCTGAAGAGGGAAGAGCTGAAAGAGGGGGGAGAGAGGCTGAGAGAGAGGCTGAGAGGGAGGAGAGGCTGAGGGGGAGAGAGGCTGAGAGAGAGAGGGTTGAGAGAGGGAAAGGCTGAGAGAGAGAGAGGCTGAGGAGGCTGAAAGAGGAGAGAGGGAGGAGGAGGAGAGAGGGAGAGGAGAGAGAGGCTGGAGGAGAGGCTGAGAGAGGGAGAGGGAGGAGAGAACTGAGGGAGAGAGAGGGGTGAGAGAGAGAGAGGGGGGGAGAGGGGAGAGAGGAGAGAGAGAGTGAGGAGAGGAGAGAGGCTAGAGAGGAGAGAGGAGAGAGAGCTGAGAGGGAGAGGCTGGAAGAGGCTGAGAGAGGCTGAGAGAGAGGTTGGGGAGGCTGAGAGAGGGGAAAAGACTGAGGAGTGAGAGGGGAGGGGCGGGAGAGAGATGAGAGAGGGGGAGAGGCTGAGAGGGAGAGAGAGGAACACTGAGAGAGGCTGAGAGAGGGGATAGAGAGGCTGAGAGATGAGAGAGGGGAGAGAGAGAGGGGGAGAGAGGCTGTGAGGGGAGAGCTGAGGGAGGGGAGAGGCTGAGAGAGGGGAGAGAGGCTGAGAGAGGGGAGAGAGGGGAGCTGAGAGAGGGGAGAGAGGCTGAGAGAGGGGAGAGAGGATGAGAAAGGGAGAGAGAGGCTGAGAGAAGAGGCTGAGAGAGAGAGAGGCTGAGAGAGGGGAGAAGCTGAGAAGGGAGAGGCTGAGAGAGGGAAGAGAGGCTGAGAGAAGAGAGGCTGAGAGAGGGGAGACAGGAGAGAGAGCTGAGAGGGGAGAGAGGCTGAGAGAGAAGAGGGGAGAGAGGCTGAGTGAGGGGGAGGAGAGAGGGTGAGAGAAAGAGGGGAGGCTGAGAGGGGAGAGGCTGAGAAAGAGAGGCTGAGAGGTGGGAGAGGCTGAGGGGGGAGAGAGGCTGAGAGAGAGAGAGGCTGAGAGAGGGTAGAGGCTGAGAGAGGGGAGGGAGAGGTTGAGAAGAGAGGCTGAGAGAGGGTATAGAAGCTTAGAGAGGGGAGAGGAAGAGAGAGTCTGAGAGAGGGGAGAGAGGGGGAGGGGAGAGGCTGTGAGGGGAGAAAAGTTGAGAGAGGGGAGAGGCTGAAAAAGGGGGAGAGGCTGAGGGAAGAGACTGAGAGAGGAGAGAGGCTGAGAAAAGAGAGAGGCTGAGGGGAGAGGATGAAAGAAGCTGAGAGAGGGGAGAGGCTGGGAATGGGAGAGAGGCTGAGAGAGGGGAGAGACTATGAAAGAGGGGATAGGCTGAGAGAGGGGAGAGGCTGCTTTTCTCAGCCTCTCCTCTCTCTCAGCCTCTTTTCTCTCAGCCTCTTCCCTCAGCCTCTCTTAGCCTCGAATTTAGAGGGGCTGAGATAGGAGAGGCGAGAGAGGCTCAGAGAGAGGAGAGGCTGAAAGAGGGGAGAGAGAGGAGAGGCTGAGAGAAATGGGAGAGGGGCTGAGAGAGGGGAGAGACTAAGAGAGAGGGGAGAGAGGCTGAGAGAGGGGAGATGCTTAGAGAGGTTGAGAGAGGGGAGAGGCTGAGAGAGGGGAGAGAGAGAGAGGGAGAGGCTGAGGAGGGGAGAGACTGAGAGAGGGGAGAGAGGGAGAGAGGCTGAGAGAGGGAGAGAGGCTGAGAGAGGGGAGAGGCCGAGAGAGGGAGAGGCTGAGAGTTGGAGAGAGGCTGAGAGAGGGTAGAGGCTGAGAGAGGGGAGAGACTGAGAGAGGCTGAGAGAGGGGGGAGAGGCCGAGAGAGTGGAGAAGCTGAGAGAGGGGAGAGGCTGAGAGAGGGAAGAGAGGCTGAAAGGGGAGAGGCTGAGAGAGGGGAGAGTTTAGATAGGGGAGAGGTGCTGAGATTCGGGAGAAAGGCTAAGGGAAAGGAGAGAGGCTGAGAGAGAGGAGAGGCTGAGAGAGGAGGGAAGCTGAGAGAGAGGAGAGGCTGAGAGAGGGAAGAGAGGCTGAGAGGGAAGAGGCTGAGAGGGGAGAGACAGGCTGAGAGAGGGGGAGGGGAGAGGCTGAGAGAGGGAGAAGAGAGGCTGAGAAAGAGGGAGAGGCTGAAAGAGGGGAGAGGCTGAGAGAGGGGAGAGGCTGAAAGGGGGGAAAGGTTGAGGGGGGAAGAGAGGCTGAGAGAAAGAAGAGAGGGGAGAGACTGAGAGAGGGGAGAGGCTGAAAAAGGCTGAGAGAGGGGATAAAAGCTTAGAGAGGGGAGAGGAGGAGAGAGGCTGAGAGAGGGGAGAGAGGCTGAGAGAGGGGAGAGGCTGAGAGAGGAAAGAGAGGCTGAGAGAGGGGAGAGAGGATGAGAGAGGGGATAGAGGCTAAGAGAGGGGAGAAAGGCTGGGAGAGGGTAGAGAGCCTAAGAGAGGAAAGAGAGGCTGAGAGAGTGGGGAGAGGCTGAGAGAGGGTAGAGGCGGAGAGAGACTGAGAGAGGGGAGAGGATTAGAGAGGGGAGAGGCTGATAGAGGCAAAGAGAGGGGAGAGGGGCTGAGAGAGGGGAGAGACTGAGAGAGAAAGGAGATGCTTAGAGAGGTTGAGAGAGGCTGAAATAGGGGAGAGGCTGAGAGAGGGGAGAAAGGTTGAGAGAGGATGAGAAATGGGAGAGAGGCTGAGAGAGGGGAGAGGCCTAGAGAGGGGAGAGGCTGAGAGATTTGGAGAGAGGCTGAGAGAGGGGAGAAGCTGAGAGAGGGGAGAGAGGCTGAGAGAGGGGGAGGGGAGAGACTGAGAGAGGGGAGAAAGGTTGAGAGAGGGGAGAGAGGATGAGAAAGGGGAGAAAGGCTGAGAGAAAGAAGAGAGGCTGAGAGAGAGGAGAGGCTGAGAGAGGAGAGAAGCTGAGAGAAGGGAGAGGCTGAGAGAGGTAAGAGAGGCTGAGAGAGGGGAGAGGCTGAGAGAGGGGAGACAGGAGAGAGAGACTAAGAGAGGGGAGAGAGGCTGAGAGAGACTTAGACATGGGAGAGAGGCTGAGTGAGGGGAGAGAGACAGAGAGGGAGAGGCTGAAAGAGGGGAGAGCCTGAAAGAGGGGAGAGGCTGAGAAAGGGTAGAGGCTGAGAGGTGGGAGAGGTTGAGGGGGGAAGACAGGCTGAGAGAAAGAAGAGTGGTTGAGAGAGGGTAAAGGCTGAGAGAGGGGAGAGGCTGAGAAAAGCTGAGAGAGGGGATAGAAGCTTAGAGAGGGGAGAGGAAGAGAGAGTCTGAGAGAGGGGAGAGAGGGGGAGGGGAGAGGCTGTGAGGGGAAAAAAGTTGAGAGAGGGGAGAGGCTGAAAAAGGGGGAGAGGCTGATGGGAAGAGACTGAGAGAGGGGTTAGGGTTAGGGTTAGGGTTAGGGTTAGGGTCGATGTCATATACCTCACGGACTGCAGTCGGTAAGACTATTTTGGTCAGTGAGGTAAGTGAGTGCAGGCTTTCCAGGCTGTACCTCGGTGAACATCAAGACTTCAAAAATGTTACCTGGAGGACCAAAAATGTTACCCAGAGGACGTACTATATAAGTATTATATACATATGTATGTACATCAAGTATTACGAATGGGGGGTCCATTGGATACCACGAATCTAACCACTATAGGGATGCCACTGCAGGACGTCTCCAAAAAGTGGACCTTCAGAAATCCATGTATTTCAGATAGGATAGCTGCTTCCTAACTATTACTCACCCCCTCCCTCTCCCTCCCTCCCTCCCTCCCTCCCTCCCTCCCTCCCGTCAGTGTGTGTGTTCAAAGGTTACAGAACTCACGATGTCCACAAACATCACCTTCCCTCAGTCCCTCCTCCGTCTGTCGTGTGTGCAGTGCAGTGTATGGGTCCCAACCACAGTGGATAGTTACAGTTACAGTACATAGACGACCGTCCCCGGACAGACACACGTCCCACACACAGTACTGCGTATAGGAGGGGGACTAACTTCACAGTTGACAACTGTAGACAACAAACAGTGGCCGGCACAGCGAATGCATCTATAGGCTGTCCAGCTGCACCCCTGTGTTGCGAAGCCACGCACCAATCAGGTGGCGTCTTGAAGGCAAAATTCAGCCGCACAGCATATACTATATAGCGGCAATCCTCTACAATCATGACCAACCTACTTTTTGTTTTGGGCCAAAGTGCCAACAGGGTGATGATCAGGGAGATGAGAAACCAATGATAGATGCAGGAAAGTGCTCAGTTGACCCAAAGAGGATGACCTTGGCCGAGTAAAGAATATGCCTAACTCTCTCTCTCTCTCTCTCTCTTTCTCTCTCTCTCTCTCTCTCTCTCTCTCTCTCCTTCCCTTCCTCCCGTCTGTGTGTGTGTGTGTGTTCAAAAGTTAGCACTCCTCCCAAAAACAAAAAAAAACAGCGTTTTGGGTGGGAACATGTGGTGGTAGTAGTCGTAGTCGTAGTCGTCGTAGTCCTAGTCGTCGTAGTCGTCGTAGTCGTCGTAGTAGTAGTAGTAGTAGTAGTAGTAGTAGTAGTAGTAGTAGTAGTAGTAGTAGTACCACGCCAAACCATCCACAACGATCTCCAGAGTCATGGGATTGGTGATAGATAGGATGGCGTTAGGGTGTGGGTGTGTGGGTGTCTGTCTGTCTGTGCGTGTCATTGCCCCACCAAGAAGTAGTCTGCAATGCGTATCTTCAAACTCCACAGTCATGTAAAGTCGCCGCAGACAGCAAGCAGTGCTGCGCCAATTCGTGTAGTGTAGTGTAGTCAGGCCAAGGTTGAAAAAGCAAGTCTCTCCTTCCTCCTTCACAGATTCCAATGGACAGAACAGTACAATTCCAATCCCACTTGTTTTAGAGAACTCATTTTGTACCCACAAAACATCACCTTCCCTCCGTCTGTCGTGTGTGATGTGTGCACCACAAAGTGCAGTGTAGATCTCTCCAATCACAGTGGAGAGTTGGCCTAGGTGGAAGGAGCGGGCCTTAGCGAAAACGACCAAGATGGCCGGCCACCGTCTTTCGCCGTGTCGTTTGTGTTTGAGCGAGGGCGATTGGCCTCGTCTAAATTCAACCACTCGAGAACCACTGCACGGTAATGATATCAGCTCCATAATACTGCACTGTCATGGGTAAACCTTGTTTCTTGGTGTGCAATGCGTATCTTGAAACTACTCCTCCACCGTCCTGTCGAGCAGCCGAGAGCAAAGCCACCACCATCGCCAAGTCGTGTGTAGTCAGGCCACTGTGGAAAAAGCAAGTCTCTTCCTTCACGTCTAGTGGATACAACACTAGAAAATTCCCACCCCACTTGCTTTAGACAACTCATGATGTCCACAAACATCACCTTTCCCTCTCTCCCTCCCTCCCTCCCTCCCTCCCTCCCTCCATCCCTCCCTCCCTCCCTCCCTCTCTCTGTCTGCCGTGTGTGCAGTGCAGTGGAATCCAAAAGTGTATTTGGTCATATTATAGAGGGACTGTTATGATGGTCACCTCCATCAAACAGTCAACTCTCCCCAACGTGTCCATCGATTGATTCCATGGTCGGAAGACAACGTGCACCGGTGGTGCGTGATTAAAACTGGCTAACTAGGAACATCATCGGTCCAGTGGTTCTCGAGTTCTGGAATTTATACCATGCCGATCGCGCCACTGCTGTCAACTTTGAGCCCTCGGTCAATGGGGAGGAACTGCTGCTGTCTTTTTTCTTCTTAATCAGGTTTCCTCTATATAGTGTGCGCGATGTGCTCCCCTTATAATAACGCTGGCTTTTAGGACCAATCACAGGGCCTGCATTTCGTTGTTATTGCTTTTGCTTCGCAGGCGGTGACTTGGGTTGATATAACCACACAAAACGCAACTTCAAAACTTCATTTCTCACCGCTGAGAGCTGGGTGCCGGATGCATCTCTGCTGCGAAAGGCGCGCCTCGCCGTTTTGCGCTACCGTCGCGCACTCTCCTCCCAAGGCTGTCTTATACTCTTGTCACTACGGCTGGGCCACAACAAACTGTGGGGAGGGTGGCCTGCAACGCCAGTATTTCCCGCTGGCCTGCCTTCACGCCGTGACTTCGGTAGACATGGTGGCATCCACTTCTACTTTGGCAACGAATGACTTTCCACTGCAGCGTCCTAGGACTTTTGACATCATCATTAGGACTTCAACCATCACGTCTCCTGTATGCTTTCAACAACAACAACAACAGCAGAACGCCCGAAGTCTCTTCCTATATGCTACGGCGACTTCCATACAGAACTTGTGCACTGAACAGCGGGAATGGGGTGGCAGTGCCTAATCCATGTAACACAGAACAAACTACCCCTCATTCTTGACACATGATGATAAACCTTTACATTATGGGCTACATGTCATGGGTTGTTATCATAACCTTTACATTCTGGAAAGCAAACAACTATACATGACCTTCACATTACCGGAAGCTTGCCAAAATTGTCCAAAGTGGACGTCAGTGTGCTTGGAACTGTAAAATGCCATGCATTGTACAACCCAAATAGGCTTACCATCCCCGTAGTTGAAGCAGAAAGCCAGATGTTTCAACACACTATTGAAAATCAATACTTTTTAACTACTACTCAACTCTCTCTCTCTCTCTCTCTCTCTCTCTCTCCCTCCCTCCCGTCACCGTGTTCTAAAAAAGATAGGTAGGACTGAACGGCGTCAGGCTTTTGAGTCTAGTTTGCAGATAGCATGCACCCCATCGAGCCAATGATGCGACTATGGAAAGGTTGCCATGTCTTGTCTTGTGTATAGAGTACAGTCCCCCAACACATAAGCAGCATATGTATATATAATAGGGGACTGACGGTCACAGTTGCCATGCAGTAAGCGTTTTCAATTCTACCAGCCCAAAGGCTGTGTGTGTGTTTGTGTGTGGGTGTGTGTAGGTGGGTGTGTGCGTGTGTCTGTCTGTCTGTGTCATGACTGATATCCAATCACAGTGGAAGGAAACCACGAACATTGAGGTTTAGCGAACGTCTACTCCACCATGCATGCACCACCATTGGCGATACGGCAGACAGGATAAGATAGTTTTTGGGCTTTTATTTCGAGTATATATAGCCCCGATGTCTCGGCCAGCGACGCCCAATGAAGCTCCGAAATGCAACCCTCTGTCATTGGTCCTAAAAGGCCGTGTTTGGGGTGAAAGGGCAACAACTGCTGCTGAGCTCATTTGTTCCCCAGGACTCCAATCATCACCTTTCGTTGATGTTTGCGCGATTGGCCTGGTCTAAATTCAACCACTGGAGAACCACTGGACCGATTCTGTTCATATCTACCATTTTGAATCATGCCCCCACTGCTGCACTTTTGTCCCCTAAAATGCACAGAATCCCACCACGCTTTGAGGGAGAGGTGACTGTTGGAATTGGACATGACCCTCCTCAAATCCTATAGAATCATGACCCAAAACCGGTGTTTTTGGGTGTTTTGGGGGGAGGCGTCCTCGAGGTAGCGAGGTGACGGTTAGGGTTAGGGTTAGGGTTAGGGTTAGGGTTAGGGTTAGGGTTAGGGTTAGGGTTAGGGTTAGGGTTAGGGTTAGGGTTAGGGTTAGGGTTAGGGTTAGGGTTAGGGTTAGGGTTAGGGTTAGGGGCGACGTTGTTTACCTCACAGCCCTGAAAAAGGGTTTTGAGGTAAGGTTTTTTGGTAGTCGAGGTAACATATTCCAGGAATTTTGTTACCTCGGGGCCAAACATGACTATTAAAATGTTACCTCAACTACCAAAAATGTTACTTCACAGCCTTACTATATGGCGGCCGAGCAGGAATCCTGACAACTGCTACCTCATGGCCCTCCATTGAGAATCTGGGTTTTTTGGGATGGTTTTCAACATTTTTGTTATCCAGAGCTGTCCTTCACCATGGCTATGTTTTCTCTTGTAAAACTTACCTCAGTTAGCATTTACTAGTACAAGGATGACAACTCTTCCTCAGACTTTTCCTTCAACCCTGCCTATGATTCTCTATGTAAATCTTACCTCAATTACCATTTATGTACATATCCATATTCTATCCTATTCTATCCTATCCTATCCTATCCCCTAATTCTTGACCGATTTGGATGGGGATGGTGTCAAAATGTTTGTATTGATAGCGCGCTCATTTGTCAGTTTAATTTGTTTTGGGATAATAAGATACAACGGAGATATAGGATAACAAAGGAGTCAAGTACCCCTAATTATTGACCGATTTTAATGCAGTTTTTTGCAAAATGATCAGCTTGATGAGTGCATCTTATGTACCAAATACCATCCCCATAGGTGAAGCCATCTAATTATGATTTCAAAATAATAAAGCAGGGTTGGAATGTACTAATAAATTTTACCTCAAAGTCAGTTTAAAAATCATAAGTTTGCAACTTGTCAGGGCTGCTTACGTCATTTTCTCTTCATATCTCAAGGTCAGCTTACGTCATTTTCTCTTTCTAACATGCATAGTAACAACTCAAAACTTTGAATTGAAGAGCCAGCGGTTTAGTGTTGGGTAGGCACACTGAACACATTGAACTCAATCACACTCATTCAAACTATAACTGTTGACCAAATGATGTACATATCCATATTCTATCCTATTCTATCCTATCCTATCCTATCCCCTAAATCTTGACCGATTTGGATGGGGATGGTGTCAAAATGTTCGTATTGACAGCGCGCTCATTTGTCAGTTTAATTTGTTTTGGGATAATAAGATACAACGGAGATATAGGATAACAAAGGAGTCAAGTACCCCTAATTATTGACCGATTTTAATGCAGTTTTTTGCAAAATGATCAGCTTGATGAGTGCATCTTATGTACCAAATCCCAGCCCCGGATAACAAGATACAACGGAGATATAGAGATGACCACCATAAAATCCTATATAACATGACCAAATATTTGGATGCCACTGGACTCTACATGGGTATGAATTTGGCTGCTTTTCCGACAGGGTTCGGTTGAAGGGGGTGTGCTGCACCCACTGCGTGCATTGGAACTGTGCATTTCGCAGTATTTTGGGCGCCACAGGGTTCGCGTCCGTTTGGGTCCTTCTTATTTTACCTCCCAGTGACGGAAAGACTAAAATCTATATACGTCAGGTTTGCGCGATTTGCGTCATATACATTCAAAAACTCGAGAACCTCTGCACCCAGTCTCTTGATATTTACCAATTATCTTCATGCCCCATCCCTGCTCTTTGTCCCCGAAAACGGAAGGAATCGACTCAGGCGTTGGGGAGAGTTGACTGTTTGATTGAGGTGACCATCATAGCAATCCCTATATAATATGACCAAATACTTTGGATCCCAGTGGACTCTTCATGAGGATGAATTTGGCTGCTTTTCCGACAGGGTTCGGTTGAGGGGGGGTGTTCTGTACCCACTTCATGCATTGGAACTGTGCATTTTGCATTATTTTGGGCGCCAGAGGGTTCGCATCCATTTGGCTGCAAAAATTTCTAAGTTCCCATGTCCAGCTCACCAGAGCCCAGCCCGTTCTACTGAACCGATTTGAATGGAATAAAGTGTATTATGATGAAGATGATGAGTTGATTGCATATCCCAAATACCATCCCCATAGGTGAAGCCATCTAATTATGATTTCAAAATAATAAAGCAGGGTTGGAATGTACTAATAAATTTTACCTCACAGTCAGTTTAAAAATCATAAGTTTGCAACTTGTCAGGGCTGCTTACGTCATTTTCTCTTCATATCTCAAGGTCAGCTTACGTCATTTTCTCTTTCATACATGCATAGAAACAACTCAAAACTTTAAATTGAAGGGCTGCAGCCAGCGGTTTAGTGTTGGGTAGGCACACTGAACACAGTGAACTCAGTCACACTCATTGACACTAAAACTGTTGACCAAATGATGTACATATCCATATTCTATCCTATTCTATCCTATCCTATCCTATCCCCTAATTCTTGACCGATTTGGATGGGGATGGTGTCAACATGTTTGTATTGATAGTGCGCTCATTTGTCAGTTTAATTTGTTTTGGGATAATAAGATACAACAGAGATATAGGATAACAAAGGAGTCAAGTACCCCTAATTATTGACTGATTTTAATGCGTTTTTTTGCAAAATGATCAGCTTGATGAGTGCATCTTATGTACCAAATCCCAGCCCCGGATAACAAGATACAACTGAGATATAGAGATGACCACCATAAAATCCTATATAACATGACCAAATACTTTGGATGCCACTGGACTCTACATGGGTATGAATTTGGCTGCTTTTCCGACAGGGTTCGGTTGAAGGGGGTGTGCTGCACCCACTGCATGCATTGGAACTGTGCATTTCGCAGTATTTTGGGCGCCACAGGGTTCGCATCCGTTTGGGTCCTTCTTATTTTACCTCCCAGTGACGGAAAGACTAAAATAGATAGATGTCAGGTTTGCGCTAGGTCCAATTTATGACTGTAGAGCAAGTTCTACTGAAGTGATTTTTATGGAATAAAGTGCATTAGAATCAGTGTAAGGAGCTCATTCTATATACCAAATGTGATCCCCAACCCTTCAGCAGAGAGGGAGATACAAGATATATTATGTGTCCTGGTGATCCTGGACAAATTGTACCTCGAGGACATATTACCAATCCCATGACTCGGAGATCGTTGGGGCTAGTTATCGTTTTTTCGGGGGAAGTACCCCTAATTCTTATCCGATTTCAATGGGGTTTTTTACATCATGATCAGCAGCATTAGGAGAAGCTATCCCATAAGTCGTAGGTCGTTGGGGCCCCACCCCCACCACTACTGCTTTTCCGAGTTTTGCATGTTTGTCAGCTTGATGAGCTTATCTTATGTCCCAAATGGCATCCCCAGATGTAAAGATACAACCGAGATATAGGATAAAATAGGTCAGGTTTGCGCGATTTGCGTCATATAAATTCAAAATCTCGAGAACCTCTGCACCCAGTCTCTTGATATTTACCAATTATTTTCATGCCCCATCCCTGCCTTTTGCCCCGAAAACGAAAGAAATCGACTCAGGCGTTGGGGAGAGTTGACTGTTTGATTGAGTTGACCATCATAACAATCCCTATATAATATGACCAAATACTTGGATCCCAGTGGACTCTTCATGGGGATGAATTTGGCTGCTTTTGCGACAGGGTTCGGTTGAGGGGGGGTGTTCTGTACCCACTTCATGCATTGGAACTGTGCATTTTGCATTATTTTGGGCGCCAGAGGGTTCGCATCCATTTGGCTGCAAAAATTTCTAAGTTCCCATGTCCAGCTCACCAGAGCCCAGCCCGTTCTACTGAACCGATTTGAATGGAATAAAGTGTATTATGAGGAAGATGATGAGTTGATTGCATATCCCAAATACCATCCCCATAGGTGAAGCCATCTAATTATGATTTCAAAATAATAAAGCAGGGTTGGAATGTACTAATAAATTTTACCTCACAGTCAGTTTAAAAATCATAAGTTTGCAACTTGTCAGGGCTGCTTACGTCATTTTCTCTTCATATCTCAAGGCCAGCTTACGTCATTTTCTCTTTAGTAAATGCATGGAAACAAATAAAATTTTTGAAGTCAAGGCCAGCGGTTTAGTGTTGGGTAGGCACACTGAACACATTGAACTCAGTCACACTCATTGACACTATAACTGTTGACCAAATGATGTACATATCCATATTCTATCCTATTCTATCCTATCCTATCCTATCCCCTAATTCTTGACCGATTTGGATGGGGATGGTGTCAAAATGTTCGTATTGATAGCGCGCTCATTTGTCAGTAAAATTTGTTTTGGGATAATAAGATACAACGGAGATATAGGATAACAAAGGGGTCAAATACACCTAATTATTGACTGATTTTAATGCGGTTTTTTGCAAAATGATCAGCTTGATGAGTGCATCTTATGTACCAAATCCCAGCCCCGGATAACAAGATACAACGGAGATATAGAGATGACAAGCATAAAATCCTATATAACATGACCAAATACTTTGGATGCCACTGGACTCTACATGGTTATGAATTTGGCTGCTTTTCCGACAGGGTTCGGTTGAAGGGGGTGTGCTGCACCCACTGCGTGCATTGGAACTGTGCATTTCGCAGTATTTTGGGCGCCACAGGGTTCGCGTCCGTTTGGGTCCTTCTTATTTTACCTCCCAGTGACGGAAAGACTAAAATAGATAGATGTCAGGTTTTCGTGATTTGCGTCATATAAATTCAAAAACTCAAGAAGCACTGCACCCAGTCTCTTGATATTTACCAATTATCTTCATGCCCCATCCCTGCCCTTTGTCCCCGAAAACGAAAGAAATCGACTCAGACGTTGGGGAGATGTGACTGTTTGATTGAGTTGACCATCATAAAATCCTATATAACATGACCAAAGTTTGATTCCCAGTGGCCTCTTAATGGTGAATGAAGCTGGCTGCTTTTTCACTAGGGTTGGTTTGGGATGTGTGTGCTGTACCCAATGCATGCACCGGAATGGTGCATTTTGAAGTATTTTGGGCGTCAGATGGGTTGGTACCCATTTTGCCAGCGAATGTTACCTCGATGAGCAGCAAGACTAAAAGACATCACCCCCCTTATCTCCCCTCCCCCTAAAGTCAGCTGGTCCATATTAGACTTACCACAAAGAGGACATGGAGGGTGTGTTATGTGTATGAATAAGATGTTATAGATCGCCATAGTTGGATAGCCCACCCTCTCTTTGCATTGACAATAATATGTTTGTGTCTCTACCCACTATGCTATTGCTTACTTTTGCTTGGTTTTCAGCATTTGGGCATTATCTGGCATGGCCAACAAGCCTATAGCATCAAAATTGTGTTACTGGTATTGGGAAGGACTCAACCCTGACATATGGTGATGGCAAATTACCTCACAGACGTGGGTTTTTCCAATCTGGTGGCTCATGGGTAGATTGGAATGGGAAAACCTTTTAGGATAATGTTGAGTATGTGGCTGTCTGTGTTCTGTCAAATTTCTAAGTCATGGGTCACCATAGTTGGGTAGCTATTGTCCGGTTTGTGTTTTACCTGAATTTTATGTGAAAGTTTGTTCCCCCCCCACCACTATCATATTGCTTACTTTTGCTTGTTTTTTAGCATTTGTGCATTACTTTTGCATGGCCAACAACCCTGTAGCATCAAAATTGCGTTATTGTATTGGGAAGTGAATAACCCTGCACTGGTGAAGGACCCTTACCTCGCGGCCATTGGTTTTTACACTCTGGTGGCTCATGGGTGAATTGGAATGGGACCACCTTTTAGGATAATGTAAAGTATGTATCTGTCTGTGTTGTGTCAAATTTTTAAGTCATGGATCGCCATAGTTTGGTAGCAAACCTCATCTTTGCGTATTTTTGTTATCAAATTTGTTTTGCGTACTGTAGGAATTGAGCGAGAGATAGATCATAGGGTTGAAATTAATTTCTCCTCATTTTCCATGACCTTTCTAATGGTGTCATTTGAATTGCAATATTCCCAACCGTTATATGCTCTGCATTTTTACATGCAGCAGTTCTCCTTTAAACAGAAATGCGGCAATTGTCCTTTAAACAGCATAAGCAGCATCGCAGCCACTGTTTATGTATCAAAAATCATTAGCCTAGCACTTTTAGTTTGGAAACTACAGCGATTTGAAAATTGGTAATACAGAGACTTTCAGTACATGTTGCGCGACTTGCGTCGTATAAATTCAATAACTCAAGAACCACTACACCGATTACCTTTGTTTTTACCAATGTTGTTCACGAGCCATCGGTGGACTATGTCACCAAAAACGGAAAGAATCGAATTACAGGTTGGGGAGATGTGACTGTTTGATTGAGGTGACCCCTCAAAAAATCGCTATATAATATGCCAAAATTTTGGGAGCCCAGTGGCATGTTAATGGGGTAAGAGAGGGCTGTTTTTGCACCAGAGTTACCTTGAAAGTTGGGAGATGTACCCACCTCTTTAGGGGAACAGTTAGATTCGCGACATGTCGCCGCGTGTGACGGTTCGATACCCATTTTCCTTTTTTATCGACCTCAAGTATCAAAGATTACCGGAATCGACGAAAACTAATTATCTCCCGAACCAATCAAGCTACGCGGTCCATCTTGGGCTCATTGGAAAGAGCACATCCTGAACGCTTCACTCCTACCAAAATCAGCTCAAAATTCCCCATAGGAGCGAAACCCTGCGTTTTTGAGTCCATCACCATATTACCTCGCAGGAGATCAAGACTAAACAAAAAAAAACCAAAATGTTTCGGCTCCTCCCCACTAAACTATTGCATCCTTTTGCTTGGTTTTCAGCATGTGATCATTAATTGGCATGGTTCACAACCCCATAGCATAAAAATTACAATACTGTATATGTAAGTGCGTAAACCTGAGCATGATGAAGGACATTTACCTCACGGTCTTTTTGTTTTTCGCTCCGGTGGCTCATGGGTTTATTGGAATGGGAAAACCTTTTAATATAATGTGAAGTATGTAGCTGTCTATGTTGTGTCAAAATTTTGACTCTGTAGGTGCAAAATTGCGGACTGGAGGTTGAAAATCATGTTTTGTCCCAAAAGGGAAAATTTAAAATCCATGCCGCGAACGAACCGTTAATGATAGGCAAACCATTCTTGCAGTGTTAGATTCAGGAAACAATAGTGCATCTTTTGAGCCCAATATCAAAAAGATACAACAAGCGGTTCAAATTTGAGGGGGGGTGAGTCAAAATCCGAGTCCTTCACTTCTTACTTGAAGCCCCTAAGTGAAATCAGGGTTATGTGTAAGGAGAAAAGTAAAAAAATATTCCGGTATATGGGCACAATGCCTAGGTCAGTAGACCTCTAAACCTGCAAGGACCAGCTCCATTGGTGTGAAAATGAGGCTGTACCAAGTAACCAAAATTTTGACTTTTTCAAGGTCATTACACAAAAACTGTTGAAACTGTTTTAATGGAAATCGGTATGCATTTGAGACTAATAGCTGGCTACAACATATGAATTAAACAAAGAAATCTATCAAGCCGTTTTTGAAAAAATCTCAAAATTGTGTTTGCGGAAACGCGTTTTGGGGTGGGGTCACTAAAAAATTCGCAATAAACTCAGTAATTGAGCTATGGAAATGATTCTCATATCCTAAGGTAGGATATTGAATGGGCTTATTTTTACATACAATTGTTTTTTTTTCATAAACAGTTATGACGTCACCAAAGGGCGTGCCCTCTTTTTTAACGTGTTTTTGGCATTTATTTTGAAATCACTGTAGTTTGCAAACGGAAAGAGATAGGATTATGATGTTTGGTATGTAAAGAGTGCCTGTGATATTCTTTAGGCTGTTTAAAGGGAAATTGCCGCATTTAAAAATTCAGATCACCAAAACTGAAAAATTAACGCTTGAAAATATTGCAAAACGGAGGACACCATTAGAAAGGTCATGGAAAAGTAGAAGTTAGTTGTTGTTGGGTGTTAGAGCTATCTCTCCTGGTTCGGGTACAGTAAGGAAAAAACCTTTTCAGGACCTTACCTCAAAGCCAATTTTGGACTCGAACTCGGGCCTATAGCGGGCAAACCGGTCAAGATCCAAGTGGGAACCTCAGTGTCCTTTCATAACTTTTCATGCTCTTTACATCCCTGTCAAAAAATAATAAAATTTCAAAAACTCATTTTTTTGCCTTTCTAATGCGAGAAATAACTAGTGATACAGTGTCGTAAAACTGGGTGCATACCCCATTCGGAGGGCCAGGGTTGGACAAAAACAACAATTTGTGAGCAAACACCTAGGGTCATGTGGATATTAAAACCATGTTTACCAGGTGGCATAACCCTCTAGGAAGCCGGGTACTAACCCTAACCCATTTCATAAACCTGTCAAAATACTCGAGGTAAGATACCTGGCGACCCTAAAACCGGGTTATTTCCCAAACGGGAACAGGGTTGTCTATGGTCCTTATATGGTTGTAAACATAATTAAAAAGTGGATATATGCATGTATGGATGAGTTATATCCCTCTGTAAAGTTTTGAGATAAAAAAAAGTAAAAAAAAAAAAAAGGGCTTTGAGGTAGCGAAGAAGAGGGTTAGGGTTAGGGTTAGGGTTAGGGTTAGGGTTAGGGTTAGGGTTAGGGTTAGGGTTAGGGTTAGGGTTAGGGTTAGGGTTAGGGTTAGGGTTAGGGTTAGGGTTAGGGTTAGGGTTAGGTTAGGGTTAGGTTAGGGTTAGGGTTAGGGTTAGGGTTAGGGTTAGGGTTAGGGTTAGGGTTAGGGTTAGGGTTAGGGTTAGGGTTAGGGTTAGGGTTAGGGTTAGGGTTAGGGTTAGGGTTAGGGTTAGGGTTAGGGTTAGGGTTAGGGTTAGGGTTAGGGTTAGGGTTAGGGTTAGGGGCGACGTTGTTTACCTCACAGCCCTGAAAAAGGGTTTTGAGGTAA